>LPNX010598300.1:859207-951112 GCA_001517045.1 Pseudotsuga menziesii
AAATTCAAACAAGTGGAATGCACTCCCTCGAAGACAAATAATATAGAATAGTCTAACTTTCGTGTTCGGTAAACCATCTGGAAGTTGCGAAAGGAAATTTTAATGGCGATTTCGGCTTTAAAATGGCGGTAGGAGTGAATACAGGGCGAAGGATTTGGTCTATTTTGTCAAAACAGGGATATATGGGCACGTTTTTCAACGAAAACAAAATCCATCGGCTACAGTGGCAGCTCTCTGAGCAAACCCTCTAAATTTGGTAGCAATTCATCCAGATTATACATAAAACAATCCAAATTTTCTAGAAGGCCAGCTATTTGCATTGTAGGAGACTGCAAGAGCCCCACACAGCCATGCGAACAAGCCCTTCGAATTATGGACCAGAAAGTAGAGGTCAAGGGGTTTTCTGATAGAACTGGCACCAAATTGTTAATAAGTTGTTTTCCGATCAAGAGCATAGGTTTTGATCTAGTGACCTTGAAAGCAGAACTGAAATGGAATTTGACTCGAAAAATGATGACGATGATGATGATCTACATTTTGCGAAGAATGGGGATTTTAGCAAAGAGAGACAGCCCAAGCGAAATCACTTTAAATCCTTTGAGGACGATACAGATGGTATTCTCATTCTAGGTACCCAAAAAAATACTACTTTTAATATTTGCTTTGTTGACAAATACTTATAGCAAGTACATAAATTTGTTAATCAATCACAGAAATGAGATTTTTAAAATCCAACAACCTGTTCAAATTCTGATGGACCATGAAGGTCTCAATGCTATAGACCATGAGAGTCTCAAAAGACATCTACATAAACAATTCGAGTGCTTCCCTATTATTTTTAACTGAGTAGAGGATTCCTTTATAATATGGCATCCTTTTACATCAAGGGCAGCAGGGTCTAATCTGAATGCAGCTGTGCTGCTAGAACATACTACAGTCGTTCAGCGTTGGAGCGAGCCCACTTGGGTTTGAACTTGGGTTGTTCAGGGTTGGAGCATGCCCACTTGGGCTTGAACCTAGGTTGTTCAGTGGTGGAGCATGCCCACTTGGGTTTGAACCTAGGTTTATATATATTTCTCAATGGGAAACCGCCCCAGTGGGTGGAAAACCAAGAAATAAATCCACCACGCTCATATTTTTCAGCGAAGAATGAGATTGTTGGTACCTCAGTGAGTGCCATTGCATCAAAATTCCACAAGATACATCCATGATTGACTCAAATCCCAAGATCAATAGCCACAGTAGGTAAAACCCACAAAGAAGAATAGCATAATCACTAGGATTCAAACCTGAATCATTATCACAACAACCACTCCAAATTGTTGCTAGACCATAGCTCAACATATACACATAAAATTAGGATACTATTCCTAGGATGTAATCTCTTTGTCATCTATCAACCTGTTAAAATGTAATAAACATAGAGACGGCTACTACTCATACATAGAGACTGCAGACTACTAAAATGTAAGTAATCCATGCTTATCTGTTTCTTTAATCTGCTTCTATTTCCATTTCGTCTATTTTGAATGAAAGGCTAATTCTTGCTATTCTTCGTTAACAGTTCCAACTCCTGGCATCTAATCTAGTTAAGGGTTGTGGTGTGCCAACTGCTGGCCATATATTTGTAAGGCTTGTTTTCTTGTTTGCCTTTATATCTGCTTTTGATTTGATGTGTGAATTTTAAAGTCACCATACTTGAATAAGAGACAAATATTGAAGAAAAGTTCCCCTGGACTCAAGGAAAACTCAGTGGTTGAATCGAGAAATAAAAATAATAAATTTTTATTAGAAGTGACTTTTTCCATGATTATGAAAGTTCGCAATGTCCATATGATGCAAATTTTATATAGTAACTTGTTTCTAAGTTCATACTTGATTTGACTCATGTGCAGCATGAGTCAAACTTGTGGAGTCAATCAAAGTCTTGTTTGAGTTTGACTTGCTAATCCAGAGTTAATTTTGGAAGAGCCAACTTGACGCAGTTTCCTAACACTAAAGTCAGACTCAGAAGTTAACTTGGAAGGGTCTAGAAAGAGTCATCTATTTAGATATGGTGAATATTATTTTCACTATGTTCTTCCAATTGTTACACTCTTTTTTCTTTAGACTCTGGTCTTCGATGGTCTTCAATTTCTCCTCTCATTTTTTTTCCTCCTCTTTGTTTGTATTAGTTTAGGGCCTTTTTTATCATCTCTACTGCCAAAGGTTTCAACTTGAGAAGAAACTCCCTTTTTTCTCAACGTGTATCCCCTGATTGTTTTATTTCCTATTTGTTCGATAAATGACTCTGTTGAATTGTGTTGCTTTCCTGGACACTTTCTCTTCCCCTTTGTGCAAAACTTTAGAAGGATTTCTATCTTTTGGTTACTGATTTGCTTTGTGTTTCTTTACTGATTTTTTTCCTTTGTTTCCTATCTTTATTGCATCTTTTATCCATAGTTGTTTCTTCTTCCCATCTTGTATTTTTAATAGTTATCCATGGCTGGTATCTAATACTATGTTCATTTTTACCTATTTAGAAATATTTTCTTTTAT
Organism: Pseudotsuga menziesii; assembly: GCA_001517045.1. NCBI lineage: Eukaryota > Viridiplantae > Streptophyta > Pinopsida > Pinales > Pinaceae > Pseudotsuga > Pseudotsuga menziesii. The sequence goes on from LPNX010598300.1 coordinate 861,746, forward strand.
TCACTTCTTCCATCACTTTTAGGCTATTGCACACCAAATGTTCGGTTTACAAGCAGAGCTTGCACAAAAGGGTTCGCTCTCATCATTTATTTATTTCCATTATGCAAGTCCAAGAGACTGAAATCACAAAGGGGTATGCAACCCATTCTATAGATCCAAATCCACATAGATGCTGACATGTTAGTTCTTTTATTCTCCTTTGTTGTTTGGGAGATTGCTAGAATTTTCTATAATGTATTTCAATAGTTCTAAATACAATCATCCAAAACTCCAAGGGTAATTTCTTTGCACCTTACCCAGAGTGAGGTAGAGGAGGGTCTCTCTTTTGACAGTTTTAAATCCTATTTACCTAATTTCATAGAACTACTCTTACCATAAAAGACAGCGCCCTTAAATTACTTTGTCTCCATAACTCTAATTCCAAAAAAACATGGTGAAGTAACTCCATCAAGAACACAACAAAGTAACCCCATCTTAAGGATGCCTTTACTAAAAAAAAATTATATGTTTACATGGTGTAATCTCTAACAAGAATATGTAACAATCGGGAGGTCTTCTACAAGCTGTATTAGAGTGTTGTTCTCGAACAACTAAAAATTTTCCCCTGAAAAGTTCAAAATTATAATTACTTACTGACCATTCTTCTACCATCATTACTCCTAGTAATTTTTTTTCCACCTTCACACCCACCACAACTTTCTTTGGTTGTCCACATTTCTGGAAAAATTTTTGTAAACTATTATATTTGTGACAAAACTAACACCTAATTTATCCTTGTAGGCCTTCCAAATGATTTGACAAAGTTATGCTTAATGCATGTTCCTTTCGTCAAATATGATACGTCATTAAGGAAGGTTTCGAAAAGTTGGAAAAATATACTTTCATCACAAGAATTTTGTGCCACCATAGCTGCATTTAAAATCAGAGAAACATTCATTTCATTTGTTATTCATGGTAACCTAGTCCAAATCTTTAATTTGAAGGAGCATTCATGGTTTTTCCTTCCTCCTATGCCTTTGGATCGAGCAATTTCTTTTCCTGAATGGAACATTGATCCTTATGAATGGTGGTAGATTGAGACAGCTGCCGCTTTGCATGGAACACTTTTTATGATGGGAGGTGACCAAGCAACAATTTATAATTGCATTCATCCAACTAAGCCTGCAAATGCAGTGCATAAATATGGTTGTTGCAAGAATCAGTGGATTAAAGTTTCCCCCATGCAGATTCCTCAATCTAACTCAACAGTTGTAACCTTAAAAAAAAATTATTCTTGTAGCTAGAGGCAATGAAGAAATGGAGGAAGGTGATTCTGCAAAAGTCTATGATCCTACCTCAAACTACTGGAGTTTTGTGTCAAGGATGCATTCTTTCATGAAAAGTTGTGTTGGTGTGGAACACAGAGGATTGGTTTATGTTAAGGGTGAAAATTTAGGCTTAGGAAGCCCAATAGAAGGGGAGCTGCATGATCCTGTAAAAGATTCATGGATCAGAATGAATCCTGGTCTTCGTCGAGGACTTGCTCAAGGACCAATTTCCTCAACAAATTCACACATTTTTATTGCAGATTGGAAGAATTGTCTGCTCAAAATGTATGTAATTGAGAATGAATCTTGGGAAATTGTTGATGGTATTCCTGCAAAGATAAGTCGACTTGTTGGTCACATAGATAAGCTTTATAATCTTACAGGAAAGATCAAATTAGATCCATATAATCACCATGTGATATCTAATAGTCCTGATGGGGTCCGGCAGCTTGATTTGGGGAAAAGGATTGGATTTGAGAGAAGAGATTGGGATTGGATCTGTAACCAGAATAAATTACATCTGTGAGTTTGATTGGAGGAGGGAGGACAGTAGAGAGACTGGCAAGCTATATCTAGGGTTGAATTCAAATAGGCTCAAGGGTGAAATGGATTTTAGGGTGATTTCAAAGAGAGGAAGAGAAGTTGATTTAAACAGTGGGAAAGGTATGTTGCATGATTTTGGCAGAGAGGATGATGATGATTCTAAATTCTCAGGAATGCTTTCCAATACCGAAGATAACAAGGCGAGATGGGAGAGGTTTGAACGTCTTTTCCCGGACAAAGCGAACCGGTTAAATTGCCTTGTTCCCACTCCATCTAAGTACAGCGCTCCCATTCCATGGCCCAGAAGCCGCGACGAGGTTTGTTGTAACTTGTCTCGTCTTTTTGTTTTGAATTAATAAATGCAAGATAAGATGAGATTATATAATTCAATTCATACCCTACAAATTTCATAGATGTATTGTCATTTGGCCTATTGGTGAGGCATCCAAACTTATTATCTGGACACTAAATCTCCAATTGAGTGAATCTATCGTAATGTTCAGATATGTAAGACATCAAAAACTTATTTTCTGGATCCTAATGTTCAATTGAGCGAATCAATCATCATGTTTAGAGCTTTCGGGGTATTTGTCATATGTTTGGAAAAAACAGTTGTGGGTATGAGATTCTAAATTGGTTGTAAGTATTCATTTTTCTTTGTCTCTTGATCTTTTTCATTTTTGAAATTCATGAAACAATTGGATGATTTTGCACATAGTCATAAGATCAAGCCAGAATGTTTGTATGGTCTAGATGGCAGATGCTAGTAAGTATAGCTCTCATGAAATCACTATACAATCCTACCGTGACTAGGTTTGTTGGTCCCCTCTTTCCTTTGAAGTATTAGAATTCTGAGATGTCATCTCATTTGCTATGTTGGCAAAGCTCCAAAACTTATCAGCTGGATCCTAATATCCAATTGAGACGACCCATCACAATGCTCAGAGCTCATGGGCATCTGTCATATCCTTGATAAAACAATCGAGATTTGTGATTGTGAATTGGATGTAAGTACTAAGGACACATCTTTATTTCTGTCATTTGATATTCTGTTTTGCATAAAATACATCCGACAATTTGATGTGTTTTCACAATAGACACCTGTCAGATTGAATATTTTCCCACTGCATATGTGACAGATCCTTATCAATGTAGCGCAAGAGAACACCAGCACATAGAGAACTACGGGAGAGATATATAGTTGAAAACCACTTTGTCCTTTAATCCCCAGGAAGCCTAATACTATGACAAATCAGATAGACCTTTGTGGGACTTGAGTGTCCAGTTTAGAATTTGAATATGTACCAAGGCTGGGCCATCTCTGGTCATCCTATATTATTAAAATAATAAGGAAATCAGCCTAGGCTTTGTAGGCAGGAGTTGAAGATACAATCTCTTAATGTCTAGATGCTAATGGCGTAATTGACATGGAATAGCTATACGATATCCCATTGTGAAGAAGCTGTGTTTTTTTCAGAAGTGTAATTATTTCCCATATGTTCAAAATGCGATGCCTTTTCACTACAAGGCTCTGCTTAGTAATGGAATCCAGCTGCCAAGGGCCTGATTCTGTACTGTGGTGGTTTTGGCATATTTTTATATTTTTGGGCACCCAAATACACAAATACAAGTGTCTTTCAGAGGGTGCTCAAAATGGTATCTGCAGCAAATAAGATAAGTTTTGTGGCCTGAAATTGAATATGTATGCTCCCACAGTTGTTCTATAGTTTGATTGCTCTATTACTATTGGTTCATGTGATTTTTTAAAAACTAACTGAAGTGAAAGGGCCCTAAAACGGGCCTCCTAGTTTCCTTCATCAGAAGTATTCTGCAATCCTAAGAAAGGTTTCCGTGCTTTCCACAGTAGATGCATCCATCCTTCTTGTCTTCGATCTACTGCTTGAACCACAGTTCATTCCTTCTTACCTACAAATAATGCTGGAGTGTCACTTGAACTACATGTCCAATTTTCCTCATCAAGGAGAGCTGCTATATAGCCCTGTTTGATAATTTCTGCACACTTTACCAGCTGGTATAATTCAAAGGAATGATTCTATATTTGCTTTGTAGCAATGCTTTGTTCTGTTAGCCAAGTATTCTGTAATAGTATATCAGCATTACTACAACTATGTGTGAGTTTATTATAATGTCACGGAGGATATTAATTAATCTGGTCAAAATACATGACAAAAACATTACCTAGACTTCAAAATGCTATTGAATCATGTATGCAAAGTAGGTAGTGCCTTCTAAATGCTATTGAATCATGTATGTAGAGTAGGTAGTGCCTTCTAAATGCTATTGAATCATGTATGCAGAGTAGGTAGTGCCTTCTATGAAGTAACCAGACCTTCAATGTCTAATAATTTTTTCACAAATACCCTGCCCAATTCAACATGGAATTCTCTAATATAAATCCCTGAAAGGTGCCCTGAAGTGATGATCAACCTTCTACTGTTGGGTATGGAAAAAAAAATTAGTCGAGGTTGACAAAGGACATGTACCTCTATCAATTGGGTCTAGTTTAGATGGTTTGGAAAAGAAATGTTATTGTCTCTCCCTGCGCTCAAATCCCATTTGTGACATGTTTTGTTCTCTGTGCAATTAATATTGAGGCCATGAGCCATTTCCCCCTTATACATGGGTGACATGTTTTGTTCTCTGTGAGCCAATTAATATTGAGGCCGTGAGCCATTTCCCCCTTATACATGGGTTCCTCCTTTTTTTAAGGGGTTGTTGATCCACTCTGTAGGGAATGGGATTTGGAAATTTCCTAGGAAGTTTCAACTGGAGTGTGGCATGGGATTTGGAAATTGCCTAGGAAGTTTCAACTGGAGTGTGGCTTGTAGGGGAAGGAGTTGTTGATCCACTCTCTAGGGCATGGGATTTGGAAATTGCCTAGGAAGTTTCAACTGGAGTGTGGCTTGTAGGGGAAGGAGTTGTTGATCCACTCTCTAGGGCGTGGGATTTGGAAATTGTCTAGGAAGTTTCAACTGGAGTGTGGCATGGGATTTGGAAATTGCCTAGGAAGTTTCAACTGGCGTGTGGCTTGTAGGGGAAGGCATTGGAGATAGCAATCCACACAATTAATATTGAAACCGTGAGACATTTCCCCCTTATACATGATTCCTCCTTTTTTAAGGAGTTGTTGATCCACTCTCTAGGGCATGGGATTTGGAAATTGCCTAGGAAGTTTCAACTAGAGTGTGGCATGGGATTTGGAAATTATCTAGGAAGTTTCAACTGGAGTGTGGCTTGTAGGGGAAGGCATTGGAGATAGCAATACACACTTCTAGGTTGATTTATATAAGAATATGAGCATGCAGGTTTTCACTGTGAGTGATCATTATTATATAAGATTTCTGGATTGCATTGTCAAAGTTTAGAAGCATCTCAACCTTTTGAATGGACACTTCATTTATCATCAAAAGATCTAATAAAAACTGAATGAAAGAATTTAATTGTTAATATATGGTTAATAGAAATAATAAATAAATAGAATGAGTTAGATAAAAATATCTAAAATAATTATCATCAATACGATAGGTTAAAGATAAAAAATAAAATATATAAATAAATAAATAGACCCAAGATGGGAAGTATAAATAAGAGTATGTATATGTATAAAAGGTCAAAGAGGTTAAAGGTAGCTTGGGCCTAAGCGAAAAAGTTAGATAAGAGACGGGATTAGGAGATAAGAGGGAAACAATAAACTTAAAAAATAATCCTGGATCGAAGGAATAAGACACGAAAACATAAAATAATTTACAACTGGGGAAGAATAACTTGGAAAGCGAGGTAGGGGATCTGAGATGAAAAGTGGGGGTTGGAAACCGAGGCAAGAAAGACAAGAAAATTAGGGAATGCTAGAGGATGAAGAAAAAGGGGGTTGAGAAAGAATAAGCAATTAGGATTATATGTGAGAAAGAGGGAGGAAAAGAGGAAAAAGAACCAAAAGGTTATTAAGGAAGTCTATTAAGGAGATGGGGCAATTGAGAAAGAATATGGGAAACTATAGAGGATAAAACATGAAGGAAAAAGTGAAAATGGGAGGAGGGGGTTAATGATTAAGATTATGGATTAAGGGTTTCCAAGAATGACTGAGCTTATAGCCATCCTCGCAATTGAAATTGTTAGGGTATTTTTCTATTTCAAGAGATTTTCGGATGAGGCACGAAGAGTAATGAGAGGTAGAAGTGAGAATCTTGGTTTGGTCAAAATAAATGAGGTGTTTGGAGTTGTGGGAATGTTCAACAATAGCAGATTTGTTAAGGTGCTCATGATTGGTGTCAGCAATATGGTCTTTAAGTCGGATTTGGATAGATTTATCAGTTTGTAAAATGTAGAATTTCTCACAGAACAAGGTATTTGGTAGACCCCTTGTCAATGAAAGGTATTAAATTTGTCTTTGACACTTCTGAATAATTGTTTAAGGATGTATATGATAAATAGGCATGTATCTCAATGGTAGTAGAAACCTCCAGCCAAAGGCAGGTTCTGGGTTTGATTTCTAGCCTTTCCAGTGGTCAACATGTTATCAAAGTAAATAGTGTTAGCCACAAACTCTTTAGGCAATGTGTCTCCTTGCCCTTGTCCATGGCAGTGTCTACACACCCATTTTTGAAGGGCTTGAAAGAAAATATAACTCTATGCTTATTAGGCACTCACACTCTTATAGTAGCTTGGTAGGTCCTCCTTACAACATATCATGGTCCCCATTCCTCACAACACTGTATCATGGTCATCGTGACTTGGAGCATACTCCAAATCAACCTTTGGAAAGGATCTATTATGATTTACCCATTGACTATTGTCTATTATCTATTGGAAGCAAAAATTACTAACTGCAACTTTTGTTTAACTAAGACTACACTAAACTACCTAAAGAAATAGGGAAACCCTTATTCTTCAGGGCTATTTAAGGATAATCATAGTTTGGCTGCCTCAGCAGCCTTTGTTAAAACAGATCCATATGACAAAAGAAATCAAACCCTTGAGAAAAAGCGCTAAAGCATGTCTCTGCAACTTAAATTTAAAGCAAAGGGCAAGTCAAGAGGCTCAAACAGCTGATGCAGATGGCCAAGTCCATGTTGAATGTCATTCATTAAAATGCCACCCAAAGAATAAATATAAAATCAACCTAGTTTCTTGAAGAGTATGAATTTTATTAACATTATAATATTTTATTATTTATTGTATGAAACACTTGTGCAAAACATATGAATGACAGTCAAGGTGTGCTGAAAGCCAATTCCAAAGAAATATCCTTTACTTGATAGCCTAGGTATCTTTTTGACAATTCAGATCCCATGACCAGATGTTCTTTAAGAAGTTGTGAAATCAACTGGAGCTACATACCTGCAAACAATACAAGGAAACATTCAACCACAAAGGAAACTCCCCATAAGGCATAATCTTGCCTTCAGATAGCAGTTACCATGATGAGCCTCGTTGTGGGAGAAAACTACCACAAAGTTGCCTGTCACAACTTGATTGTGGTTAGTTGATGCTGCATATGATGCATGAGGATAAGTGCACGAACATAAGCACATCAAGATTAGCTATATATTTTTAGCTTGAAGGTAGTATAGCATCTCTTAAAGACAATATCAATTATGGGACCAATACTAACGATCATCCTTGTATTGTGATTGATTATTAAGATTGTGACCCTCTCATTCTCATAATATCTTCACTTTAGGGAGGGAGATTGCTTTAGAGAGTGACAAAAATACTTTTTGATTGTTGTCACCACTTCCTTTTTCCATTTCTACAAGCTGCCCCTCATCACCTTACCCAATTCGCATAAGCAATTAGTGCCAAAAGATCATATTGAGATTTGAAACACTGTTGGTGTGTTTCCTAGTGTTTATTGTCGATAAATGTAGCTTGGATAGGAACTTATTGTACAAGCTTCAGTATGAATGTGCAGGGAGTGGTTCGAGACATTTCGTGGATGATGTAAAGGATGAGATGGCACAGTGGACCCACAATGGAGAGTGGGAGATTCTATATGGAACTTGGTGGACTAGTTTATGGGAAGGACCTTATGGACAAAGTCAAGTTGTGTCTTAGGTATAGATTTCCTATTATTTTATTTCTTCTCAGTATTTGTAAATTGACCACTTAGGAAAAGTGGGAAATATTTCCATCTTGTAATTTCACTTAGAAAAACTAAAAGTAACTTAGAAAAACCAAAAGTCTAATATTTTGAAGTCGACTTAGTCTGAGGGGTTTAAATGAAATGTTCTAGAACATCACTAGGATTTAATATTAACTGTACATCTCAAGATTGAGTTAGGTGGCAGCTAGGGTTTAGGAGATTATGGTTTTCTGAAAGCATTGATAGGACAAGAGGAGAAGCCGACCTCATATTGTTGAAGAGAGTAAGAGAGCGGGAGAGAAGGAAGTGTGCTTCAGGAAAAGAAGAGCAGATCTGCTAGAGAGACCAGGAAGTTACCAGAAGGCAATACAGTTCGTACCATTGTTGTATATCTGTTTTCTACAGGCATAGGTCGTACACCTTTCAAGAGCAGGCTGTACATTGTCTTCTGTGGTTGCTTGAGTATGCTTCAGTGTTGAGAGGAGAGGAAGAGTGATTTGCTGTTCCAGAAAGGTGGAAATTAGATAGGTCTGACTGCTGTAGCTTTTCCTGCTCATATACATGCCTTTCACTTCTGTTTAAGGAGATTTATTGACTGTACAACTACTATTTTAAGCAGGTTGCAGAGGTCACCTTGTAAGCTTTGTTCAAAGACAATGAGAAGCTGATTTGAAGGAGAAATCACCATATATGTCTGTGTTTTATTTTTTGTTTCTGTTTATTTTTCAGCTATTGTGTCTGTTGCAATGTACAAAAATTTATTACCATCTTTAATTAAATTTAGGATCTAAGTTATTTATTAAGAATATTAGGCGAGCAGTCACCTAGGGTTAGGAAAATTTACATGGTATTAGAGCTTTGCTTGGGTCAGGATTCTCAAGGGTTTACAATGTTAGATCATTGCTGGAAACAAAGGACCATCTGTTAGAGAGTTTCAGGATTTTTGCTTGAAGGACTAAGCACACTTATAACTTATGTGTAATGATAGGCTATAGCCTGTAGGTATAATTTAGACAAGGACAAGATGTTAAGGATAATAATAATTATCTATACATACTGATGTAGTTAGATTAAGTGTCCTATTTAATGGGGTTGAGATGTAATCTTTTGGATCAGAACAGAGATATAAGGAAGCATTGAAGGCTATAGTAGTAAAACAAGAGAACAGAGTGTGTTGGTAGTTACTGGTAAAAGCGTTTTTTTTAATCATTTTAAAAAATATGGATACAGAATGTTTTAATTCCAGATAGGATTAGATTTAAATCTTGTTGGCTCCTAGAAGATGGTTTTGCAATTGATATAGTTCTTGCTAGTGGTTCCTGCTGGATTTGAAAGTTGCTCGATCATTAGTGTATTGGTGATGGAACTGCTTATGGATCTATAGGATCCCATTTTGTATAAAAATACTATTGTTAGATTTCATCTTTGAAATAAATTCTATCTTCATTGAAGCCCATAATGGGTTGAAAACATATCACAACTTTTGTAACAAAATCACGAGAACTGCTTTTAACTACGTTATGCCAAAATCAATCACCCATATCTCTGAGGGTCATTTCAACGTGGTAAAAAAATTTGAGAATCCATACTTTTCTGGAACTCTGGATAGAGATATGTTGATAATTTTGTTCCATTTGATAAATGCCAACTTAGAATTCCTCTTTCCCCTATTGATTAAAGCATGGTGCAAGGCACTTTCAGCAATTTGACATTACACGTTGCGATTTTGTGTATATAGATATGTTTTGTCCTATAGAGTGGTCTAAATTACTAACTATTTTCACCTGAATTAAAATTTATAGTAAAAAAAGTATATCTTTAAAGAAAATCATCGCCAACTTTTGGATTTTTGCAATAGCTGCAATTTCCACCTGTAAGCCTGTTTTATAAAGCCTTGGTTTAGTTGGGAGGGCCATGTACAGAATGAACTAGGCAAAGAGGCTGGTATTTAAGGAAACCCCTGCATCCCAGATTGCTTACACTTGCCCTGTTTGAATGGGTATGTAGGGGGAGCCTATTTTGATGCAAAGATGGCTTGGTAAGTACTCTTTGAAGGGATGACAATTGCAGCCTTTTAGTAATATTATACTTTCGAGGTTTCCAAAAGAATCATCAGCAACTCTTGAAAATGATAAAAAAGCACCCATTTTGTGTCAAGTTTGATTCAACTCAATTTAAAAGCAGCGAAAAAGGGGAAAAATTCTTAATTCAGCGAGCAGTAGGAAGCGGCCCTAAGCCACCATGATCAATTAAAATTTTCAAAGCAGTTGCTTCTTCATGACCTCAAACTTTCTGGCCCATCATTTGTAGACAATATCTAAATATATTAAAGAAGAAAATTATGGTCCGAAACATGTTTGAATCCGATAAATCAGGAGTGCTAACATTGGAAGTGACAGTTGTGTAGGGCACTGGGCATTATGGATTTTGGATTTGGTGAGAGGGATGAGGTGTTGGGAGGAATATAAAAGGGTTGTATAATTTTACATGTGTCAAAAAAGCTTCAAGAAGATGGCAATATTTGAGGAGAGTCATGAGGTGATTGCAATCTAAGTGATATGCTTTAAGGTTGATTGTATGGGGTTATGATACTATGATTGTATGTTACAGCAACTAGAACATATATGTAGATGCCGGAGAAATTTTAGCTCTAGGGAAGGTATTTTTGGAAACTTGCAAACTTGTCCATATAGTATTGTAGAACAATATTGTTAACAAACAGGTAGACTGCATCATATCTTTTATGTGGCATGGTATGTTAGGTTAAGCTTGATTTGGTTAAAGAGTGATAGAGATAACCTTGATTTGGTCAAATGGAACCTTACTGGAGATCCTTGCACTAGACGAGACATAGATAGTACTCAAATTACTGGGGTTTTCTCCCTCATGTTGTAGAGGGTTTCCCTAGGGTAAATTCTGTGTCTCATGTGTGAATGCTAATGCTTATGATTATTCAATTTTTCAAGCACTACCATAATTCTGCAATTAAGATCAAAATTCAACAAAATTAAACAATTATGTTTATCTCCAAGTATTATTTTTGTTTGCGTAATCCTTTATGAGCATTTGTGATTCTCTAGGATATTAGCATGATTCTCTGCTAGCATGTTCACATATATGTGAATCGTTTTTGACCTTGACATGCTTTGCATCATGTTTGTATGCAGCTGTCTCCATTGGTATGATTTGTTTTGAACTGAGATTTTAAACTTTTTTGTATATAATTGATATCTTCCTGTTATCATATCTTAGAGCATCCATTTCATCGCACTAGTTTCAACTTGCAAATTCATCAACCATTTCAAATAACCTGTATTTTTATTTTTATGTCATGGGAGGACACAACTGAAGGCCAAAGGTATCTCCTACATGGCCCTTTCATAAATATTTACATGGTCCTTTCATAAAGATTCCAACCTTGGCATTCTCATGAAAACATATATGTGGCTCTGGAAAAGCTGTAGACTGTTGTATCTATTTTGCACTTCAAAGAATTTGTTCATGGTCATTATTGAGGTGAGATTGATTCCTGGTTTCTGACCATTCAGGAGTGTATCAGGAAATTGGAGGAATAGAACTATATATGTCTCTGACCATTAATCCTAAGGCTTTCAGGTCCCTTGCGACTAAATTTAAAAAGGATATGGCACAGGAGCTGGAAGTTCTTGTTTATCAGGTGAAACAGAAACCCTGCCAATGAAGTGAAAAGATTGTTAAATGATTGTTTTCAGTAGTCAAAAAATCCTTAATACTTGTTGACAGTTTCAAAATTTTACTGTTTAGAAGGAAGTCATAGATTATTCATTTCATGTTTTCAAGAGTGACAATTTATGGATATATATTTTTGCAAACATGAAGCAAACACAGGTTAACATTCTGAATGTCAGCGACAGAGGAGATACCTTACAAATTGGATGGGCTGTATTGCCTGTTGACTCTAGTAATTATATGACAAACAGTACTGCTGAGGTTAAATAACTGAAATCTTTCCTTTTCCAATTAAATGTTTGAGGAATGAGGACGACTGAACAGTACTCTATGATTATTCATGTATATCGAAAAGTATAGTTATATGAATTAATTAAATATGTTGTTCTTTATCTTGTTTTTGCCAACCTTTTTCCATTTGTTCAACTGTTATCGATTTTCATCTCTGCAGAGAATCATCTCCCTTTTAAGTGGCCATCAGGTTCACCTTCGTGATGCCTTCGAAACTTACCATCTGTTAAGCTGGAACTTACAGGGGAATCCTAAGGATACTTTAACACAGAAAGCCATTGTTTGTTTCTGATTATTTATATGATTGTTTGCTGCACTTTTATGCAGTGGAAACCTTAGCCTCTTGTCCTGTAAAACTACGAGAATTCTATAATGGCTAATTGTGTTTGTTGCTTTTTATTTTGTCATCTCCAACATCGAATTCTGCGATGCACTTTGTTGGCTTAAATGATTGCTCGCATGGAATTCTGTAATAAGTATGGTTGATTCATGCATTGATTAACATCAAGTTCTTTGACGGGCTCTATTGGATTAGGCATTAGGTCTTATTTCTCTGTTATTTCCAACGTGAAATCTTGTAATGCATTATGTTTCCGCGACAACTAAATTCCATGTAATTTCATGGATTGTCTGCAGAGATTTGAATTTGGTGATTGGAGTTGAGTTTTTTTATTGTAGCAGCCATGGAGGGGCTGCTAGTAGCCTACCAGAATGGGACGGCAGTACCATATTGGCTTAATAAAGGAGACAATGCATGGCAGATGATAGTTGCAACCATTGTAGGAATGCAGAGCATGCCAGGCCTTGTCATTCTATATGGAAGCATTGTGAAGAAGAAACAGGGCGTCAATTCGGCATTCATGGCACTCTATGCATTTGTAGTTGTTTTGATCTATTGGGTCACCTGGGCCTATAAAATGTCATTTGGTGATCAGCTGCCACCATTCTGGGGTAAGGCAGGACTTGCGCTTAGCCAAAAGTTTCTCATCCAACAAGAAATAGTGCCTGAAACAATCCACCATCATAAGAATGGAACTGTGGAGACGCCAGCTCTTTAGCCCCTTTTTCCTATGGCTACCCTTGTGTTTTTCCAGTTCGTTTTTGTGGCCATAACTCTGATCCTACTGAATGGATATTTGCTTGGAAGAATGAACATCAAGGCATGGATGGTTTTTGTGCCACTCTGGCTCACTTTTTCATATACAGTGGGAGCTTTCAGCATATGGGGAGGAGGATTCCTCTTTCAGTGGGGAGTCATTGATTTTTCTGGTGGTTATGTAATCCATCTCTCTTCTGGAATTGCGGGTTTCACTGCAACTTATTGGGTATGTAACAATTATTTAAAATTCCTTGCAGCTTATCAATTCTTTTTAGTCTATGCCATAGATTGCTTATGCTGCTTGGTTTTATTTGTGGATGGGGAGTACAGGTCGGACCTAGATCGGCTAAATATCGGGAAATATTTCCTCCAAACAATGTGTTTCTTATGCTGGCTGGAGCAAGACTTTTGTGGATGGGTTGGTCAGGGTTTAATGGAGGCGGCCCTTATGCTGCCAATGTTGTTTCGTCCATGGCATTCTTGAATACTAACATATGTGCAGCTACCAGCCTTCTTGTATGGACTTGTCTGGATGTTATATTTTTCAAGAAACCATCAGTCATTGGAGATGTTCAGGGCATGATAACTGGACTTGTCTGCATCACCCTAGGTGCTGGCAAGGGTGATTCCATTCTCATTTTTTATTTTCTATACAGTTTCACTAATAGAATGGTAGATTTCAGGAACTGGTTCTGTACATTTTGCTATGGATTTGGGTCCTGTCCTGTCACACCTCTTTAGGATGAACTAATTTCTGAATGATTGTATCCAATGAGCATATACTTACCTCAGATCATGCATGCCCTGTCTTTGCTATTTCTATTTTTAAATTTCCTCCTTGTTCATGGCAATCGTGGCCATCCATTGCTTTTCTGACGGGTAGAGAATTTACACACAAAAAACTGTTATTGTCTTCTCTTCCTTTTCACAAACACGAAATGAAGTTTTCACAGTTGTTAACTACAATAGAGTTCAAATACCCCAATTGCATTAGGGTTCAGCATAGTAACCTAAGAGGATACTATATAGCCAGGGCTTCAGATGCCATAATTCCATTGAATGACAAGTGCCCATCTTCCTGAATAAGTAGAAAACATGGAGAAAAAGCTATCCATGTTTGTATACTGTCTTCACAAGGGTAGGGCAGAGTACAGAATGCAAAACTCGCAAACAAAAAATCAATAATAGTAATTTTTTCCCTTGTATAGGTGTTGTCCAAGGATGGGCTGCAATTGCGATGGGAGTGCTATCTGGTAGTATTCCATGGTATACAATGATGGTACTTCACAAAAGGTCAGCCCTGTTACAGAAAGTTGACGATACACTGGCTATATTTCACACACATGCAGTTGCAAGATTGTTGGGTGGAGCACTCACTAGGATTTTTGCAGGGCCCACTCTCTGTTCACTCTTCTTCTCAGCAACAAATTCCAAGGGAGCATTTTATGGCATTGGTAGGCAATTTTTAAACAGATTGTGGATGGATGCCAATCTTTTATGTTTGCACTATTTTTCTATTAGCTGAATTAAAGGCTTTGGCAAGGAAGCAGAGGTGATTCTAAAACTGATCTTTTGCTGTCAATACTTTGAATTTGAAAATGATCTTTTGCTGATCTCAATACTTCAATTTGTAATTTATATGGGGTTGAAAATCCTGCATGTTGTACCTATACCTACATCGTCCACTGCGTTGTTCTTTCAAAACAATTTCCATCCTACCCCATGAATATTTCTATCAAGAATTCAGAGATATAAGAACACATACACTGATTTATACAGATATATAGAAGGCTTTATACATTGATTTGAGGTGTTCACATATTTTAATGGCAAGCGTGAGGATGGCGTTTGGAATCCTTTTGATGATTGCAGCAGCATTTTGTGATCTTGTGCAAGGACCACGAGTGAATTGGGGTACAATTTCCACGCACCCACTTCCTCCATACATCGTAGTGCAACTACTGAGAGACAATGGTATCAAGAAAGTGAAGCTATTTATGCAAATCTTGACACCATGAGGGCTCTGGCACTCAGCAACCTCGAAGTCATGGTGACCATTGCCAATGAGATGCTCCAGGTGTTGACCCTAGATTCTCAAGCTGCTGACAACTGGGTTGCCAGAAATGTGACCAGATATACTTTTCCTGGCGGGGTTAATATCAAGTAAGACGTCCCATATTTATCATTGAATCTCATTTGTGTTTAATTTTTAGAGCCGTGTTTAGACTGGATTGAACATGTGGGTGCGTAATTGATGGGCTTGTAAGTAATGGGTCTTCAGTTTTATCCATTAAGTTAATACCATTTCTCAGCTCTGAACTACACATGATTTAGATTTTTGAAGCAGCTAGTAAGTACTATGTGAGGAAATATTTGCAAGTATGTGTGTATTTCTAATCTGAACTTGCATCGCCCATTGTACAGTCTAACATTCTTGTTTTTATTTCAAGTTCTTGAAGCCATTCTTGTATATCTTTGGGCCCTTATATGATCCACTTCTGCATTCCAAACACCCTTTCTCTGTGCAGGTGTGGCTTCTCCTGAATGTAAAGGTAGTTTTTGATCCCTTGTAAGTAGATTATATCAGTTTTTGGACTGGAAAGTTTTACAGAGATTCAATCGTTAGTTTCATGATACAGTAGTTCGTAACAAAGTTAGAGTGTTGAGAAGCTTCATACATCCAAAGTACGGGGCATATAATATATATATAAGCTCATTTGAGTTATACAGTGAAACTACTATCCAAAATATATATATATATATGGTTGTTGAGTACGAGAAAGATAAAAAAGAGTTAGTCTAATAAAGTTTTCACGGTAGTCATATAATTGATTTTGTCAAATTAAATACTTCGTCAAACCATATATATGATTATGAGTGGAAAGAACGCATTCAGGACTAGCTGTCACACCATTTTTTCCTATCAAATGTCAAATCCCCTTATACTTTTTTTAGGATGTTGAGTAGACTTTTTTTTAAGACTGTGGAAAGCTTATACGTCACAGAAATGAGAATTCTAAGTGCAAGATGGAAGATGATGGGTTCTGAACAAATCAAGACTGAGATTGCATGAGATATAAACTACATATGATAACTGAGATTGAGTCTTTCTACTACATTGTTCCTCGATCCCTTAAATGTTTTTTGAAATGGACAATTTCAGGACCAAAACTTGCAAAGTAGAAAAGTTATTGGGTTGTTGGTTTGCCATTCCACACTTCTGGTCACTGTTCTTGTCACATGTGTCAAATATTTTACAGCGTTGTGGTAATAAAATTATTATTATTGTTTCTAATTTTATTTTTTTGATAATGGTATAGTAAAACCTTAATCATACATTTTGGGCATTAAAACTAGATGGTAAACCTAGCTTAGCTTAGCTTGCAACACGGTGTTGTTATTGCACCCCTAGGTACAATTGCTAGTTTAATTTGTTTTCAGTAATATTGACGCATTCCTTATAGTTTGGCCGACACCCTTCTCCTATAGTAAGGGAACATGAGCTAAAGGTGATATGTAGCTTATTTAACATTAAAAGTTAAATTGAAAAAAATCAAATTATAAGAAAATTCTGTGTCAAAATAAATCATAGATCCATCTAACTCCATGCTAAGCAGTGATGATTCAGGGTTAAGATAGATATATGGATATTTAATTAAGTTCAAATTATCTACTTGAATTTTACAGTAGCACCCTACCTACATCCTCAAGGAACTCTAGGATTAGTTTGACCCCCAAGATTTGAACTCTTTGCCTATCTGTGGATTTTTTATTATCAGATAGCAAAGATTGGGGGCTCAAACATACATACCTATATGCTTGATATGCACCCATTTTTTCACTAAGGCATAGGAGGTCTGCACCAACACGTACTCACTAAGGCATAGGAGGTATGCACCCATTTTTTCACTAAGGCGTTGGATTTGAGACTTTCTGAAATCATTCATCAGTTTCCATAGTTGTCATGTCATTCATTAACCACATGACATATAGGGGTGAACTCTTTCACAGATTGCACTATGTATATAGGTTTCTACCTGTGCAGTCGAGCATAATTGTTTTGTGGATTCGTTGATTATATTTCCTATTGAAATCCATTTCCTGGTTTAGAGCTGAGTTTTACTTTTCTTAGGTACTAAATAGTTGCAGATTTAGCCATTCAAGTTTAATTTTAACCTATTCTTAAATTGAATTTGTTAGATTAGATTTTCCTATTTTGCACATGATCTTGGTTATTGTTGTTAGCTATTGAACAAGATAAATAATTTGCTTCATCGTTTTTCTAATTTACAGTTCATTGTTTTTCTATTTTACAAGTGATATTTTTTTATTGGATTTTGTATGAGTGAGTTTAACTTAGAAGTGGGACATTGAGTATGAAGAGCCCGCTAATGAGGATTTGTCATTCAGTATGAAGACCCTGATGTTGAGGCTTTCAAGCTGTTAAGTGTGGTTTTGAAGCTGCTGACATGGGATCTAAGTATGGTTTTGAAGCTGTTGATGTGGGATCTAAGTATGGTTTTGCAACCAAGTGCAAGTATGATGGTTTAGCCATTGTAATATTTTGGAAAGTGATGATTTTCCTTTAAAGTTATATGAAAATTAATATGTGTTTGTGAGAAAACTCATATTTATTGTAATACTTTTGACATTTCATATAATATAATTTGTGGTTTAAAACTTATATATATGGTTGTACTTTATATTATGTACCAATGTTGTAATTATTAACTAATTAATGTGACATTGCATGATTTACATGTGTATTAGATATTATTTACAAGTGTTGTAATTAATTATAATGTGACATTGCATAATTCACAGGTGTATTAGATGAGAATAAATGTATGATTCTTTTTTTAATTTAAACGTAATATCAAATTAAAAATTTATATTGATTAATAATGGACACCATTAAAACTACTAAAATATAATGACCATACATAAAGCGACTAAAAATGACTAAATTAATGACCAGTAAATGAGATTAATGACCAAAATTCGCAAATAAAATGACCAATAATTGAGAAATATGCGGCCAAACAATGAGATATAAATGACCAAAAAATGACCAAAATTCACATATCAATGACCAAAAATCAGTTTTGGTGGCTAATTTATGGTCTTTTATTACATGACCAAATTTGGTCATATTCTAGCTTGTCATGTGGTCATTAATTTGGTCACAAATGTGGTCATATATTTGGTCATTGATTCAAATATATGACCAAATTAATGACCAAATATATGACCAAATTAATGACCAACCGACAAGCTATAAATGACCAAAATAAAAATGACCAATTTTGGTCATGTAATAAAAGACCACAAATTAGCCACCAGCGATCGCCAAACCAAAAGTGGTCATTGATATGCGGATTTTGGTCATTTTTTTGGTCACTAATCTCTCATTTTCCACTAGTGTCCAGTTCCTCTCATTGCACAACAACCTCATCACTTCCAGAATACAAATCCTCTGCGAGCGACATTATTACCTACACAACCGATACCTAACCCTAATAATAAACCAACTCAAGATATTAAAAACATTGAGTTGCAAACTCTTCCATTTTACCTTGTTTCGACTGTACCTATACATGAGATTCAATTACGGTCTAGAAGAGTTGTTAATGATAAACCCAGAACATCAGTCGTCATTCATGAGGAAAAGGAAGAAGAAGAATATTCAAATGAACCCGTGAATGATGCCATCTTGGAGAATGTGAACATTCCAAAAGTTCTAGTACCTACCCATCCTCTGCAAGAACCTATTCAGGAACAAAAAATTCCTCCATTTCCAGCAAGACTTGTAATAGAAAAACCCGTAGTTCATTCCAAGTATGATATCTTGAATGAATTAAAGCATATTTGTGTCAAAATCCTGTTATTGCAAGCTATTAAAGACATACCAATTTACAGTAAGGTAATAAAGGAATTATGCATTAAGTGGCTAGGGAAGAAACAAAAAGACCCCCTTACAATTCATGTCATAGGAGAAATGTTTGAATATATGTCAGATCAGTCTTAGATTGCAAAATGTACAAATCCAGGAGCCCCAGTAGTGACTGTAATTATAAATAATACCACCATAGATAACGCATTAATCGATTTAGGAGAAGCCATCAATATGATGACCACCACAGTTTTAGAAGCTTTACAGTTGGGACAATTTCTTCGACCTACCCCTTCCATCTTGGAACTAGCAGAGCATACTACGGTAAAGCCTGTTGGAGTCCTGGACGACTTTATTGTATCAATATCTTCATGGGAATACCCAGTCAACTTTATGGTCATAGAATCAAAGGATCCTTCTAAAGGACATCCTATTATCTTGTGAAGACCATGGTTAGCTATTGCCAATGCTTTTATAGGATGTAGGGATGGGGAGATGACCATTTCCAATGGGTTGTCTACCCAAAGACTTATTTTATATCCCCAGCACAACCAACAACTAAAAATTCATGGTGGTTAAATTATTCCTTTGGGAACAAAGATTTTGATGACCTTTCCTTTCCTAGTGATTTCTCCTGGGAATTACAAGAGCAGACTACTAAGAATGTATTGGATCAGTTTATTTCCTCCACCACTAGTATAGATTTTCCTCAGTAGTTTGCTAAATTTGATCAAATATTTGGAGATGAGTTTCAGGAAACTATGGATCTCTCATTTTTTATAGAAACATCTTGTGTCTATATCCAATGGCACAATCTGGAGCTCTTACTACTGCGAGAAGGCATAGCTGGGAGATGAAGCAGCAGAAAAATGGTTGGACAATGTTAGGCAGAGTTCGTACTGAAATCAATGGGATCTCAAGGAGGACAAATGAAAGACAAGGCAGAATTGATGATGACAAAATCCCAGGCTTGGAAAGATCCGTCAGTTACCAAGTGGATCTCACTGTGTTAAATACTCATAAGTTGAAATATGAAAGCGTAACGCATAAAGTGAATCATGCGTACTCATGGAAAAGACAAAATGGTGATATTAGACAGTTTCGGAGGAGCCCAAAGGTCACAGGGTTGGGGCAGCCCAAGGGGTTGGCTGATTTGATTTAAATATAGGGAATTTAGAGTTTACAGGGGGCTTTTTCCCTGGAAAAACTTATGAACGATTATTTTTAAGAGGAACTACTTCGTTTTACAATAAGAAATTGCAATTTTTTCCTGTTGGAGAAGGTGCTATGTGGAATGTTTCAATGTGATAAAATGAACAATGTTGAAGGGGAACTATTTCATTTTCGACTGTGTTTCATTAACTGTGAGAATCTTCTGACTTTCTAAACCTATGTTCTTTCCTGAATGTTCTCTAGTATATTTTGTGATATTTTCCACTATGAGTAATGGAAGTTTTAACTGTTGATGAGCTATCTTATCGTGTATACTTTTATTCATGTTTATATGTTTAGTTCTAGGAACGGCGATCTGTGATTTGCCGTAACATGTGAACAATATTACATTACTCATGAATTAATATCTAGCTCTCTAGAGATAGCCTAGTTGGTATTTATTTTCTTGCTGTGTGTGTGATTTAGATGCTTGAGAGTTTAAGACAAGAGGTAAGAACCTGTGCATCACATTGTGAATACTCCTTGCATTATGTATTACTCTGCATGTTAAGTAGGCACTTGCATATCATCCATAAAGTCAAAAAATACAAAAAAATATATACGGTGGACCGGGCCGCAACTGGTAAAACCTTTTATTTTTGTTACTTGACCTACGGTAGCCGGACTGCAAACCAGACGGATTCCCTACATCAAATAGTCATGGGCTAGTTGGGAACGTTGACTGGGGAGAATCCCTTGTTGTTGTTTCCTACGATTTTCTAGGCCTCGACAGTTTCTAGTGCTAGAAGGAGGGCTGCCAGTGCATGGTTGGCTAAGGAAAACCATTTTCCCGAGATCATTCCACCGGTAACAGTACAGGAAGCAGTTTGTTTTCCAATCCATTTCCTGAAGAGGGGGGTAGAGAACATTTTTATTCTGTTGACAACGAAGTTGTCAATGATCTAAGAAGACCCACTAGGGCATACGTGAAGAAGATTGGAGGATTGTCGATTATCCCTAAATTACCTAGAAGAGAATATAAAAGGAAAGATCATCCTATATTGGAAGACTCATTGCTAGTTGGGGATTGGGAAGAACTTGTACAAACATCCTTACAGGAATTTGTATAGCCTTTGAATCAAGTAGGCCTGGATACTCCTCACAGTTCTCATGTTCATACTCCTATTTTCTCACCTCCTCACTCTCCACCCAGACTCATGGCAGGCGTAAACGCAAATCAACCACCCAACCCACCGAATCCACCACCTTCCTGGAAAGCCAGATCACATTTAAACCTAACACCTCCTTTGCATGATTTACCTCAATCTTTTTAAAAGATGCTGCCCAAATTTGACCCAAATGAGAAGATGCTAGTAGATGACCACTTGCAAAGTTTCTATTTGGCAATAGAAGGATTAAGGGCTGGGAAATATGAGGATGTAGTTTGTATACTTTTCCCACACACCCTTAAAGGAGCTGCAGCATCATGGTACTTTGGCTTGCCTACAAATTCTATCCCTGATTGGGATACCTTCGAGAGGATATTTAGAAGTAAGTATGCAACCCAAAAGACTCATGCAGCTCTCATGAAAGGACTATGCGCCTTAAATAAAGAGAGAAAGGAAAAGGTGCACAGTTTCACCCAAAGATTTGTAGCATATCTTAAGAATTTTTCTGAAGATGACAAACCTTCAGATAAAGTCCTGATTGAATATTATACCTCAGCTCTAGGACCCGAGTTGGCCATGTTTTCCAAAATGAAGGCCAAGCCTACTCTAGCGGAGACCTATGAGGAGGCAGAGAAAGTAGAGGCTGAAAGGGAAAGCATCGAATATTATCTCGAACAGTCAAGAGAGAAAAATGTGGGGAGGAAAGCTTTGTTGTTTACCAAGCCTAAGGAAGAGCAGTCAGCAGATTTTGAAGGAATGGAAAAAATGATGCAGAATCTTTCTAACAGAATCATATACTTGGAAAAGGAAAAGGAAGCCCAAAATTTCTACAAGCCTTACTACAAGAAAAGGGAAAATAACAATCAACCCCAACCCCCTCCACACAATTCTGCATCTATGAATTTAACAGAGGTAGGAATGGACAATTTTTGCACTTTCCACCAACAACCCCACTCTGAAAAGAATTGTCCTCAATCGATAAACTCAATGACGTTGGTTATGAATCAGTTGTTGGATTCTAAATTGACAGAAGATAAAGATGAAGAAATGAAAGAAAACAATACATCAACGAAAGAACAAGAGGATGAGACCATGGTTTTATGGGACTGTGTTTCATTGTTTGACGCCGAGGAGGAAAAGGTTTTGAGACACAAGGACATCCTGGAAACAAATGTAACAACAAGAAGCCAAGGGTTGGCTAAAGAAAACAGTCTCATGCTCCCAAAGATTAAAAGATTTCAAAGGAATGTTAAAAATTTTCAAAATAACTCCTCAGCTAATAAAATTCTGTAATTTACCATCACCAGTCAAGATCCTGGACAGACTAACGTGTTCACTGAGCCCAATGAAGGAAAAATAAATAATGGTAAACCAAATCCCATCGAACCTAAGATCGAATATGACATTGTGGAATATATAAAGAAGGTAAGGGCGAATATCTCATTATTTGAAATGTGCAAGGTGCCGCAGTAGAAAGAAAATCTGTTGAAAGCACTTGAAGCATCAGAGGAGGGGCTGCCCACTGACAATCAGCCCAAGGAAGAAGAAGAAATTGGGGAAGCAAGTATAGGAGGTAAGCCTAAGAGCAAGAATCCACCTTTTCTTCTCACTTTTGAAATGTTTAACCAAAACGTACATAATTGCTTTGTAGACTCAGGGGCATTGGTTAGCGTCATGCCACTATCAGTCTGCAAAAGGATAAATGGGCAGCCTAAACCATCCACCTGGAGGGTTGTTCAGTTGGATAGAATGAATGTGAAGGTAATTTGGGAGATGGAGCATGTTCTAGTATGCTTGTATTCAAATGATAAGGTGTGTCAAGTTATTGATATTGTGGTGGCTGACATACCAGAAGCTTATGGGCTTTTTCTGAGCAAGGACTGGTCGGCAAAGCTAAACGGATATTTTTCCTTGGACTGGTCACATATGTGGCTGCCGTATAAAGGAATCCCAAATCAAATTAAAATTTTGAGGGAAACCCACATGAAATACAATATTACTCAATTCGAAGAAAGAAAAAAAACCAGTGGATTCTGTTTTGGGAAATTACTTTATTGAGTTAGAACCAGGAAATTACCAAGGAGAAAAAGCCAGTGACACATCAGATGCTCAGCCTAATCTCCTTCGGTTTTCACAGGCTGATGAAATCGATTGTAAAATAGTAGACTTAGCAGTAGAAGTGGATGTAAATTCCCACACAGAAGTTAGCGATTTCTGGACACTTTTTTTTTACGGATCTAAAACGTTAGAAGGGTCAGGAGTCGGTTGTGTCCTGATTGACCCCAATAAGAACAAACATTTTCTTTCATGTAGGTTGGAGTTTGAATGTACAAATAACATAGTGGAATATGAAGCATTGGTTCAAGGTTTAAGGAAAACAATTGAATTAAAGACAAATAATCTGAAAGTGTTTGGAGATTCTGAAATAATTGTAAAACAAATTCGGAATCAAATACATTGCATTTCTCCTCACTTAAAAGCTTATCAAAATGAAGTATGGGATTTACTCAAATGTTTTAATGCATTTAATATTGTATCAATCCCAAGACTTAGGAATGCAACAGTTGATTTACTGGCCACATCAGCTGCAAGGCTTGTGCCCTCTAATAATCGATGCTCTATTGAATTGCTTTTCATGCCCTCGGTTCCGGATATGATTACTAACCTATGAGTGTTCGATGATGATCAGCAAATCATAGAATTCCTAACGAATGACGAGACATTCAAAGGGGAAATTATTGATGACGAAGAACATCACGCCGAGCTGAAGTTCGATAATTTCATCCCTAAAGGAGTCAGAACTTTAGAATGGATGTTTGATTTAAATGAAAATTTTAGAAGACCAGCAAATGTGAAGACTCATAGCTCATCTCTATAGTTCGAATTGATTAATTTGGGGACTGAGATGAAGCCTAAATATGTGAATCTTGGAAAATGTTGTTCACCAACTGAAAGAAATCAATTCATCGCTCTTTTCAAACAATACAAAGACGTTTTTTCCTGGACATATGAATATCTGAAGACATACAACACCAGTATTATCCAGCATGTTATCCCCATCAAATATGGAGTCAAACCTTATCAGCAGCATTTAAGGAAAATGCATCCAAAATTGGAACCTCTAATCCAGAGCGAAGTTAAGAAATTATTGGATGCTAGAATCATTTTAAGGTGAGACACTCGGAATGGGTTTCAAATCTGGTACCAGTGAGGAAGAAATCTGGAGAAATTAGGTTATGTGTGGATTTTAGAAACTTAAATCGCACCTGAGACAAAGATAATTTTCCTATCCCACCCATGGAGCAACTACTGCAAATGGTTTCAGGTTCTGAGCTATTCTCTTTATTAGATGGATTTTCAGGTTACAATAAAGTGTTGGTAGCCGAAGAAGACAGATTGAAAATGACATTCAAGACCAGGTGGGGAACTTTCGCTTACAGAAGAATTCCCTTTGGACTTATAAACACTGGGGCTATGTTCCAGAGGGCTATGGACATAGATTTCCGCAGTTTAATTGGCTGCAGTGCTATAGTATACCTCGATGACATCACGATATTCTCAAAGAAGAGAGAAGGACACATGTTTCATCTAAAGCATATTTTTGAACGCTGCTGAAAATATGGTATCTCACTAAATCCCAAGAAGTGCGTGTTCGTTGTTACGGAAGGTAAGTTGCTGGGTCACGTGGTTTCAAAGAAGGGGATCTCCATAGACCCAGAAAGGATCAAAGCCATTGAACAGATTCCCTTGCCCCATAACAAAAAGGGCATGCAATCATTTATGGGGACAATAAACTTTGTGCAAAGGTTTTTGCCAGATTTCGCTC
This sequence comes from Pseudotsuga menziesii, assembly GCA_001517045.1. Lineage (NCBI taxonomy): Eukaryota > Viridiplantae > Streptophyta > Pinopsida > Pinales > Pinaceae > Pseudotsuga > Pseudotsuga menziesii. The sequence goes on from LPNX010598300.1 coordinate 886,837, forward strand.
AAATTGTTAAACCTTTGCAGCAAATGGTAAAGCAAAGTGTACAATTGAAGTGGACCAATGTTGAGAAGAATGTATTCGGCAAGATTAAAAATGTTGTTGCGCACGCACCCTCCCTCAAGAGCCTGGATTTTGATAAAGATTTTATTCTATACACTTTCACATCTGATGATTCGCCAACAGCTGTGCTTACTCAAAAGGAAGATGGGGGAGATTAATTCAACATATCATTTATGAGCATTGGTCTGCAAGGGGTCGAACTGAATTACCCAGCTATAGATAAACAAGCTTACATAATGTTCAAAGCAGTGAAACAATTCAGGCCCTACATACTAAAGAACGAGACCAAAGTAATTGTCCCACACCCAGCTGTGAGGTCTCTTCTCATACAGAAGGAGTTAGGAGAAAGAAGGGGAAATTGGGTAACAGCTCTTCAGGAATATGACCTCGAATTCAAGCCAACTTCTATAGTTAAAGGGAAAGGATTGTGCAGGCTGATGACTGAAAATAGAAAAAATGAAGAACATGCCTGGGAAGACGAAGCTGAGTTACATCTGATGGGTGTACATCCTCTTTTCACAGCCCCAGAATCTTGGTATCGAGACCTTGTGCATTACCTCCAGACAGGATCATTACCAGAACATTGGAATTCTAAGCAGAGAAGAGCACTACATCTTAAATCAGCCTCATATCAAATTATTGAAGGAATATTATTCAGAAAAAATTACGATGGGGTTCTCCTCATATGCTTAGACAAAGAAGATGCGAAGAAAGTAATGACAGATTTGCATGATGGGCCTACTAGGGGACATTTTTCTGGAGATACTACAGCTCACAAAATTCTCAGAGCCAGATACTATTGGCCCATGCTTTTCAAATATGCACACTCCCATTTCAGAAAGTGCAACATTTGTCAAAGGTGTAGTGGAAGACAAGCTAAAGCAGTAGGACCATTGAAGCCTGTGATAATAACAAATCATTTTGAGCAATGGGGGTTAGATATCATTCAAGAGATAAAGCCGAATTATTCCCTGCAACACAAGTATATTCTGACAGCAACCGACTACTTCACTCGCTGGGTCGAAGCCATCCTGTTGCGCAAAATAAATGAGGATGCGGTCATAGACTTCTTGCAAGACCATATTATGACCAGGTTTGGAGTTCCAATTTCTTTAGTTTTTGATAATGCTACTTACTTTTCCTCAATAAGATTAACTACTTTTTCTCATGAGAAAGGGATTAAGTTGCATTACTCTGCTAATTACTATCCGCAGGGAAATGGTTTAGCTGACTCTACAAACAAGAATCTGATTAGGATTTTAAAAAAAGATGGTGATAGAAAATCGGAGGAGTTGGCATTCAGCGTTTCCGAATGCCCTTTGGGCGGATAGAGTCACCCCCAATTCTTTGATAGGAGTTTCTCCGTATACCCTTGTGTATGGAAAAGAGGCCATTCTCCCCCCCAATATCATGCTACCCTCTTCCATAATAGCTCAAGAATCTAGAGGATCAGATAATGAAGTCTTGCAAATGAGGATATATAATCTCCTGAAGGCAGAAGAGTCTCGATCTAAAGCCAGAGAGCGCTTTAAACAACAACAAGAGTGTTGGGATTAGGGCAAACCCGGGTTCTATACTTTTGTATTCGCACCAACAAAAAACCCACAGTGTTGGCCCTTTCGGCAACAACCTGTGAACAGGTTGCAGTCTCACCCGAAACAGCTATGGGGTGCCGCAGAATCAGGTTTCTGCAAGCAGAAGAGGGATATTACTGTACCTTTAGCCTTTAAAAATAATAATCATACAATACAGATCTTCAATAGCCACTTATATATCTTCGCAGTTAGATAAACAAACAATGTCTTGCTCAACCCTTGACTGGGAATTCACAACGAAGTTAGTATTTAGCAGTAATCTTTCTTATCAGTTATCTACTTATCAATGCATAAAAGAACATAATAGAAATAACACAAAAGAGCCACAACACAAGATATAACGTGGTTCACCCCCAGTTTAGGGGCTACGTCCACAGAACTGTGTTTTATTCAACTCTTTACAAAAACCACAGTTCTGATCTGCGCACTCAGCTGCAGATCCCTTCAATTCCTCAAGCTGCGCACTAAGCTACAGATCTCTGTGCACACAGTTGCAAATATTCTTAATCACCCAAAAACCCTCTACGCACACAGCTGCAAAGGTCATCCACGCACACAGCTGGGACTTAACATTTCTTACAAAACTAGCCTTAGCTTCGCATCAAATCATCTTACATCAAAATCCTAACCTGACTCTTTTACAAAAGTGCTTATTTATACAAGTGCACTTATTACAAAACCATGGGCTTAAACCATGGGCACCCGGAACCCTAAACCCTGGACTTAAACCATGGGTTAATTACAAAAAGAGGGCTTTGACTCAACCCCGACACCCCTAAGACTATTTTGAGTCGCAACTCCGCTTACAAACTTCCACAAAAGCCGCGGAGTTACCAAAATTAAGGACCATTAAGGTGTGTGCCCCAACAGGCCCCTAAGACTCACCAGTGTCCCATCCCGGGACACTCAGCTACTTGTCTGGTGGGAGAACTTTGTTGGTGAAGATAGTGAACTACTTGTTGAGGCCATGCATGATATTGTTGGCTGCTTGCTCCTTCTCCACCAGCTCCTGCAATGTTGTCATTGACGCTTCGCTAGCCTTTTCCTGTGCAAATGCATCATACTCCTTCAAAACTTTAATCTGGCTATCCACAGCAGTACTCAAATCCAAGGCCTAGTTGACAAGGGGCTACAAAGAATTTTCCAGCAGTGTTGCTTTCGTTCTGTACGACTCAATTTCCTGCTGGAGTTCCTTGCTTTGCTTTACCTTGAGCATTTTCTGCATAGGAGGTAGGGTCTTAATTTCCACTTTCACTGCGTCCAACTCTTCCTGTCGCTACTTGATGGTTTCCTGTAGCTTTTGTACTTCTGTATTTTCCTGCAGTGTTGTCCAGGCATCGACGCTTTCCTCTAGCAGCTTGGCTGCGCTACCTACAAGATCAGAGATCTTTGTTGCTGAAGTCTGAATGTCTCTGCGACGCTGCTCCCTGACCTCTGGTGGGATCTCCGGGATGATGCGTAGTTGAAGCTCCACAATTTGAGCCTCATGTTCTGCTTTGAGCTTCTCTATTTCACTGCGATTCTACTGTGCATAGTCTTTCAGCTTGGCAATTCTTTGCTCCATCTCTTCCTCAGCCTGTATGTCGAAGCCATGAAGACTTCGACATGCCTCATCCAGTACTCATGCCAAGTTTACCTGCTTACGTTCTGCGTTTCTCTTCCTCTGCTCTGCTTCCTTCAACTGTGCTTCGAAGCTCTCACTCCGCTTCATGGTATTTTCCAATTGTATATGTGAGTACTTGTCCCGTGCTTGGATCTCCTTCATAATTGCTAATTGGTAAAGATGCAACTCCGTCATGGACATCTTGGTGTAATCTATTCCAACTATCATGCTCATCTCCGAGCGAGATGCTGCGTCAGTTATTATGAGTCCTGCGCTTGACACTTGTCCCCTGTTTTCTCTAACTGGCCATTGTCTTGTGTCTGGCCACGCACTTACTGGGGTACTGCTTGCTGCAACACCAGTTGCTGATTTTTCTGCTAAGTCCTTCAGTTCTGAAATACATGAGCTACGTCAGCGAGTGCATCAAGGTGCGTAGCTGCAAACTCTGACCATTTCTTGGTGAGAACTTCTGTGGATTTTGTCAGAGCCTGATCAAGCTCCTCAGTTGTCAGTTCGGGTTCTTCGTCGATATTCTTGTCTTTGGATGCCTTCGTTTTCTTTCAGGACTGAGGTTTGGTCACTTCCTTTGCTTCTGGCAACTTGCACTTATCTAGCCGATTAGGGTGTGAGACTGTTTTGATCGAATCCTCTTCTTCCTCTTCATCTCTGTCATCTCCACACTAGTCGCCTTCACTCTGCTACGATGCACTCTATTCTTCAGGTCATTCTACTGCGTCTGACTAGGGCCAGCGCCCACATTGGTGACTAGAGGGATTGGAATGTTGGGATTTGTCCCTATGTCCTTCAACCATTCAGTCGGCCACTGCTGAACTACCACGAGGATGTCTTCTTTGGTCACCACGTATGGCAACCTCCAGCATGCCTTTTTCTTATCTTCACGGGCCTGGATGAAGACATTGTGCATGTTGGCCCTGAAGTTGGCCACTCCATCATATTGAGAGAATAGCTCATTACTGAGCCGTGGGGTCTTTACGATCTCATATGAGATACTCATCATATAAAAGGAAAACACATAGTTCGTCATCTATTGGGATGCTTTGTCCTGTGACACCCAAAGAGATGCGTACCTCGCTGCGCCAGGCATGTTCGGAGGCACAGCAACAAACTGTGCCTCGGTAGCATTATAGGAATTTTGGGGTCTAAAATGGGCCTCCTAAGGAAAATAATAAAATAATAGTTAAAATAATAAAATAATATTGATTAATTTTGGAGGAAGAAAGAAAAAAACTACTTTTTTTGTTCGTATTTTCGACATATCTCCTTGTGTTTTTACTCAAATTTCAATTGGGAGAGCTCGTTGGATGCGGAATTTGATTCCGCATCTAACGAGTACCCACATTGCATACTTTTGACAGACCCCGCTACTCCAAAAACAAGAAATACCTGAAAAAATGTGATGATGATGTCATCATCATGTTTTTTCAGGTATTTCTTGTTTTTGGGGTAGCGGGGTCCTTCAAACGTATGCAGTGTGGGTACTCGTTGGATGTGGAATCAAATTCCGCATCCAACGAGCTCTCCCAATCGAAATTTGAGTAAAAACACAATGAGATATGTCGAAAATACGAACAAAAAAAGTAGTTTTTTTTAATGACAAATATGCCAATTCAACCATTATGGTTGACTTATTTTATTGAAATTCTATTGGTTCTTGAATTCCAACTCACAAAAACTTATTTTGGCACGTTTTCTTATGAGGCCCATTTTAGACCCCAAATTTCCTCTAATGGTTCTTTCCATCCTACTAGTGCGATAAGGACTATCAACCAAGAGTAGCGAAAAGTTATACCTTTCTCCTGTGCGTCGCGGGCATCTTCAAAGAATTCCTTCGCAATGTACGCTGCCCAGCTGTAACTGTAGCCTTCGGCACAGTTCGCAACAATACTGACAATCGGGGCAGGCACTTAATATGGTCTGCACTTTCTCATCAATTTGCAGGCTAAGAGTTCAGCTGTGAAGCAAATGTTTTGTTGCTGAATTGTCGAGGTTTGATACCCTCGCTTTCCTTTCGTTAGGTCGAAGCGGTCCTTCATGCTTTGTGCGAGCTTCGTATCTTCGTGTTTTGAAGGAAATTATATCCTCGGATCAAGCCCTTCCCTTGGTAAGCCGTGATCCTATGAATAAGCTCTCCATTGATAGGAATTCTTTTGTCTCCTATCCATAGGTACCCATCATGTACTAATGCCAAGAGCTGCTTGACCACTATGGTCACCTGTGTGCTGTGACCAAAGTGGGGAACATCGAGTATCTTCAACAAACTAGCTTTATCTAAGCCAACAGCCCATTGTTTCACTTCCAGTAATGTCGCTCCAGTCTCCAGATATTTGACGAAGTGCAAGTACGTTCCTGGGGCGAACTGTGGAAACTTCCCACAATCATTCGTATTGTGGTCTGCATACTTAAGTCGGTCTATTTTCCCTGTCATGGTTCCGACCAACTACACACCCTGTGGAAGCGAAGGGGTGCGTAAAGTGAACTTAGCGTTCCACCGTGGTGGTTGAACTCCTGGTCGAACAGGTTGAAGATAAGGTGGACGCTGCGGTGCAATTTTCTCATCCCCTTCAGATGGGATCTCTACTGAACCAAACGGATTCATCTTGGGATCCTCCGATGTTTGCCCTGATTGCTTGTGTTTGTCTTTGTTCCACTTAGAGCGTACTTCTGGTTTAAACTTCTTCCTGGTAGATCGTGTCTACATTGGTTGAGGTGGTGTTAGGGGAGTCTCTTCGCAGGGTGCAGGCACATGTGGATGGCTGAAAAGGTTCGGCAGACCCCCCTGTTCAAATTCTCTCACTAATTCCTGAAGCTCGCGATCAACTGTCATGGGCTCAATTGTAAAACTCAAGAAACTGCATAATGCAAACTTCACGGGTGTGGGTGTCTTCTTATAGAATCCATCAACGAAATTTGTCATAACTGTGCATTGAAGACACCAAATCTAACAGATATCTTGTCCAAACGGTGGTAGGTTTTCCAAGATCTCATTAATACAAGAAGTTAATACAGGTAACGTACCGGCACTGCCAAATTTGGTGTCCTCCAACGGTCGTATTTTAAGCTCCGACAAATCTTTCCTTCTTCGGCACAAGCAGTAACTCTGGCTGTGCCATAATGGGGACATTCAACACTTCCTGATACCATCTTCATCATGGATTTGAGCTTCAACCCATGACAAAATGTCTTCCACCACCTCAATGATGCCTTTTATTTCTGAGAACTTCGTCAGAAATAGGTCCTGATACTCATGGAGAATTTGGGTCACTTTACTCACCATTTCTTCATCCCAATAATCTCCAATGATAGCATACTTAGGCTTTTCTTCTGATCCAATGTTTACTGTCCGCGTCTTCAAGGGCTGAGTCACTTCAGGTGCTTCAACTGCTGGTCCATGTACTTCGCAGTGTCGTTCTGACTCAGGAATGTTAATGTTGCGCGGATCATCATCCTTGTCAATTGCGAGGTTATAACATTCTACTACATTAGCTTCTTATTCCTCCCAATCAGGTTGGTATTCTGCTATTTCTTGATCGTCAAACACTTTTGTATGGATCAACCTAACAGCTACATCCAAAGCAGGACAAACCTCATTAATAGAAAATTTCAGCAAAAAACTATCAACAAGACTATCCCAACTTACAGTACCATGGCAAAGCTCGACCTCCGCATACCAGTTCTTTTCTATAGGTTCTAAGGTGTGCACAAACCTATGTACCCATTCTTCATGAGGTACATGCTTCCATGCTTCGTAGCATTGCTCCAAATGTCCCTGAGGACTAGTCTTACCATTAAACCTGCTTCGCACCTCCTGAGGTTGATCCCTGAATCTTAGGCGAAGGGACTTCTGGCACGCTTCCCAACTATGAATGTACTTTTTATGACCATTCCACCATCTGGCTGCTGTGGCTCTGAATGTTGAATCTAGAATCTCCATTTTCTGTGAATCTGGTACCTACTCTGAGAATTGTATAATAAAATATGTTGGGTCTGTCAAGCCATCAAAGGTAGGCAAGTCTCTTTTCTGTGAACCAAGCCATTTGAGAGACTTGGTAATTCTTGCACATCGATGTCCATGTAGTTCATAAAGTCTATTATGCCAATTCTCTAGACCGTCATCTGAATCTGTCATGCAGGAGCTGTCACACTGCCAATCCATGATACCTTCGGCAGTAGGATCAACATAATCTTCTTCCTTAGCTGTGATGTTGTATATATGGTCCAAAACATCCTGATCTTCATCTCTGAGTGGTTCTGTGTACCTTTCTCCTTGAGAAGGGTCCAGTGGTACTAAGACTCTCAAACCTTTCCCTTCGAAAGTCATCTGTCTCTTCTTAAGGTTAATGACTGCAACATTTTCTATTTCCCACTCAATTCCTAGCAAAGCTGGGTAGGGGTTGCTATCATCAATTATCTCAATGACTTCAAAGTCTGCTAAAGTGCTGACCCCATCAATATCTACTGCGACACTAGGGAATCTTCCTAGGGGCACAATCTTCTACTAATTGGCTAATCTCAACTGTATAGGAGACCATTCAAGGGTAGGCTTTCCCATTTGTTCCCATGTTTGTTTAGTTAAGACATTTACTTTGGATCCTAGGTCCAGAATGACATCAGTCATGTCATATTCTCCTATCTGAGCATGTAATCTCATTTCTCTTCCATTTTTTCTAACTCTATTAACAGTTTTTTCCTTACCAGAGTTGCGCTGAGGTTCGCAAGAAGCAATAACTTTCTGTAACTCATTTAAAGCATTCTGATTTCTTAAGAGCTTCATGCAACTCTGTAAAAATGAAGATAGTGTACTTACTTTATCCGTCGAAGCTTCTGGAGACTGTGACTGCTGCGCAGGTGCTACTGGTGTGCTCGGATCAGCAAAGTCTTTTTTGGCTTCCAGAAATGTCTCTTTTTCTCTTCCCACATCGAAGGTTGGAATTTTCTCTGGGGCCTTACGAACCCAAGCCTCATCAGGTTGTTTCTCCTTATTCTGTATTTGCGTCGTGGTGCCACTCCTTGTAACAACATTAATGGCTGGAACAAATCTTTTCTCTACAGCAATCATCTGAATATTCTGAGTAGAAGCGCTATTTCTTTCTTGTATCTTAGCTATCAGCTGCGGGCATTGCTCAATCACATGGTCGACTGCTCTGCAATATCGACATGTCGTAGTTGGGTGTCGACAGTCTCTAGCTAGATGTCCTGCCTAATTACAATTATAGCACACCACCTGGCCTCGACCTCTTCCAGGCATACCACCATGACCCCGACCTCCAAAAATACTACAACCTGAGGTACTACCACGGTATCCATATCCATCATTGCCTTGTCCATCGTTTTGTACCCGATAAGCATCATAGCATTAGAGAGAATTTGAGGTCAAAAATGGGCCTCAAAAGGACCAAAATGTAATATAAAAATCAACCAATTACATTCTAGTAGATGACATCATCCCCCATGGTTGAGGTGGCATTGCATGATTTAAGAATGCTTATTTGTCACATTTTCTATGGTGGATGAAAACCCATAGTTAACCAAGGTAGTGGTACAAGTATTTTTAAGTCATGAAGTGAAGTACTCACAATAAAAGTCATTTCACACTTTCTCATAAAATAATATTATTGTTATTTTCAAGTAAAGTACTCACAATTCACTTTCTCATAAAATAATATTATTGTCATTTTCAAGTAAAGTACTCATAATTCATAAAAATGTCTTTTCACATTTTTTTATAAAATAATATATTGTCATTTTCTTGTTTTTTAATTTTAAATTATATATTCACTCAATTGTATTTAATATCATAATCTCAAACTAATATATATATATATATATATAATCTTGTACTTTTAAAATAAATTAAATTCATGAATGATATTTATATGAAAAAAAATGTTAGTTATGCATATAAATTAAATTCATTTTTGCTTAATTTTATTTACAAGTTCAAGACAAATAAATGCTAAAGGACAATAAATTTTTGGAAATTTACAATGAGTCTTAGTCACATCATTGTAGAGTTATTTTATTAATTTTATTTATAGTCAATTTAGAAAAGTAACTCAACCATGGTTATTTATATTGTGCATAAAAAGTAGTGTAGAAGGTGAGTTGTCATATATACCTACCCCATAAAACCCCTAACTCATAATATTTTAATATATCTTATATTTTTGTAGTACATCTCTTAGGAGGCCCATTTTTGACCTCAAATTCTCTCTAATGGTTCGTTCTCTCATGAGGTCAAAATTGGGACATTCATCTTCGTTGTGACCAACTGACTTACATAACTTGCAATAGGGGTTCTTAGGTACTTGCACATATCTGTGCAGCAGATAGCAATCTTCAAGTTGATGCTGGCCAGTTGTCCTATAGATCTCATAGTATAGAACACTAGGATTGAATGGGTTTGGCGCACCAGAATTCAGGTAATTTCTTACCGCTGGACACTATTCCTTGTCATGTCCTTCTGTCCGACATCGTGTACACCAATCCTCTTCTTGAACAACTTTGTCCTTCTTCATGTCACGCAGCTCCAAGGCCATTGCTACTAACTGAGCTTGTATTTGAGCTATACCAGAATTATCTTCGACAGGAGCTGTTTTAAGTTTCATAGCAATTTCCAAAGCCTCTTGCTGATTAGCAACCTTCTGTTGCATGAGTGGAGTCCTGATATGCGGTAACAAAGCTGCAATGAACCATTCCTTATGCTGTGCTGGTCCAATACTGAAACTGACTTGATCTAGCAGAACTTTGAACCTCTGATCAAAGTCCCACACTGATTCTCCTCACCTCTGCTGAATTTCCTTTAGTTCAGTGATACACTAAAACTCTGATTTAGGCTTCTTAAATTCCTTTATCATTGCTGATTTTATATCAGCCAAGACATGGTTCTGAGTACTGGAAAACTTCATGAACCGGGTCAAAGCACGGTCTCTAAAAGAAGTAACCAGTTGCGCTCTTCTTGTATCTTGATCCGTAATGTTCTTAGCAGTCCACACGGCTTCACATAAGAACCAAAACTGTTCTGCATCCTCTGATCCAGTTCCTTTAAAGACTGGGAGCTTAATGTCATCATTCAATTATGGGCCATCACGGATCTAGGGGGGGAGGGAGAGGGACTGGTAGTAGGCAGGGGGGGGGACTTACTGGGGTAGACTTACCTGTGATAGGAATACTCGGGCTAGGGTTACTTTCAGACTGCAACGGGTTCTCAGGGATAACAGGGCTTCGTTGCAGGGTTACCGGAGGGTTTCCAATAGAAGGGGTTTCATCGGGCGTTGGGTCTGCTGAACTTACAGGGGTATACTCGGTATTCTGACCTAGGGTATAGGATCCAAAATTCCTCTTTTATCTTTTACCACTTCGCAGCAAACCACTTTGCTAGTTGAAGTCACTTTCACTTCCAAACATAAGTTAGTACTACTAAATCTAATAGTCTGATTCAATGAACAATATACCTTTTTCAGCCAATAGCATTTTAATTTTCAAATTAAATGAATTCAAGTACTTACCCCTTGGTCCTTTGAAAAACTGTCGTTCGGCTTCGCTGAAGGAAGTACTTGTGTTGATGGCGAACTCCGTCACAAATGCTTTAAGGGTTTGCGTTGTCTAGAAATCAACAGCTCGGGATATCTCGTTGTTCACTCTTTTCAATATATTAATTCTTGTGAGGGTCCAATCAGGAAACTGGCCTTCTTGGAAGGTCATCTTTCTCTCTGTCAACCTGGATAACCACTGGTGCAACTCTATGTGGATACTACCAAAGAAAATTTCATAAACATCAGAAAAAACATACCTTTGTAAAAAGTCATCTGAACTGCAACGCTGATCTTTGTTCTCTTGTTCAGCAAATTTCAGATAAGTCTCTTCAATCCAATCACCGATTTCTTTCACTGAGGCTCTCCAAAACATAGCCCTCTAGGTATGACGTAAACCCCTCTTGAGCAGATACTGAGTTCAACCGGCAACGAAACCAATTTTTTGGGCTTAGGGAAGACTTGGGTTCTATACTTTTGTCTTCGCACCAACAAAAGACCCACAGTGTTGGCCCTTTCAGCAACAACCTATGAACAGGTTGCAGTCTCACCCGAAACAGCTATGGGGTGCCGCAGAATCAGGTTTCTGCAAGCAGAAGAGGGTATTACTGTACCTTTAGCCTTTACAAATAATAATCATACAATACATATCTTCGACAGTCACTTATATAGCTTTGCAGTTAGATAAACAAACAGTTTCTTGCTCAACCCTTGACTGGGAATTCACGACGAAGTTAGTATTTAGCAGTGATCTTTCTTATCAGTTATCTACTTATCAATGCATAAAAGAACATAACATAAATAACACAAAAGAGCCACAACATAAGATATAACGTGGTTCACCCCCAGTTTAGGGGCTACGTCCACAGAACTGTGTTTTATTCAACTCTTTAGAAAAACCACAGTTCTGATCTGTGCACTTAGCTGCAGATCCCTTCAATTCCTCAAGCTGAGCACTAAGCTACAGATCTCTGCACACATAGCTGTAGATCTTCTTAATCACCCAAAAACCCTCTGCGCACATAGCTACAGAGGTCGTCCATGCACACAGCTAGGACTTAACCTTTCTTACAAAACTGGCCTTAGCTTCGCATCAAATCATCTTACATCAAAAGCCTTACCTGACTCTTTTACAAAAGTGCTTATTTATACAAGTGCACTTATTAAAAAACCATGGGCTTCAACCATGGGCACCCCAAACCCTAAACCCTGGAATTAAACCATGGGTTAATTACAAAAAGAGGGCTTTGACTTAACCCCGACACCCCTAAGACTATTTTGAGTCGCAACTCCGCTTACAAACTTCCACAAAAACCGCGGAGTTACCAAAATTAAGGACCGTTAAGGTGCACGCCCCAACAAAGAGATAGTAAAGAGATGGTTTGATAAACACAAGGCAGGAATAAAATATTTTGAGGTGGGAGACTCGGTTCTCAAGTGGTACCACCCCCATGATGAGAAAGGAAAACACACGAAATTTCAGCAGTTGTGGGTAGGTCCCTTTCAGATTGCGGCAAAGATTGGCCCCTCAACTTATAAATTGCAAGATTTACAGGGGTGGGAAGAGAACTTACCAGTAAATGGTTTAGTTCTCAAACCTTATTTTTCCTGAGTTTTGTTTGTGTTCTTCTATCTTGTATATAAATAATTTGACTTGGCCGTTTACTTTGAGTTATGTAGTTCTATTTTGTTTAAGTCTGAAATTTTGATTGATTTCAATAAAGGATGCAAACACGTGGTCGCATGGAGAAAATCAGAATTTTGGAATGATTAAAGTTCTTGGGTATAAGACCGTATATTATTGCTTATCCAAAAGAATTTCTTCTATTTTAGCAGTTTTCTCGAGTGGCTATGTACACATTGAAGTCCTACTTAACCCTTGTAAAATAAACCAGAATCAAAGGGTCTGGAATACTATTTTGAGGCTGCATCCATATCACATTTAAAATGTCCTAGGGAATGAAAGCAAAAGGCCCATGGAAAGTAAGCAGGGTAAACATTATATTATATATAAATGATCCCATGCCAAGGATTGAATTCCAAAAGGCCAATAAGAGTCGAAAGCTCCTATGAAAGCATTATATATCAAAACAAATGCTGAACCATATAAGTACTAAATCGCCAAAATTTCCTCTCCGTCCGCGAGCTGAAAAGTGAATACATCTCTTACACAAAAGGACAATATGGATAGAGGAGCCTGAATCAAAATTCAGAAAGAAAGGCATGCAAGAGGACTCATATGAAAAGGAAAAAAGTTCAAAAGCACGAAAAGTGCAAAATGGCATGGGAATGAGGAACAAATGGATATTTCTGTTTACCATATGCTACAATCCTGTGGGGTCCAAGCTGGCAGCTACCTAAAGATAGAGGTAACCAATGAAATTCATCTTTTGGCCTCAAAAGATTTATATTGACTTGAAAAATATTGGTTTCCACTCTCTTAAATTGGACTATCATCAATGATTAAAAGTACATATATTTTCCATTTGAGAAATCCAGATATCTGGAAGAATTCAATAGGTTCGTTTGTTGTTAAACAGTCTGTTACTCAAGAAATAATCGTCCAGATATCTAGGTTCATCAGGTAGTCGCCAATTGTTGCAGCTGCAACTGTTTCCCCAAATTTTCAAATTTTGGACCCCCTTGTTAATTTTAGCATTGCCTAGAATCGTTTGGATCCATGAACTCTTGTTGTTTTGGCTTTAATTTTGGACAATTTTGAGGTTAAATCTGTTCCTATTTTTCAAAAAATTGCTTATGTTTGAAACTGCTATGGGTCATGAAGTTTAAAGTTTGGTTTGTTTCCCTTCAAGCTGCGATTTCTTCTCGCGAACTTATTTCTCATGCTAGCCACTGTTTCGAAGGATATTTAAACAACGTATTGGAGCCATGTTTCCTTAGGAAGCCTCTGTCATGGAAATCGAACGATGATTATTCTACAGAAGGATCGTGACTACTTCATCGCTGCGTCGTATCATTTGACTTGTTTATATTATCGGAGGTTGGTCAAAGTTGAGTCGGGATAGTTGGTCTTTGTGAAGCCGTTGTTTCGAAAGTGAAACAGGCTTTTTTGGACCGCCGCAATACCTTAAGTTGGTCCAAACACTTAGCGTTGTACATTGATCTTGCATCATAGCAAAATTTATGGTTTGGATCGGAGGATATAGTCTATTTATCTTCCACCCTTGCAGCTCCCAAGCAAACTAGGTATCTTCTATATAACTGCTCTGCCCGCTGAGAATTTGTCGGGTTTCCATCGCTTTGTCTTTTGATCAAAATCTATAGTCTTTCCTCCTCCACCCTTGCGGTTGTGTAACACACTAATTATCCGATGTTAATGTCTTTCCACTCGCCGACTGGGAGTTCTTCCGCCCAAAGTTAGGTTCTAGCGCTTCCAACTCTAATAAACTTAACGGTCTCGCGGAGCCCGTTGCCTATTTGAGACCCGCTGACGCGGCTGTGAGTAAGACTACCACAGCCGAGGTTTTAGTGTTTTAAGCTGCCGATAAGTTTTCTCTTCCCGACATTTTGTAAGTTTTAAACCCCTGTGTGGGAGAGATAGTGGTTCTAGTGCTTGTTAAGGTTTTCATAACAAGATCACAGTACAGGGTCTCTTTGATGACTAGTCGTTTTGTTGATGTAGTTTGATTTTGTTGAAAAAATGCAATCCTAATTAATGATAAATGTCATTTAATTGCAGACGAATTCAAGAGATTTTTACTTATTACTACTGCGAGAAGGCATAGTTGGGAGACGAAGCAGCAGAAAAATGGCTGGACAGTTTTAGGCAGAGTTCGTACTAAAATCGACGAGATCTCAAGGAGGAAAAATGAAAGACAAGGCAGAATCGATGATGACAAAATCCCAGGCTTGGAAAGATCCGTCAATTACCAAGCGGATCTCACTGTGTTAAATACTCATAAGTTGAAATATGAAAGTGTAACGCATAAAGTGAATCATGAGTACTCATGGAAAAGACAAAATGGTGATATTAGACGGTTTTGGAGGAGCCCAAAGGTCACAGGGTTGGGGCAGCCCAAGGGGTTGGCTGATTTGATTTAAATATAGGAAAGTTAGAGTTCACAGGGGGCTTTTTCCCTGGAAAAACTTGTGAATGATTGTTTGTAAAAGGAACTACTTCGTTTTACAATAAGAAATTGCAAATTTTGCCTATTGGAGAAGGTGCTATGTGGAATTTTTCAATGTGATAAAATGAACAATGTTGAAGGGGAACTATTTTGTTTTCGACTGTGTTTCATTAACTGTGAGAACGTTCTGACTTTCTGAACCTGTGTTCTTTCCTAAATGTTCTCTAGTATATTCTATGATATTTTCCACTATGAGTAATGGAAGTTTTAACTAATGATGAGCTATTTTATCGTGTATACTTTTATTCATGTTTATATGTTTGGTTCTAGGAACAGTTATCTGTGATTTTCCGTAACATGTGAACAATATTACATTACTCGTGAATTAATATCTAGCTCTCTAGAGATAGCCTAGTTAGTATTTATTTTCTTGCTATGTGTGTGTTTTAGTTGCTTGAGAGTTTAAGACGAGAGGTAAGAACCTGTGCATCACATTGTCAATAATCCTTGCATTCTTTATTACTCTGCATGTTAAGTAGGCACTTGCATATCATCCATAAAGTCAAAAAATACAAAAAATATATATATGGTGGACCGATCCGCAACTGGTAAAACCTTTTATTTTTGTTACTTGACCTACAGTAGCCGGACCGCAAACCGGACGGATTCCCTACACCAAAAATTCACGGGCTAGTTGGGAACATTGACTAGGGAGAATCCCTTGCTGTTGTTGCCTACGATTTTCTAGGCCTCAACACTACCTTAGACATTAATTAATCCATTTTTGTCTTATTTGCCTAGTTTCCAATATTCCACTCTATGCCAGTTGTCTTCCACATGCCATAGAAGTCAAACTTGCTAAAACTGAGTCATGGTGCACTTAGGAAACCTCCTGGAATCCATATTTAGCATATCTACTTTATTCCAGATCCTCCCTAGCACATATCTACTTTTTCTGCTAAGTTGCCTGCTTTATTGAGATTTATGGAAAAAGGGAAAGTAAGACTAGGTGTAGTTGACTTGTTTTTTGCCCTCATCATCCTCCATTCTTTTCTCCTAATAAAATCATGTATGAGTTTTCTTTCCATCACTTATTAGCTTTCCTACTTGACTTTTCCAATTCGTGAGCCTCTAGGTAGATTTGGAAACTGCTTTATGCACCTATGTGGGATTTGACTAGATTTAGTTAGCCTACTTTTTTACTATTTCGAATGGCATCCTTATGCATTCAAATATCTCATGTAATTATATATTGCAGTAGCCTATGACTTCATAAGGTTGTCTATTGTACACTTATTCAATACAGATTAGTGTTATGCTCCAATTTCAGTCTCCTTTGTGTGTAAATTTGCATGTTTGATTAGCAATTTTATGAGTGCAATTGTTCTATCACTTGGGTTCAATTTCCACACTATTCATCCCCAGGTATGACTATATTTTGGGTTTATGAAATTTCTGGTTCATTCTTGTTATTTCATGATTTTATTATCTAATTCGATGATATTTGATATATGTTTGATGCTTAATTTGTTATTGCAGACCATAGTCTTCAATGATCCAACGAGCAGACAACGCATCCACCCTAGATATGCATAGAGCATATCCATCTCACTTTCCAACTCACCGTTCAGTCCATCAAGCCAACCACGTGTTGTTAATGATGGATTCCCAAACGTTGAAGCATGGAACAATCTACAAGCTGCCTATTGTCCACGTGTCTGAGTGGTAGCATGATCCTCATTCTAGAAGAATCGCCAGTGTGCTCCTATGTTGGACACCACACCACTAGCCACGCCAAAGAAGACCCATACGACACATCATGCATGATGGAGAATCAGCACATGAAGGAGAAGGAAGAAGTGTTATGCGTTGGCTTATGATCAGTTGATCGCAGTAATGGTTGACTAAATTTAGAGAGCGATCGACCACTAAAGGTTCAACCTGCTCACCTCTATAAACAATATATATATCAGTCTCCACTTGAGTACTTAGTTTGCCAGTTTATGCATGTAATCAGTTGTTGTTAAAGAACTCTGTAATATTGTCTCTCAATTTAATAGAAGTTATGTTCATGCTGTATATGTTCATGTTTGAGTAAGAATTTCGCAAGTTGCCACCCTAATTGCTGAGAGGGCCCCTCATCAACTAGTGGTTTCTGTCTTGTGTGTATTTTCTTTGTCTCCTTACTGTAACTAGTATAGATTCATTTCTAGTTTAATTACTGTAATCATTCATGTCATTGTTTCTAGTAGTATAGATCACATTATAATGTTGTGTTGTTAGTGTAGCTTCATTCCTAGAATTGATTAAATGGTTGCGTGCATAGATTTGTTTCCAGTTTACTTTTTAACTTTCCTTTCAGCCTTATGTTTGGAATTTAGTTAGTTTAATTCTGTAGGTTTAGTTTTGTTGTATTTAGGTTTGATTCTATCGTCTTTTATCTAAGTTTTAGATTTAGTTCAATCACATTTTAGTTTGTTTTATGATAGGAAGCAGTTCTTTTTATAACTATAGATTAGCATAAGTTATCTTTTCACAATAGGTTCAGTTTTATTTACTTTTGCTTTGTTATAAATTCATTTAGCTATATTTCAATTTGTTAAAAGATGCAATAGATAATGATGTATTTATAATTTGAATTAGTTTAATTTACTTTACTGTTGAATTTGATTATTAAGTAGGTTTGATTCTTGTTCCTTTGCATTTTGTTATGTGCATGAATTATCTAATCTCGAAATCATTTAGATTAACTATTTCTTAAAATTCTAGTGGTTTCTGTATACAGATTGTCATTCAGACAAGCTGTTTAGCCTGTCATTCAGACCTACCTTCCAGTCTGTTATCCATCCCTTAATTCAGGCTTTAGTGTTTTTAATCGGTTTTAAGCCTATTTCTTTAGCTTTTTTATTATATTTTGACTGTGGTAGTTAGATAATTGTTATATTTATTATTAAAGCCTTAGGTTAGACTGTTTAAAGTATTTATTAAAGTCTTATTCCTATTTTTCTCTCCTTTCACCCTATGTTTTGAGTTATGTCTTGTGTTTTGGATTATTGTGGTTTCTTATTTCTTTCTTAAATAGTGTTGTGATGCTTTGTAATTATATATTTGATTTGGATTGATTTATCTTTTTTGTATATAGAGTTTCTCAATGTTAGGAAAGTACACTAGCACTTTGTAGATTGGTTATAGTAGTAGGACCTGTTTCTTTCACTATGTGGTGACTGAATAGACTTAGAGAGTAGGACTTAAAAGAGTTAATATTTATTAAGTTTTCTACTTGCTTCTTTTATTAAGGTTTTTTACTTGTCTATAAGCTATATTTTCTTTACATTTGAATTGGTTATAAGCTAGAATTATTTGCTTATGGAATAGAACATCATGTTTACTATCACCTATAATTGGACATTCCTTAGTTTGCACATATTTGTAGAAGTTAAGTTATATTTGATTCCATTTAGTTTCTTCACTTATTTTGGAAGTCATTTTGACACTACTCATACCCCAGTTCCAATCACGATGAATGCATATTTACAGAACAATCAAGGAGAGTGGAATTAGATAAGTTCAGTTTGAACCATTATGTATATTTGTTAGTTGCATGTATAGTTGATTTCTAATATAATCCTCCCTTGTATAGTTAATTTATGAAATTATTAAGAAGTAGAATAGTTCAGAATAATATTGTTTATATCTTTATCTTTCAATATTTTTCGATAGAGTAGTATAGCTTGATATTTCTCTAGTCTAGCACTCTGTTTGGTTTAATTACCTTTCCATTTGAATTTATAGGATTTTGACTCGGTTTTTCATTTTGAAAGATCTTTCGATATTTTCTTTGTTAAAATATTTCTACGACGCCCTAGGAACCCCTATACCTTCACATATACTTTGTGTCAACTCGAAGTTTCTCGACCTCGGTCGATAATTAAATATTAGGTGAGTTGATTAAGACATTATAACACCCAACATTTTTGGCGTCGTTGCCAAGGAGTTGTTCAGTAAGGTAGATTAAGTATAATTCCCTTGTAAAGTTTAGTAATAGGCTAGTGGAGGGGCAGCGGTAAGATGAGATGTAAGAACCTGCGTATCTATTATAACATGTGCCCCCAAATCCAGTAGTAGTGGTATCAGTAGTGTAGGTTTTCCTTTAGTTTAGTTTTTCATGAACAGACCTAGATATTCTAAGGGTAGATACGTAAGAGATAATTCTCAAAACCTTATTAAAATCCATACTAACCTTTACGGGGGACGAAATACCCCAACCACTAACTCAGCAGAAAGGTATCGGAGAACCCACATAGGAAGTAGTTATTCTCGGAGACCTATAGATTTTACAAGAGAAACCATAGAAGGGGAAGAAATCCTAGCAGGAAGTCCTAAGGATCCCATTGCGGAATAAATTCCATAGCGTCAACCTTCAAAAACCCTCAACCCTCCACTAGTGCAGAAACCTAACAATACAACTTTCTCATTAGTAGAGGATCCTAACTTTGTTGATTTCATTGATCCTACCCAATTACAATCCCTCTTTGGCAGCTCAGTAAATCTAGTTATTTCACAGATATAAACCTCCACAGTAGCACCTACCATTCCTATAGAATCTAATAAAAACATAATTGATCGTAGGAATATCTCCCTTGAAAAGGAACATTGGGACGACCCATTATTGCCTTGAAAGGATCCTCCAAGGTTCACACTCTTTAGGAATCAAACCTACATGGAGCGATGGAGAGAGAATGAAGATAATGACAAGGTTAGAAATGATGAAGGAGAAGGAGAAAACCGAACTGAGACTACCTTCAGGTTCCCTATTTTAGACACCACACAAAATATAAATATGAGGAACATCCCTCCTTCCTCCTTACCTACTTTTTATGATGGGAAAAATAATGAAGATCCGGACACATTTTTGTTCGAGTTTGACATCCTCTGTAGAATTTATAACTATCTACAAGATGCCCATAAATTAAAGCTTTTTCCAGATACACTGAAAGACTCTGCCTTAAGATGGTTCATGGGATTAAGAGAATCTAGTATCAGGACTTGGGTAGATATGAAAACTACATTCTTACAAAAATACCAAGAGTATTGCAAAACAAGAGACTCTCGAAATGATATCTTTAAGATACAGCAACTCGAAGACGAGATCTTGGAAGACTATCTCAAAATATTTATCTATATATTACATAAATCTAAACATAATGACCTTCGAGAAGATGCAGTACATACACTCTTCCTTAAAGGGATCTTAGAAGACCTAATAGAAAGCCTTAATCTCATGGCATCCGGCGATATCTCTCATAAACCTTTTGCACAAATTGGGGAGATATGTAGAAATTACTCTAGGAGTAGGGGGAAAGTCAGGAGAACTCTTTGGGAGCCTTATAATAGAAATCTAAAAGGAAATACTCCCAGTTCAAAAGGAGTTACAAGGATGGAATTAGGAAACCTATTGGAAAATTTCAAAACTGATATTTTAGGAGCAATGGGTTCCCAACTAGATGCGTTACAAGCTAAGAAAAGGCAAGATGAGGAACAAGTAGCGATGAATGTTTTCTGTCCAAGATGTAGGACTAAACATCCCCAATGGGAATTTCCATTAAATAACATATCCGTATGTCACATTTGTATGGAAGATCATCCAACAGATGATTTCCAATCATTACCAGGGTTACAAGCCATATACAAGAGTGGGGATGTTGGTGAAACATCCAAGAGGCCTCCTTGGAAACCAAGGGACCCGCCAACATATCAGAATTTGTCACCAGAGACTCCACCTTATTACCAACATTACCAACCGCCTCAGTATTGGAACACTACAAGTTGGCAGTAGTAGCCACCCCAATATCCTCCTCCTCCTCATTTTACTCAGCAACAGTATTGGCCATAGGGGTGGAGGGGACAATCCTACCCCCAACCACCTCCTGTCTCTTCACCTAATCACCTGTATCCTCGGCACTTAGCCAATACCCATCAATTTTTACCAGGGTTTGTACCTCCAGTTCCCCTTATTACACAACAACCTCATCACTTTCAAAATACAAACCCTCCTCGACCTACATTGTTACCTGCACAACCGATACATAATCCAAGTAATAAGCCAACTCAAGCTCTTAATAGCATTGAGTTTCAAACTCTTCCATCCTATGTTATTTCAACTATACCTGTACATGAGATACAATTACGACCTTGAAGCGTTGTAAATGACAGACCCAAATCATCAGTCATCATTCATGAAGAGAATGACGAAGAAGATTCAAATAAAGTCATCAATGATGCTATTCTGTAGGATGTGGATATTCCAAAGATCCCAGTGCATACCCATCCTCAGTAAGAACCCATTCAAGAACAAAGTATTCCTCCATTTCCAGAATGACTGGCAATAGAAAAACCTGTAGTTCGTCCTGGGTATGACATTATGAATGAACTAAAGTATATTTGTGTCAAAAATCCTCTATTACAAGCTATTAAGGATATATCAATTTACAGAAAGGTAATAAAGTAACTATGCATTAAGAGCCTAGGAAAGAAGCAAAAAGACCCCCTCACAATTCAGGTTATAGGAGATATGTCTGAATGTATGACAAACTGATCTTGGATTGCAAAATATACAAATTCGGGGGCCCCAGTAGTGACTATGATTGTAAACAACACCGTTATAGATAATACACTTATTGATTTAGGATCTACTATTAATATGATGACCATCGTAGCTTTAGAAGTTTTACAGTTATGAAAGTTTCTCCGACCTACCCCTTCAATCCTAGAACTAGCTGACCGTACCACGATAAAACCTGTTGGAGTCCTTGACGACATTATTGTTTCAGTAGCTTCATCGGAATACCCCATTGACTTTATGGTCATAGAATAATAGGATCTTTCTAAAGGACATCCTATTATCTTAGGGAGACCATGGTTAGCCACTGCTAATGCCTTTATAGGATGTAGGGATGGGGAAATGACCATTTCGGATGGGTTGTCTACACAGAGACTTATTTTATACCCCCCAGTACAACCAATAACTAAAAAAAATTTATGGTTATATTTCCCCTTTGGGGATGAAAATATTGAAGATCTCTTCTTTCTTAGTGACTACTCCTGGGCACTTCACGATCAAAATACTATGAATGTATTAAACCAGTTTGTCTCTTCCACAATTATATATATTTTCCACAATATTTTTCCAAACTTGATCAGATATTTGGAGATGAGTTTCAAGAAAATATGGCTCTCTCAACATTTGTAGAAACACCATGTGTCTTTGCAATTGAGGAGCACATAGGGTCTTATATTGTACCTTGTGAAGTTAGCCCTGGAAAATTTTTACACATAAATGTAGTGTTAACCGAGAGTCAACAAGAACAATTGCTTAAGGTCCTTAAAAACCAATCTGGAGCATTTGCATGTTAATACACTGACATGAAAGATATACACCCCGACACCTATATTCACCATATCTGCATGGATCCAACCATTCCACCTGTGACACAACCTCAAAGGAGGATGAACCCTGCTCTAAAAGATATAGTAAAAGGGGAGTTACAAATAATTCTCAATGTTGAATTCATCTATCCTATCTCTGATAGTAAATGGGTGTCCCCTCTAGTGGTAGTCCCAAAGAAAGTCAGAGGGAAGTGGCATATTTGTGTTGATTTCAGAGAGATAAATAAGGCCACTCTTAAAGACTATTTTCCTTTTTCCTTTATTGATCAAGTGTTAGATACCATGTCATGCAAACAATACTTTTCCTTTATTGATGGGTATATTGGATATAATCATATTTTAATAGCACCCGAGGATCAAGATAAGACCACTTTTCCATGCCCTTGGGGAACATACGCCTATACAGTTTTTCCATTTGGCTTATGTAATGCACCTACCACTTTTAAGCGTGTAGTTTTAGGAATTTTTGCTGATCTTATACACGACTGTGTAGAGTTGTACATGGATGATTTTACAACCTATGGTAATACCTTTCAAGAGGCCCTTGATAACCTTGATAAGGTCCTAATTCAATGTCAAGAAACAAACCTGGACCTTAGTCATGCGAAATGTAAAATGTTATTAACAGAAGGTATAGTCTTGGGGCATCATGTTTCTTCCCAAGGAATCAAGGTGGATCCTACGAAAATTGAAGTAATTGTTGGCCTTCCTTCTCCAAAGACTCAAAAAGGGGTAAGAATCTTTCTTGGCCATGCAAGCTATTATCGTTGTTTTATTGAGAATTTTACTAAAATAGTTGCACTAGTGTTTAAGTTACTTACAAAGGATGTATAATTCCAATGGACTAAATCTTGTCAAAGTGCTTTTGAAGTCCTAAAAGATAAATTATCAGTGGCACCAATACTAAGGGGTCCCTACTGGTCCCGTTCTTTCCTTATATCCATTGATGCTTCTGATACAACCATAGGAGGATTCCTAGGCCAATCACCTTATGCCATTTATTTTATTAGAAAAAATTTAACCCCTGCCAAGCTGAATTATATCGTTACTAAAAAATAATTTTGGGCAGTAGTCTATTCTATTAATAAATTTCACCATTACATTACAAGATACGAATTTTTTGTGCATACGGATCACTCTGCCATCACATTTTTAATGAATAAACAAATTACCAATGGTAGGGTGACTCGGTGGCTTCTTTTATTACAAGAATTTAACATTACCGTCATCGACCGACCTGGTAAAGAAAATTTAGTAGCAGATTTCCTTTCCCGTATTAAACATGATGATGGTACTAAACCCGTTGACAACACTTTTCCTGATGAACATCTATTTGTTGTATCTATTCAAACCCCTTGGTTTGCAGATATTGCCAATTATTTAGCAACTGGGAAATTAATAAATCACTTGTCCCCACCCGAGAAGTGCCACATTATAGTTTAGAGCTCTAATTATTCCTGGGTTGATAATGATCTCTTTCGTACTGGCCCAGATCTTATTATTAGATGATGCATACAGGAAGATGAAATGATAGATATCCTCCATGGATGCCATGATGGACCATGTGGAGGACATTTTTCTGATAAGCCAACGACATACAAAGTGTTGCACTCTGGTTATTACTGGCCAAGCATTTTCAATGATGCTACAAAATATGTCAAAGGATGTGATAGTTTCCAAAGAATGGGTAGACCTACATCATCTGAGTAGATGCCCTTACAACCTCAAGTCATGATAGAGCCTTTTGAGAAATGGGCTCTAGATTTTTTAGGATCTATTTCTCCCATGTCTCATCAAAAGAAGTATATCCTAGTTTGCACAGACTATGTTACTTAGTGGGTAGAAGCTAAAGATGTGTTTAGGGCCACAGAGAAATCGGTAGTAGAATTCATATATGAAGAAATATTCACTTGATTTGGTGTACCTAGAGAAATTGTCACATATCAAGGCTCTCAATTCACTTCTAAGTTAATGAAAGAACTCACCACGAAGTATGGAATTCGACATTGCAAATCCTCACCTTGTCATCCCCAAGCTAATGCCCAGGTAGAATCAACCAATAAAGTATTGGAATCCATATTAACCAAAACCATTCACTTACATCATAAGGATTGGGCATATAGACTCCTAGATTCCTTGTGGGCCTATAGGATAACATGGAGAAACACTACCGGACATACCCCCTTTGAGTTGGTGTATGGCAAGCAAGTCCTTTTACCTATTGAATTCAAGTTAAAACATTTCGTATGGTAGCACAGTTAGGCTTGAATTTGGATGAAGCACAGAAACAACGAGTGTTACAGATTAATGAGTTAGATGAAATTAGACAGGATGCGCTCCAAAGAACAATATTAATACAGAACCAACGGAAGAAATGGCATGATAAATTTATAAAGCAAAAACAATTTAATACTGGAGATTGGGCATTTCTACTTGACTCAAGATACAAAAATTTTAAAGGAAAATTAACTACTCGTTGGATGGGTCCATATGAAGTAGTTACAGCTTCCGATAATGGATTAGTATAAATTAAGACAATTGATGATTCACAAATTTCCTTTGCAGTAAATGGACATAGACTTAGACTTTACCATCGACCCATATCTAAACAGGATTTCATACAAAATGTCTTGCAGCAAAAGGAGATGGAATTGGTTGAAGAGGAAGTCATTCCTCCTCCTCCTAATCTTTAAAAGTCATTCTGATTTGTCATTATTTGTATATATGTAGATATGTTTCTTGAATAAGTAAGAGTCATTTCAAATAAATTGACTACATTTAAGGGTTTCATTCCCACAATCACCTATTATAGTTTTGGCAATTAAAATATGAAGACTCTTTTTCCTTTTTCTTATGAATTCTGTAGATGTTTTGTTATGAATAAATATGAATCATCTAACAAGTGGTTTTGAAGTTTAATTGTAAATATTTTATCTTTATAAGAAGCTTATGAAGTATTATTTAAAAAGGGGTAATACTTTAAAAGATTCATGATATATCTTTCTTTTTGGTTACTATCAAAATTGAAGTTTATAGTACAATTGAAGAATCCCTTGTATATCATCCTTAACCACTTATTCTATGATTTGTTATGCTTTTATAGATGGTACTTTGATTCAGACATGTACATTTCTTATTTAATAAGAACAGTTGCTTGAAATACCTACTTTATTTATCATGTTCTTTAGATTCTTATCCTATACCTATGGATTACTAGTTCATCCTATATTTATTATCAAAACTTATCTCTTAAGCATTTTTGTGGTAACTCAAAAGTAAGTGAAATTTCTGCTTGTGGGGAACATTACTGACATTTCATGAAGAAGATAGACTGAAAGGTCAAAGAACAACTTTAAGTTATTCTCTTTTGACATGATCTATCATTAAGGCCAGTTTATGTAAGAAATTTTTTTTTTTGAGATTTGTTTTAAAAATTGAATTATGTGGTTAGTAGGCTTAGCACGCTCTAGTACCAACCGACTTCCATATACTCAAAATCATTATACAAAGCAAACTCGTCGGGGTACTAAATAGGCCTGTTGGAAGCGAGTCAATGCTAAGTAACATCTTAAAACAAGGAATATTGGTAAATGCAAGTAAACCAGTCAGGGTACTGAACAGGCTAGCTAGCAGCAGGGCTATGCTTGCATGGTACCAAGATAAACCTGTCAGGGTACTGAACATGATTGCTGGAAGTGGGAAAATATTGGGTAAAAGAGATCTGGTTAATGCACTACTATGAACATGGTTCATTGAAATTGATAATATTAGAATATATATATACATATGTAGGCCAATTGTTTATGATGTCATTAGAGAATGGTTGTAAGTGGGCTTGGATCCGGCCATCTAATTCAATCAATACCTAGGATGTGATTATCCTAGAAATGGGACCCATAGCTGTAAAATCTCACAAACTCTAGGGTAAACTGAAAATATTCTTGAGATGACAAGACATCCTTACAATGAGGCATGGATGACTAGTTTTTCCTATGGCATTTTCCAAATATACTATCATTATTCACTCGATCTTTCTAAGCACCGTTATTTCTAATAAATTTACATATTTGAATCATTTCCATTTTACTAGTTCATTTTCTTTTTCATGCAAAAATGATCAGAACATGATAAAACTTTGTATTAAATTAATTTGAAATTACTTAGTTTTTCTTGTATTGCTTGAGGACACGCCATATCTTTGGTTTGGGGGAGGAAGAGTATGCTGTGAAGATTATACTATTTTTTAATTTTTCTTACTCTTTATATAAAATTTTATTTATCTCTGACAAATGACAAATGTTTTCAGGATAATTAGCAGCAATCTAATCTAGAATAAAGCATGTTTTTACAGAAAAAATATATATGAAGGATCATATTTAGGACCATATGAAGGGTCGAATGTTGTTCTGAATGAAATTCCAAATGATGATTTGAATAAAAACTGTGATATTATAGCACTAATGATTAAAAAGCATGTCGAGGTGTTAGCTTAAATTTGTTTGGGAAAAAATTTAAAATTGGTTGAGTCATACCATGATTATTAAGTCACATCTACAAGGGAATTATGAATAATCTCGACCTATGATGTTGTACATTTGTGATCCCATTTTACCCCCATATGGATTTGATATGACCCTATGACCTTTTCAATCATCATGACTCTGCCATCACCCCTATCCTCTTACCCACTCACACGCGTAAACTATCAAATAGTCGATCCTCTTGTTAAATCAAGATTATTATGGTTATGAATGTCGCTATGGATTCGTATTAAGTCATACATTCAACATGTCTAAATTTTTACTTTGGACATGGTTGAATTGATTGCAACCTTATGAACTCATTAAAATAGGAATTCTTGATGGCACGTGTCTCAAGATCTGCCATAATGGCACGATCACCTAAACATGCTGAGCCTTTTGCATGATCGTTTGGTCGGTTCAATGAGGCATGTTTTAAATCAATGCCATGTGAACTTCTACTCTATCGCTTTCACTTACCGTTATCTCTGTAGAGTTGTGTTAGCCACCTTCTTCCTATACTCGCTGCAAACTCTGTATCCTAGTCTCTGCTTGAATCATGCCGAATCATTTTGAGCCTGAGAGCTACAAAGACTTATTTCAAATGCCATAGTTTCGAGAGTGCCGAGAGGTCTTTTTCCGCACTAGTTAGAACCCATTTATTCACCTACTGCAAGGGTATGATGAAGAAATTTCACTGCTTTTCATGATGAGTTTCAATGGAAAGAAGGCGAGGGTTAGCCATCTTGTCTTCTCGATAACTAAGGAGTCTATTATGCTCGCAACCAAGCTTCCTAAAGAGGGCACTCCGTGGCACAAGCAATGGTTTCTTTCATGGAAATCCCACAACTTTGCCCTTAAACTAGAATACCGGTATGTCACAGGCGACAAAGGTTTCCATCACAACTGGATTAAGCCAGAGTACATCAATGCTTTGACTTTCATCATCCATATGATCACTTGTGAGGGTAAGCTCAGCGTATTTAAAGCCTTCCATATCCGTCTGCTAACGCATTTTGTTGATAAGAAGTTTCTTCATTTCCCTTTCTATTTTCTTAGAAGTCTAGAGAAGATGTCGAGCCAGGTCAAGAAAAATACCATTAACCCTAAAGGCAGCCTATATCACCATAGTTTGATTAAACTCTTGATCTTAGATCAGCTTAAAGAGAGGAACCAATCTTGGCATACCTTTGTGTTTGAAGTTCTTAACCCCCATATAAATATCTGAAACGCCCTCGACATCTCCATAATCATGAATCCAATCAATCCCCATCCTTAGAGAAGAAAAAACCCAATGTTTTCCATCTTGATGATGACACATCGGAGGTGATTCCATCCACTCATTCTACCACTGTTAACCCTGTATCTACTAAGTTTGTACCCTTACCACAACCTCGCACCAGAGTCCAAAAGGAAAAATTTGTCCAGTCCATGGTTCATCCTATCGTCTAGACCAATGTACAGCCCGACATTCAGACTGGTCATATAGATGGTATGGCCGAAGCATATGACCCTGATCTAGACTCACCTCTATTTGCATTGGCCCATGTTTCAACCGAATTGTTGAAGGATGTTGATCATGAAAATGTCCCTGCACCTACACAGGACATGAGTCCTGACAGACACATTCCTTCTATTGATATCAATCTTCCATCAAGGGAGATGAGTCCCCCACAAGAGTATAAGCAACCTGCAGAGCCATCTACTCCACATCATCCAACGTTAGATCAATTAACTCAGGAGTTGGCTCAATCAGTAAGATGAAATGAAGAGTGTGCTAAGATAATCGATAGTCTTTGGCAAGAGAATAAAGATTTGCGCTTGCAGGTCAAAACCATCGAAGAGCTGAACAAGGCCATCAATTTTTCACATAGGTCTCAACAGGAGAGGCGTGCTATTTGGAAATCATAGGCTTGAAAATTGAAGTTTAAAACCCATGTTTCATCAATTATGTCGAAGGAAACTGCTAACGCAGCTCGGCCTTCTTCCTGATTCATTTTTCCTTTGCTCAGTGGGACCTGGCATTTCTCTGGTTTGGGGGAATGTTGATGCTAGTTTTGTTATCATTTTAGGCAGTTAATTTACATGTTTGACATATGTTTTGTCACCTTTTGGCATGTTTTATGTCATGCAGCTCACTATTCAGCCCCGGGTAAAACTATATTTTGGGTTTATGAAAGTTCTGGTTCATTCTTGTTATTTCACAATTTTATTAGCTAATTCGATGATATTTGATATATGTTTGATGCTTAATTTGTTATTGCAGACCATAGTCTTCAATGATCCAATCAACAGACAATGCAACCACCCTAGATATCCGTAGAGCATATCTAGCTCATTGTCCAGTCCACCGAGCCAACCGCGCATTGTTAATGATGGATTCCCAAACATTGAAGCATGGAATGATCTGCAAAATACCTATTGTCCACATGTCTAGGTGGTAGCATGATCCTCATTCTAGAAGACTTGCGATCATGTTCCTATGCTTGACACCACGCCACCAGCCACGCCAAAAAAGACCCATACGACACATCACACACGATGGAGAATCAACATGCGAAGGAGAAGGAAGAAGCGTTATGCGTTGGCTTATGATCAATTGATCACATTAATGGTTGACTAAATTTAGAGAGAGTTCAACCACTAAAGGGTTGACCTTCTCACCTTCATAAACAATATATATATCAACCTCCACGCGAGTGCTTAGTTATCCAGTTTATGCATGTAATCAATCGTTGTTAAAGAACTCTGTAATATTGTCTCTCAATTTAATAGAAGTTATGTTCATGTTGTATATGATCGTGTTCGAGTAAGCATTTAACAAGTTGCCACCCTGATTGCTGAGAGGGCCCCCCATCAACTAGTGGTTTCTATCTTGTGTGTATTTTCTTTATCTCTTTACTGTAACTAGTATAGTTTCATTTCTAGTTTAATTATTGTAATCATTCATGTCATCGTTTCTGGTAGTATAGATCACATTATAATGTTGTGTTGTTACTGTAGCTTCATTTCCATAATTGATTAACTGGTTGCGCGCATAGCTTTGTTTCCAGTTTACTTTCCATCTTTTCTTTCAGCCTTATGTTTGGAATTTAGTTAGTTTAATTCTGTAGGTTTAGTTTTGTTGTACTTAGGTTTGATTCTGTCAGCTTTTATCTAAGTTTTAGATTTAGTTCAATCACATTTCAGTTTGTTTTATGATAGGAAGCAATTTCTTTTTATAACTATAGATTAGCATAAGTTATCTTTTCACAATAGTTTCAGTTTTGTTTACTTGTGCTTTGTTATAAATTCATTTAGTTATATTTCAATGTGTTCAAAGATGCAATAGATAATGATGTCTTTATAATTATGAATTAGTTTAAGTTACTTTACTGTTGAATTTAAATATTTAGTAGGTTTAATTATTGTTCCTTTGCATTTTGTTATCATGTGCATGAATCAACTGATATCGAAATCATTTAGATTAACTATTTCTTAAAATTCTAGTGTTTTCTATATACAGACTGTCATTCAAACAGCCTGTTTAGCTTGTCATTTAGACCTACCTTCCAGTCTATTATCCAACCCTTCATTCATCCTTTAGTGTTTTTAATCGGTTTTAAGCATGTTTCTTTAGCTTTTTCATTATATTTTTATTGTGGTAGTTAGATAATAGTTATATTTATTATTAAATCCTTAGGTTAGACTGTTTAAATTATTTATTAAAGTCTTATTCCTATTGTTCTCTCTTTTCACTCTATGTTTTGAGTTATGTCTTGTGTTTTGGATTATTGTGGTTTGTGATTTCTTTCTTCAATATTGTTGTGATGCTTTGTAATTATATCTTTTGTTTGGATTGATTTATCCTTTTTGTATATAGATTTTAGGAATAGATATCTCAATGTTAGGAAAGTACACTAGCACTTTGTAGATTGGTTATAGTAGTAGGACATGTTTCTTTCATGTGTGGTGACTGAATATACTTAGAGAGTAGGACTTAAAAGAGTTATTCTTTATTAAGTTTTATACTTGCTTCATAATTAAATCTTCTTTATTAAGTTTTCTACTTGCTTCACAATTCAATATTCTTTATTAAGTTTTCTACGTTCTTCATAATTAAATATTTTTTATTAAGTTTTCTACTTGCTTCTTTTATTAAGGTTTGTTACTTGTCTATAAGCTATATTTTCTTTACATTTGAATTGGTTATAAGATAGAATCATTTACTTATGGAATAGATCATCATGTTTTCTATCACCTGTAATTGGACATTCCTTAGTTTGCACATATTTGTAGAAGTTAAGTTAGATTTTATTCCATTTACTTTCTTCACTTCTTTTGAAAGTCATTTTGACACTATTCCTACCCCAGTTCCAATCACAGTGAATGCATATCCACAGAACAATCAAGGAGAGTGGAATTACATAAGTTCATTTTGAACCATTATGTATATTTGTTAGTTGCATGTATAGTTGATTTCTAATATAATCCTCCCTTGTATAGTTAATTTCTGAAATTGTTAAGAAGTAGAATAGTTCAGAATAATATTGTTTATATCTTTATCTTTCAATATTTGTCTATAGAGTAGTATAGATTGATACTTCTCTAGTCTAGCACTCTATTTGGTTTAATTACTTTTCTAGTTGAATTTATAGGATTTTGACTTTGTTTTTCATTTTGAAAGATCTTTCGATCTTTTCTTTGTTAAAATATTTCTACGACGCCCTAGGAACCCCTCTACCTTCGCATATACATTGTGTCAACTCAAAGTTTACCAACCTCGGTCGATAATTAAATATTAGGTGAGTTAATTAAGACATTATAACACCCAACATAGCAGCACCAAATATCCTTGCTGAAATTGTTTGTTCTTTATGTGGCGATCATGCTAAGCATTTTTTCGGTCCTTCTCAATTCGCTGATGGAAACCCACAACGAAACGGTCTTCTTCAAGATGTATCAAATCTGCTACGCGCTCCTCTAGCATGGCTTCATCATCCATGCAGGTCACTACTGCAATGCGTATACTGGGAACAATGTACTCCATAGGCATGACTACCTCTTGCCCATATACCAATTGAAATGGTGTATGTCCCATCAGTCTTTTACAAGTGGTGCGATATGCCCACATGACTGCCGAAATTTTAAATTTTCATTCATCTCAGTTAGCATTACATAACTTTGTAAGTGCATGCTACAAGATCTTGTTGAATGCTTCTATAGTCCCTTTCTCCTGCGGATGATATGGTGTACTTTTCTTATGTTGTATCTGCAACTCCTCCATCAGCGCTCTTACTGTGCGATTGATAAAATGGTTTCCTTGGTTGCTCATCAATATCCTTGGGCATCCAAATCACGTCACAATGTTGTCAAACAGAAATCTTGTTGTTGTCACAACAGTGTGATCCACAACTAGTGCAGCCTCCACCTACCTCCTCAAGTAGTCAGTTTATGTGATTATGTATCGCGCACTCGTTCTCTTCCTAGGTGGGATTATTGGACCCACAAAATCCATAACCCATTTGTCAAAATGTTGCAAGGTTACCTGGGGTACCAACAGCATCTCATCCTATCGCGATGGTTTTATTGTTCATTGACAGACATCACATGTCCACGTATAATTTGTCGCATCATTGTGTAAAGCGGGCCACCAAATCCCTGCACAAAGCACTTTTATTTTCGTAGGGAGACCCCTGTAGTGTCCCCTAGCGACTCCCGCATGTGCTTCTGCTAAAATTTCTCCTTGCTCGTGGGTTAGGACATAACACCACAAAATTTCATCTATTCCCAGCTTATATAGGTGTCCAGCAATCAACTAGTAATCAGAAGCTTTAAACACCAACTGCTTCTTTTTACTCGTGGAAATTTCTTCTGGTACGACCCTTGTCGCCAAAAACTGGATTATTGGAGCATAATGGTCATTGGCCATGTCAACTCTGAATAACTACGCATCAGGAAGCATGTCTTCAATATTAGTAGGCTCCTCACCTGTCCCAATTCTAGACAAGTGATCAGGTCCAGCATTCAAGCGACCCCGCTTCACAATTATTCAAAATCAAACTCCTGGAAGAGAAGTAGTCATCGACGTATCTTTCCCCCAAACATAGGCTTATTGACCAAATACTTCAATGCATAATGGTCAATAAACATATTGAAGTGACCGCCTAAAAGGTAATTCCTGAATTTCTGTAGCGCATAGACCATTGCTAGACCTTCTCGCTCTGTGGTCATGTAGTTCTTCTCAGCAAAAGACAACTTTCGACTAGCGAAAGCGATCAGGTGATCCAGGTCTCCTTCACCTGGTTGCATGAGCACTACTCCTAGTGCAACATAACAGGCATCAACATGCACATGGAACTCTTTGTTCTAGTCTGGGAATACAAGTATTGGCACCGAAGCCATCTTGGCTTTCAGTGTGTTGAAGATACCTTGACATTCTGGACTCCATACAAGGACAGCATATTTCTTCATTATTTTCTCCATAGGGGAAGTAATCACAACATATCCTCTAATTAATTTGCGATAGGACCTAGTGTGCCCTAGTGTCTCCTGAAGCATCTTCCCATTTGTTAGTAGTGGCAAGCTCAAAATGAGCTCTATCTTCGCAGGATCAACCAATAATCCTTGCTTGCACATAATGTGACCCAATAGTATCCCAAATGGTGTGCAAAAAATGAACTTCTTGGAGTTTAGCATGATCTGATGCTGTCGACACCTTTCCAGCATCAGTAGAAGGTTTTCCAAATGATCCTTGATTAGACCATACACTGTCCAATCATCCATATATACCTGTAGTAACTTCTGAATTAAATATTTAAATGTCGCGACAACAACTCGGGAAAAGATTGCAGGCACATTCTTCAACCCAAAAGGTGTCACTGTGTATTGGAAGCAGCCCCACTCATTGACAAATGTCATTTTATGTCGATCTTACTTGGTGATTCTTATCTGGTGATAACCAAAAAATCCATATGTAAAAGAGTACATCTCCTCACCGCATACTCCTTCGAGTACTTCATCTGTGAATGGTTTCAGAAAAAGGTCATGCATACACGCATCATTCAATTTTCTCAATTCGACACAGATCTGAACTTTACCAGTTTTCTTGTCTTGGACCACCATAGGAATGATCCATTTCAATTCTTCCACTGGCTCAATGATTCCATCATCCAACATCCGGTCAAGTTTATCCATGAATCTTTCTTTGTATCATGGATTCAGGCGATATGGCCTCTATCTTACTAGTTTCACATCTGCCTTTAACAGAATATTCATCTCTCCTAAATCACCTAATATCCCCTTCATTTTGACAAATTTTTTGGAAAGAGATATTGAAATTCATGCAACAGATCTGTGATCTTTTCCATGGTCTCCTCATCTCAGTAGTCCCCAACACTTGCAAATTTTGGATTCTCCTCCGTTCCAATGTTAACTTTTCTAATCTTCAGTGGCTGATTCATTGGATCAGTTGGTATATTTGGTTCTGCGGCATCCCTACTCCCTTCTGTCTCTAAAATATTGGCATTCCGTAGTTCATCATCATCCTTAGGTTCACCGGATACGTTATAGCATTCCATCATCAACTGCATGTGGCAATGCGCATGTGGGTCCATGGGATATGCGACTGACACAAATTTGAAAACCACGTCCTGAATTATCTGAAGTGCATTGTTGACATCTAGATTACCATCTGCAAAACTAAAGGTATGCACAAAGAAAACTGTCACCTCTTCCC
This sequence comes from Pseudotsuga menziesii, assembly GCA_001517045.1. Lineage (NCBI taxonomy): Eukaryota > Viridiplantae > Streptophyta > Pinopsida > Pinales > Pinaceae > Pseudotsuga > Pseudotsuga menziesii. The sequence goes on from LPNX010598300.1 coordinate 921,413, forward strand.
AAGTGGTTATTTCTCTGCATAGCTCCATTGATACATACCAAGATCTTGGCATTTCATCCAAGGTGTGAATAAATGCATGGACCCATTCATCCTTTGGTCGCGATGCCCACAATGTTTGGCATTCCATCAAATGGATGCTAGGGTTGTTTCATCCATCATACTTCCCAGCGTGATACACCTTTGTGTTGCCAAAGCGAACTGTCATCAATCATCGACATTGCACCAGTAATTGTCTTTTTATGAGTCACCCACCAGCATGCTAGAGTAGCCTTTAGTGCTTCCTCCATTACCAACAATTGTTGCGGTTCTGAGACCTTTTCTTCAAATTAAATCAAGAATTCTAAAAATTCAAGTAGCCCTTCATAAATTAGTAATTCTACAATCTCAGTTGCAACATGGCACAACAACTGCGTGATCAAGACGCATTTCCTAAATGACACCTCATGCATGCAATTTTTCCAATTTTCTAACGCATCCTCAGAATCAAACGACGCAGAACTAGCGTTGCACTAACTGAGTTCTCCGTCAACAGTTTGGTGGATATAATATTCAGAGATATTGTAAGCGTGATCCCATCCCCTGACAACTTCATCCTTTACCGATTCAATGTATCGTCATCCTTCATTGGGATCCATAGGAGCGATGACTCTAATGTCTTGGTTCTCAAAAGTTATCATCCGCTTCTTGAAGTTAATGACAGCCATATTATCATTGGCCCATCCAATACCCAGTAGTGTGGGATAGGAGACTTCACCATTAGCAACTTCAATCACATCAAAGTTGGCATAAGTTTTCATACCTTCAACGTCCACAACCAGGTTCGACACATGTACGATTGGTTTCACTTTATCCTGCTTAGCAAATTGCAATTGCACAAGGGACCAACCCAATGCTGGCTTCCCCATCTTTTGCCAGGTCTACTTTGTTAGGATATTCACATCAGATCCCAGATCTAGGATGACTGAATGACTTCGTAGTCCCCAATTTGAATTTCCATGTGCATCTCCTTACTTGTCTTTTTCTTGTGTAAATACTTCACCACGGAATCCTTCCATTCCTTACCCGGGTGATGCAACAAATTTTTAATCTCGCCTAGAGCATCGCGATCTCTTTCCAGTTATAAGAAACTCTGAAAGAAGTGTTGCAAGGTACCATGTTGCTGCGATGGTCCTGCCTCCAATGAAGAATCAAAAGAAGAAGGCATTTCATAGACAGGTTACTTACGAATATTTCTTCCAATAGCATCCTGGGCTCCAAAAAATGTCTCCTTTTTAGTTGTGATATCAAATGGTGCCTTCTTCTGTCCAGCCAATTGAATCTCTGGGCGGAGCCCATCCTCTCCTATTTTGGCTCCTATCTGGGTGAGAACGATAACGTCAACAGACTCTATTCCAGGCTCTATTGAGATTGTCGCAACCATTGGCCCTTGATTTTGGTTCATCAATGGATTCTGAGTCAGCGGTGGATTCTAGTTCAATGAAGGGTTTATAGGTTGATTCCCAGTCTAATTTTGGAGTGGAACTTGATTTTGGGCTAGATTTTGCAACTTGTTCTGATTTTGTAGTTGATTTTGAGTCTATAACTGATTATGACTCTGCAACTTAGGGATGTTCCCAGCCTACCATCTTGCGATTAGTTGTGGGAAGTTTTCGATAGTATGATCAATCACCATAAAATATGTACACAAGCACTGCAAGTGTGGGAATTCCCTTTGGTAGTTCCCAAATACCCCACAATTGTAACACTAGATAGATCTACGACCTCATCCTCCTCCTCTTCCAAAGCCTCCTCCTCTTCCTCAGAATCCTCCGCAAAATCCTCCTTGCTGCTGATACTGTGGCTAGGCCATCTGTTGTGGTGGGGGATTCGGCTACTGCTAAACATAGTGCGCAGATTGAACATAATGTAGCTATGGCTGAGGCATCACCATTTGATTGTACTGCGGCTACGGTGAAAACTATGGCTACGGATGCGATGGTATAAATTGCATCTGCGGCGATGGTGTATACTGTGGTTGCGGTCGAGATTTTACCACCTGAAGCTGCGACTATGGTTGTTGCACTGCGTGATGATCTTTTCCCTTCACAAAGTATGAATCGTATGTTCTTTCTTAAAGAAAATCATATGCACGACAGTCTTTATCTTCGTGCACCACCGATCTACAAAAGGAACAATATAGGTTTGCTGGCTTTGACACTATCTTCTGCATGTAGCTACACTCTTCATGGCGGTGCCCATGGACTTGAGATATACGAAACCATGGTATGATGCTGCAATTTAGTGGGTTCAGCACCCCAGATAGAAAATAATTCCGGAAGTTCGGGCAAGTATTATTAGTGTGTCCATCTTTGTGACAATGAGTGCACCAAAGATCATCACAATTCTCTTTCCATTTATTAATGTCTTGCAACTGCAGCATCAAGTTTCCAGCTGCACCTGGATTTGGTTCATACCTACTACATTCTCTCCAATAGGTGAAGCTTCTAACTTCATTATGATCTCCAGAACCTCGCTCTGTGTCACGATCTTCTGCTTCATCAGTGGTTTCTGAATATGAGGTACCAAGGCTGTGATAAACCACTCTTTATGCTAAACATTGCTCATATCATTTCTAACTTGCTCCATCAACATATTAAATCTTTGATCGAAGTTCCAAATAGTTTCATTAAGAAACTACTTAATCTATTTTAACTCAGTAATGTATTGCGCCTCAGACTTATGTTTCCGGAATTCTTTGATTAGTCCCCTTTGAACTTCATCCAAAGTTTTTGCATGGGTCCCCATAGGATCTTGTATAAATTTCATGTACCAATCTAGCGTATGACCCCGCAGAGTAGTCACCAGTTGTCCCTTCTTAACATTGTCATCGATGTTCTGTCTAACAATCCATACTACCTCACAGAGAAACCAATATGCTCAGGATCGTTAGTCCCACTTCCATGAAACAAAGGTAACTTTGTGTCATTTTCCTCCATCCTGGGCCTTCTTCCTAGATATGCTGGCCTACTACTAGAATGTTATTGACACGTTGGGAAAGTTGACATGGAACTTGTGTTTCTCCCTGATTTTGAAGTAATACGTGGAGGCGTGGGTACATTTCTACTAGGGTTTGATCTTATTGTTGTCCTGGGCATAGTCTGGGTCTGGTCGTCCTCTTCGTCACTATAGGGTCACTTTGTACCATGTGGTTGTCCTTCACAGTTTTGTCTTTCGATTGCAGCAAGACCTTCTCCTATCCTCTCCCTCTTCTCTTTTCGAAACCTTGCTCCTCCCCTCATACAACCACTTTCTTCCTCTACTTCCCTCACAGTCTCGTCAAAACTTGCACCCATCTACCCCTTATAGTTCCATTCATCTTCCCCCTTTAGTCATTGTATCTGCCGCCTCCACACACTAGGGTTCTACTACACTAGGTGCATCTTCAATATACCCTTTTCGCATACAAGCATTTTAATTGACAACTGTAGAGACAATAAGAACCTACCTCTGGGTCCATTCGAAAATTCCCTTTCTGCTTCGTTGTAGGACTTGGTAGTGTCAACTGCAAATTCAGTGATATATCCTTCTAAGATACTATCCATCTAGACTTCAACAGCTCGTGACGCTCTATTGTCAGTTTCTTGCAGCTCCTGGATTAATTCAGGGGTCCAGGATGTTGGTTCTCCTTGGAAATTTGTCTTCTTGTGTGTGAACTGTGCCAACCACTCATACAGCATGATGGGGAACTCACAAAAAAAGTACTCATGAGGACCGTTATGTATGTATCTCACCAACCACTTGTCCATCATCGGTCCAAGATTCTGATTTTCTGCTTCAGCGAAATCTCATAACTTTTGATCAAACCAATCTTGAAGTTCTGGTCGCATTAGATGCCACACCCAATCTTGAGTTTCTGGTTGCGTTGGATTCCACATACCCTCCTCTCAGTCACAACAAAGTCTCGACAACAGAACCATTTGTTGGCACAAATCCCACCAACAAAACCCAGCTGACAGGGGTTCCCACTCTGTCAACACCCAACTCACCGCAATCTCCCTGAGCATCGGCCCACACAAGTTTTACCCTGTCCAACAACACCCGCAGAACGGATGAAGTCTCACCTGAGATGTTCAAGGGAGAGCTGATGGAACCAAGTTTTTGCAAAAAAGAAGAGGACTATGGGCATCGACAATTCATTTGTTTATATATCATATCTAGCCATTCACATCATCATTCATATCACATCATTCAACTATCACAGGAATAACCATGCTAATTGTGCAAACAGATCTAATACTATGACATCATAAACATTGCATCATAGATCCATGTTGCGCAGTCACTTCATCATTGGATTTGCACAGCAGAAAAACATGAAAGACATAAAAAGATAATGGCAAGATAGTAATCTAGACCAATCTCCTTCTCATTATATTAACCCCATGCAATCAACTGCAAATTCAAAATAGATAGTTCATAGACTACAACTTGATCTTCTCTCCGATCTCCCTCCCTAGGTCTATTCTGATCTATCTAGATCTATATATCTTCATTTACAATTCGTCATCTATTTACAGGCTTGTGCCTTTACATTCATGGTCCACTTGGAGAATTAATAACTAACTCCTAACTGACTAATGACCAATATCCACAAAATGTGGTCAAAAGTACAAAAAGTGACACAAAATATTCATAATTAATCTATTTTTCGTCTTGCGCAATGTATTCTGAGCTTGCGCAGCATCCGCGATGCTGCACAACTAGCTTACCCAAAACCCCTTGCCAACAGCCTCTTTCTACAAGGAGTGAGTCTTGTCCCCTTTGGATACTTGACATTAACATTTTTTCTTTTCTTTTCTTCAATAGTATAAATTTCTCTATTCCTTTATCTTTATGCTTTTCCATCATATGTCCAATTTAAAGCACTCCATGTACTTTAAAGTTTTTGAAGGTTTGTCTAAGTCTCTTTCTAGTTGGAGTGCTTGGTTTTTAGGTACATAAATAATTTTGGAATAATTTTTTAGTTCGGTGTTGACCTATGATATGTGCATGTGTTTATATTATAGTAAGCATATGTTTATATTATAGTATGAGATTTAACGGTAAATATTTTATTTTGGAATAATGTTTTAGTTGGGTGTTGACCTCTGACACGTGCATATGTTTCTATTATAGTATGCATATTTTTATATTATAGTATGAAATTTAATGATAAATTTTTGATTTTTTTAGGTGAAACAATAGCATTTGGTGTGCAAGCATTGATACATAAAATAACTTTCTCTTTACTCATGGACGTTATATCTTGCAACAATATTTCTCTTGTAAGCATTGAATATATTGTGAAAATGTTTTTGGAAAGATATCAATGAAAAATAAGAAGTATAAAATAACTTTCTTTCAATCATTCCAATGATTCTTAGATTGATGATTTGTATATCACTTAGAACTCTTGCCTGAACACACACCGTTTGTTATGCTTTGGTTGTATCATGTTCAAAAGCCTCTCAAGTTACAAAATTTAGATTATTATTTGCTACATATTTTATGTTTCAATTAATTCAATTTTAATATTATTTTATTTATATTTATAATATTATTATTGTTTATATTTTACAATATAGGGTCTAAGTTTCATGCAACTCTTGTTATTTTTATAGTATAATTATCTCCATAAAAGAAAAAGTAGAAAGAGGCATCATACCAATGGAAAAGGGGAAAATGAAATATTATACTTTTATATAAGTTGATTTTTCTTAACAAAATACAAAAAGAAATTTGATTAAGCATGTCTAAAATTTATTTTGTTTTGAATTTAATGTCTTCTAATTTGTATATTTAATATCCTTTGCTTTGTAATTATCGACCCATTATTTCCACTTCATTATTTACTAGGTTTATATGTTTATTTATCTTAACATGATTAGAAATTGCATTTATTTGTGTTTTCAATTAAAATAAGAGGAAAACAATATGGATAGGACAATACATATGAATTTTATAAAGAATGGAAATAAATAAAAGGTAAACATGGTTAAAAAAAGATGAATGGTGATCCTTATGGCTAAATTTATCTAGCGGCTACATTGGCAATTAACAATTGACCCTTAAATCTATATGGTCTTAACATGAGGGGGATATGGAAAATTTTGCATGAGGAAAACATTTATGGTAGAGATTCAAAGAGATACATATTATGAATGCCAATCCCATGGCTATTCATATGCACGAGCACAATGATTTCACAAACAAATCACATAATTCAATTAAGTTCTAGGGCACTTACCTTTTTAATGAAATCTTTCCCAAAATATTTGTGGGAGAGGCACACACCACCCAACCTTAGGCAAGATTACAATCATCAATATGTCAATGTAGATTCCATCCCTAATTGAGTCTATGACATCACAAGGATACAGGTTCAATCTCACACTCTGGGCCATATTCGAGGTAGTCTCCCTAGTCTAAAAATGTTAGTATCCACAAGGTTGTACCCTCCTTGTGGTCTCTCCTCTCTCTCTCCCTTTCGATTTTGTTTTAGTGAATAATAATCCACTCCATGAGGAATCCCCCACTGAGGCTTATGAACCCCCTCACATGTGCAAATCATATCTCCTTCTATTTAGGTTTCATTGCACAGTAAACTTTGGGTTTTATCTCATGTTTACTTAACTATTACAAAATATTCATGAATTGACATGCCTTTCAAGCACATGAATGATAAAGCATGCTTTCCTTCTTCCAAGAGAAACTATTTCACTAGTGGGGAGTTGGCTTGACCTCCACACTATGAATCATTGTTGCATATTTACATCAAATATGTCAACATAAGTCCAAGAAAACTCAGGAGGAACAAAAATGAATTATGTAAATTTCATAATTTTGTAGATATAAAATAAAGTGAAGAACTTGGCCATAATGTTAAAGCACATGCACATGTTAGCCATGAATATATCCCCGAGAGTTAGCTCAAGTTATGATGAGCCAAACATGAGATATTAATTCCCTCAAAGTTGGGAAGGTCACGAGTTCAAATCTCTTGCTTCCCTTATGATTAGGCTATGTCATCAGAGACGTCAGTTTACCATAATTACCATACATGGATCATGAGGAAGTACTCAAGGGGTTTTCTATGAGACTTTCCTTAGAAAATAAATATTATCCATGAAGCTAAATCACATGAACATCTTAACAGAGATTAGGAAATGTCCATGCACTAATGAAAAAAAACACCACCAAGGAGGTGAAGTATAATGGTTTTTGGAATTATACATAAGACAAATAATAAGACAAGTATAATTGCTTGAAAAATATTTTAAAGGGTGGTTATTATAAAACCAACCCTAAAAACACCTTTCCCATTTGTTCCCTTTCCACTACATCCTAAAGAAATCTAAGATTAAATAGGAAAGTAAAAAGTGGTCACTCAATGAAACCATGTGGACAAGAAGGAAATAGCCACACTTCATAAAATGATAATTAAGGATTAGCCACCAACAATTAACTCCAAATATGTGAAGCAAAAAGGTGAGGACATTTCACATCATAATTAAGATGATAATAATTAAGATCACCAAATACACACACTAAACTCAAGCACATAATAGATTCACTAAATTCACATACAAAAGTGACACACCAAACTCATGCACATAATATATGCACCAATTCTATTGCAATTTGAATTTCACTAGATTTTTTGCCAATTCTATTTCAATAATTTTACAAAAAAAAAGTGAGATTTAGATGATGAAGATAAAATATTACAAACACTATTTTTATATGCTTATAACCTTTCAGACTACTTACTTAGATTGAAGATTTGATTGTTGATCTTATAAAATATTGTTGTGAATAGAGATGGGAAAATAAAAAAATCAAAGCAGTGGTTTCTCTACTTATGACTTAGATAATTTCAAAAGCATCACAAGACCAAAATGTAAGGATATGATACACCCTTGGAGAGCGGTGGAAGTCCTAAAGAATCCATCTTTGACCAAGGAGAGATGCTACTAAAGGAGAGATGAGTTAGGATATTTTGATCCCTAGTCAAATAAGCTTCCTCTACAGCTATAATATGAGAGGGTCCCTCCATATGTTTTTTGTTGTTGAGAGAGATTCATACAATCAATTTAAAATCAATCTTTTGAACCTTCGATTCTTAATCACATTCAAAAGTTTCCTATGCATGGCCTATATTATGGCTTAAGGCCCCTCACATGGCATGTAAGGCTTAGATATATATTCCATGGATTTAGAACCTCGGTTTTTGCACCAAAATATGCCCTTATCCCCAAGAAACATATCAGGTTTTTCAAACTTTGAAATCAGCTCAATATCAAACTTGGAGGCCAAAGATTATGTATTATGGGAATGTGTGATTCCTTAAGTGACAAAACATGGCATGTCAGCCCCATAGAAATATATGTTATGGCCTAGTGCCTTGGATTTTATCCCTATACCATAGCATGAGCATCAAAAAACAACCTTGGTATGTTAATTCTCAAAACGATGGACATATTTCACTCATATTCCAAATATTTCATTTGTATGGCATGTGTGGTCATTTGGGGTGCTACGCATGACACATGAGACCTAGAGGAAACTATATGAACTTAGGCCCTAGAAGTTCATCTCAAAAAAATTAATCATGGTTTTAAACATCCCAAAATTGCCACCATATCCCACTCATAAGCTAAAAATTCCCTTCATAAGGCCTATGTGACGGAATCGGGCCCTACGCAAAGTTAAGGGTCATTTATGGGTAATTAGGGGTTAATTAATGATAATTTGTGGTCAATTATGGGTAATTAAGGGTCATTTATGGGTAATTATTGGGTAATGAGTTGTGATAATTAGGGGTTAATAAGGGATCGATTATGGGATAATTAGGGGTTAATTAGTGGTAATTAGGGCTTAATTATGGGTTAACTAGAGGAAATTAATGGTACCTATGGATCAATTATAGGTAAGTAGGGGACATTTAATCCCAAGGGCTTAGCTAAACTAGTGGTTGTCCATGATGTTGGGCATTTAGTTAGGTTCATGGCGGCATGTTCCCATTTTGAATCCTTGTGTGTGAAGCACACTGGTCTACATCGATGGGTTTACTAGGGAATATGTCATCTATGAATGTTTGGAAAGATCCTTTGGGTTTCTCCATGAGGTTTTCCTTGGGAAAATTAGGGCTCATTTAGAGGTTATCAAGGGTTAATTACTGGTAAGCTTGGATTATTTATGTTTAATTACTAGTTAATAAGGGATGAACTATGGGGTAATTAGGAGTTAATTAGTGGTACTTAGGGGTCAATTATGGGTTAACTAAAGGAAATTAATGGTACCTATGGGTCAGTTATAGGTAAGTAGGGGCCATTTAATCCGAAGGGCTTAACTAAATTAGTGGTTGTCCATGATGTTGGGAATTTAGTTAGGTTCATTGTGGCATGTTCCCATTTCGAATCCTTGTGTGTGAGGAACACTAGTCTACATCGATGGATTTACTAGGGAATATCCCATCTATGAATGCCTGGAAAAATCCAATAAGTTTCTCCATGAGGCTTTCCTTGGAAAAACATAGGAGTCATTTAAAGGTTATCAAGGGTTAATTACTGGTAAGCATGGATTAATTAGGGGTAATTAGTGGTCAAGTAGGGGTCATTTTGGTGCAATTAGTGATAATTGGGGGTAATTAGCGATCAATTATGAGGTTAATTACAGGTCAATTATACAATAATTAGTGGTAAATTTCAATAGTATTTGAGAGGATGGATATTGAGAACATACCTGAAAATATATTTAGGAGTGGTCCTTCTAACCCCCTGGTACAACTGTATCTGGTTGGACACTTAATAGTCGAATCCAACTTTCATGTTTAATAGTAAAATAAGAATAATGTATTATTGATATAAAATTACAATAAGCTCTCCTTTATAAGGCTTGAGAAATCATATTGAAGGGTTACACCCTTTCACTAGTAACCTAATAATCTATTTATTTATAATTAATAATATTAATTAAATATTCACAACATTGCCTTCCCCTTGGGAAAGATTTGTCCTCAAAGCTTGAGTATTTTCCTAATGTCGTCATTCATTCTGATTCAGTGTCGGTATTAGAATCGAACAAGATTTCTTGTGCAGAGACTTGCACTTCCTTTCCATTGATGATTTTGCATTGTATTGTCTAATTGTTCCTACATTTATGGCTAGGGGTCTGTTGATCCTACAATTGTTATCATTTTTGGCAATTAAATTACTCATTTAAACATATGTTTTATTAGCTTTTTGTATATTTTATGTCACGCAGATCACAATTTAGCTTAGGTATGTATGAATTTAAGTTTTATAGGAAATCTATTTATTATTATCATTTTTATGATTTTATTAATTAAAATTGGCATTATTAAAGCACATTTGATGTATTAATTAATTTATATATTTGTTTGCATATTTTACAATCTTTTTGGGACAAATAGAACGAATTCAACCTACCTTGCACATAGCACGTCCAGCTCAACGTCCAGCTTCTCATCCAACTCACTGCGCAAAACTCATTGGTAGTTTGCTAGATGTTGAAACATGTTGTTGTAGACTATAGTCCTGAAGCGCGCCAGCAAACAGACACTCCATTCACCCTAGATCGACGCCCAGTGTATCCAGCTCACAGCCCAGCTTGTTATCCATCTCTCTGTCCATATCGTTAACCAGACTGAGCGCTGTTGAGAATTAATTTCAAGTAATTAAAATGTGAAACAGCCTACAAATGACCTGCTTTCCATGCGTCTGGGTGATGGAGATCGTGTTCTAGATAATTCGCCAACCTGCAACCTCCTTCGCTTGCCACCGCATTAACAATCCATGCGTTGGGTTGATTATTTTAACCTACGCTCTAGAAAACTCGTTGTGTGTTCTCCTCTGTTCGCCATCAGTTCACGTTTGCGCTGAAGAAGGACCCTTGCGCCACCTCTGAAGACCTGTTGCGCTGAAGAAGGATCATGTGCATACAATATCCAATGAAGAAGACCAGAACCACATTGAACAAGGGAATATGCCTATGCGTTGCCTTGTGATTAGTTAAATTCCTTTATAGTTGACTAAATTTAGAGAGCAGTCGACCACTAAAGGGTCGACTTGCTCATCTCTGTAAACTATTATATAAATTAGCCTCTGTGTGAGAGCTCAGTTAGCTAGAGCTAGAAAGTCAGAGAGTTAGAAAGAATTCATCATTTTGTTCTTGAGTACAATGTATTTCTGTTCCATCATCTGAATAAAGAGTTGTATGTGTTGTTGTTGAAGATTGCATTTGAGTAGAAGTTAGCCAGGAACCACCCCTGATTGCTGAGAGGACCCCTCATCAACCAGAGGTTTCTTTTCTTGTTTATTTCATTTTTGTTGTAGTTAGTTTTGTTTCCATTTAGTTATATTATTTCATTTGTTTTCTATTATGCATTTTTATTTCCAGAATTAAGTAACTAAATTGTGTGCATAGTTTGCTTTTGAATCTATTTTCAATCATCTCATTTCCAGTTTACTATTTAGTTTATTTCCAAGCAAATAGATAGATTGCTTTTGAATTCAGTTCTGTTTATTTCTTGTCTGTTACAAGTTATTAGTTATGCAATTTAAATTCCAGTTTGTTTATTAGCATGCAATGTTTTCCTTATGTTTATGAATTTGTTTAAGGTTATGTAATTGTTGAATTTTCTTAATAATTAGGTTTACTTTTTTTTTTATGCATTAGATCTACATCTGCACAAATTCAGTTGAAGATTAGATCATTTAGGTTAGTTTTTATTATTTTAATTGTGCAGACTATCATTCAGATAGCTTGTTCAATCTGTTATTCAACCACCCCTTTCAAACCCACAGTCCAGTCTATCATTCAGCCCTTAGTTTTGTTTTTAGTGTTTTTTTTATGTATTTTGAGATTGTTTTTAGTTTTGTTTTTTTAATGTCTGAATTATGTTTTGACTGAGATAGTTAGATAATAGTTAGATTTAACATTGAAGTTAAATTTAGAGTGTTTAAGGTTATGTATTAAAGTTTTATTATTTTATTTACTTCTTTTCACCTTGAATATGTGTTAAGTTGTCTTGTGTTTTGTTTCTTGAATATTGTTTCTGGTTTTCTTTTACTGATGTATTGTTTTGTGTTTATGCCTTTAGATTAATTTATTCCTTTGCATGTAATTTTAGTATTGTATGTGATATCCTTAGTATGTTTTTAGGTTGTTCCTTTTTCATTGTGTGATTACTGAAAAAGACTTGTAGGACAAAATTCAAAGACATTCCTATTAAGTTTTCTACTTGTTTCTTTCTATTTTATTTTCCTATTAAGTTTTCTACTTGTTTCTTTCTATTTAATTTTCTTGATTAATTTTTCTACTTGTTTCTCTTTACTTGTTTTAGGAGACCCAAATTTCATTGACTTTTTCGATCCTGCCCAAGTAAAATATCTCTTTGGAACTTCAGTATATCCAATCATTTCGCAAATTGAAACTTCTACAGTAGAACCTACTATCCCTCCAGGATTCAATAAAAACATGGTTGATCAGAGGAAGATCTCTCCCAAAAAAGAACGTTGGGATGCCCCATTGTCATCTCGAAAGGAGCCTCCTCGGTATATCTACGTTAAGAATCCAGCTTATATGGAGAGACGGGGAGAAAATGAAGATCATGATGAAGTTAGAAATGAAGAAGGACAAGTAGAAAATCAAACTGAGGCTACCTTTGGGTTCCCTATTTTAGATACATTGCAGGATGTAACTATGAAAAACATCACTCATTCCTCCTTACCTACTTTTTATGGAAAAAGTAATGAGAACCTAGACACATTCTTGTTCAAGTTCAATATCCTTTGTATGAGCTATAATTATCTACAAGATTCTCATAAACTAAAACTCTTTCCCGCTACTCTAAAAGATTCCACCTTGAGATGGTTCATGGGATTAGGAAAATTCCCTATCAAGACTTGGGATCATACGAAAACTTCATTCTTACGAAAGTATCAAGAGTATTGCAAACCCAATGAATCTTGACATGATATATTCAAGATACAACAACTTGAAGATGAGAGCCTGGAGGATTATCTCGAAAGGTTCATTTATACATTACATAAATCTAAATATAGTAACTTCCGAGAAGATGTAGTACGTACACTTTTCCTTAATGGAATCTTCGAGGACTTGTTGGAAAGTCTTAATCTCATGGAAGTTGGCGATATTTCTCATAAAACTTTTTCACAAATCGGTGAGATGTGTAAAAATTATTCTAGGAGTATGGGGAAAGTTGCAAAAAAAATTCGAGAGCCTTTTAGTAGAAATGTAAGAGGAAACATTCCTAGTTCAGGTGGAGTTACAAGAATAGAGTTAGGAAACCTGTTGGAGAATTTCAAAACTGATATCTTAGGAGCAATGGGTTCTCAACTAGATTCTTTACAAGATAAGAAGAGGCGGGATGAATAACGAGCACCAATGAGTATCTTTTGTCCAAGGTGTAGAACTAAACATCCCCAAAGGGAATGTCCATTAAAAAACATATATGTATGTCACATCTGTAGAGAAGAGCATCCAACAGATAACTTCCCATCCTTGCCTGGGTTGCAAGCCATCTATAAGAATGGGTATGTAGCTAAAACATCTAGGAGGCCTCCTTGGCAACCTAGAGACCAACCAGCATATCATAAATTTCCACCGCAACCTCCACTCTATTATCCTCAATATCAACCACCTCAACAATGGAACAATTCAAGTTGGTAGAATTGGCCTGTAGGACCCCAACACAGTCCTTAGTTTAACAAGAATATAATGGATGAAGCTTTGTTTTATCAACTGGTTCTAAGTTAACCTGCTAACTTGTTTTCATTCTACTAAATTTTTTATGCATGTATAAAACAAATAGATTATCTTTATACAATTGTTTCCATTCCACTAAATATTTGATGCAGGTATAAAACAAATAAATTATCTTTATACAATAATACTACAGCATATAATTTTCATAATTTATTTTGTATAATCAATATACTGAGTAAAAATTTAGGCATGCTCAAATGAAACAATATTCAAAATACCTGTAAATTTTGCAGTTTGTCCTTGAGTAATTGGTCCCTTCAAGCTCCTTTAGTGTTCAACCTGCAAGCCCCTTTTACAGTAACAAAAAACTCAACCGACCAAACCAATCTGCCACCCTACCAACTAGGATAGTCTCACCAACTTCCAAGCTCAAAGAACTTAGTTCTTGGACCCCCGAGCCCAAAAGTTGAGTACAGTCGAACTAGTGATAAAATCTCCCTTTCCTTTGAAACTTTTCCAAAAGAAATATTTTGCTCTCTTCCTCCTCTTTTTCCCGATGTCCAAAACCTCCCCATTCTTCTCCCCTATATCCTACTCTTCACCGACTCCCCATGCATTCATTACTACCTTATCCCAATCATAAATATTCAACGTCCCTTTCATCCACTTTGTCAAGTTTCCATAATTTCCCAACCACATGGATTCTCGTGGTTACTCATAAGTCAATCAATTTATTATAAAATAATAATAAGTTGCACCGCCATTCATTTCTTACCATTTTCAACATAAAACAATAATATCTGCAGTCAACATTATCACCTCACATTAATAGATATTTAATTATATTAATAACAAATATCATTTTAGTAATCATCGTTATATGTCTATCATAATTGTCATTCGGACTCATTTAATTATTTATGAACTAAATAAATTTTTTACATTATTTACTAAGCTATTTACCCTATCCAACAACTAACCATTATTTGTGATTAAGTTCTTAGTTAATGCTTAATTATTATTACATTTTGACTAATCCTAATTAATCATAATCCATTCTAATAATCATACATGGAACTAATTACCATATTCAACACTCAAACCTAGTTATAATAACCTTAACTATAATTAATTGAGATTAATACTCAATTAACACCACTTTCTAATTAGTTTTAATTTATAGTAATTAATTATAGAAATCCTAATTACTTTAATTAATTGTAATTAATCCTAATTAATTACAATTATTCATAACCACCATTCATGGAAGTATTATAATTCATCATTTAATTAGCATTTATTAATAAAGTAGATATCAAAGTGATTAACAATGATGAACCACATTAATACTTTATTTAATAACTTGGTAACCATGAACTTATTCAACAACTAAGTTAATCAATCTTAATAACATAATAAGGCCATTTGTATTATGAATTAGCATTAATCAACATTAATTGACATTAATCATTATTAGGACTCGATCATGATTCATTCTTTAATTAACACCACATTCAACAATCATACTATGTGACTCTAATCAACTTAATTAAAATTTATTTAAAGATGACCACAATCATTAACCAACCTTAATCATAATCAAAGCCCTTACTAATAACTTAACCGAGTTATGTCAGTTCCTAACCCGATAAGTAACAATTATAATTTAGCTTGTCACAATTACAAAACATGAAGTTGTAATCATAATAGCATGGGATACCATATATATATATATATATATATATATATATATATATATATACAAGTTATGTAAACGTAGCTAATGCTTACATACGTCGTGTGGGTACGCTAATAGGACTCAACCACACATCACACATAATCACATAAGTTCCTATATGTCGACACACACTTAAACATGAATTTGCAAGGTTTAGACACTAACTCATATCATAATAAGACATGACACAAACAAAACATAATGAGACACTACTTAAGAATCAAGCAAAGGGTTTCAACATGCAGTTAATCAGTTTCCCTTCTAAAACTTCCATGTCATTCCTATCTACCTACTTCGTTCTACATAATTCACAACTAACTTCCACATCCTATCCTTCCTCTACTGGACTACCCTAGAGCGTCAACTACATGACCTAACTCCAGTTAGAACCCGTAAGTGAAAGTGTTGACTCTATCAACCAAGCTTCCCCAGCAGGCATCCACTAGTCATCATCACACACCTTGGGGAGCATACCGTAGCACAGCCCTCCCATGACTCCAGGTTTCAGGGATAACGGTGGGCAATGCCTCCACCCCCCTCAATGGAATAAGGTACTATGTTTGCATTCGACATAGTGACTGCGTTGCAACTGTCGTACTCAGGTTTTGTCATCGAATAACCAATTTGGGCGGTTGAGTTTCCTCAAACCCCACAACATCCCGCACATAATGATAATAACAATAATCACATATAACAATAACAATTCATTCTCATACCATATTATTTGAAATCATACCGTCGAGGTGCTTCCACCTTGTGGAGATCAACTATCTTTTAGCTCTTTTAAACCTGTTGGTTAGTCTCATAACAAAATGTCGTATAATCTTTGACATGTCCATAGATAATCTGTTAATACTAACAACAACAATATAATCATTTTCACCATGCATCTGGCACCATAATCATTTACTTGAACATAACTTAAATCGGTATCCACCTACCATATTATATTGAATTTGCATGCCAAAGACATAATCTAAACAGGTTCATAACTCATAATATTAGCATCACACACATATGTATAAATTCCACAAATAATAAATTCATATGTCCAAAATGTCATTTACTGACGAAGTTCCAAAATAAGCAAATACATCCAGTAATGACACAATGTCATCTACTGACGAAGTTCACAATAAGAAAATACATCCAGTAATGATAGTCTAGGTAATAAGGTCAAAATGGGGTGTTACATACACCCACCCTTTAGGAAACTTCATCCCGAAGTTTATAATCAAAATAGTGTGGGAAAATCACGACGCATGATCTCTGCATCCTCCCAGGTAGTAGAACCCGGGCTATACTTGTCCCACTGAACCTTAACCTTGTCCACCAAAAGGTTCCTAAGTTGTCTAGAGCTGCGGTCCAATATACGTAATGGTTCAACCCTGATGGTTCCCTCATCTGAAACCTGCAGTTCCTTCCAATTTAGTTTATGAGACTCATCTGCTATATAATGGCGTAAAACCTTTACATGAAATACATTATGAGTTTTATGCAAATGGGGTGGTAGCGCAAGACGATACACAATGGGTCCAACTTTCTCTATAATTTCAAAGGATCCTATGAATCGGGGTGACAACTTTGTCCCCTTCCCAAACCTGATGGTACTTTTATCCGGCCTGATTCGTATGAAAATTGTATCTCCCACTTTATAGTTTCTGTCAACCCTATGCGCATCGGCATAGCTCTTTTTCCTATCCCGAGATTCCTTTCATCGTTGTCTAATCTGAATAACCTATTCTTCCATCTCCTGAATCAACTCAAGTCCAACAATTACTCAGTCCTCTAACCTTTCCCAACTCAATGGTGCTATGCATGGCCTCCCATATAAGTCTTGATAAGGTGGTATACCAATTGAGCTATGGTAACTATTGTTGTAAGAAAACTCTACTAAGGGTAAATGATTTTCCCAATGGGTTTGCTGATCCATAACATACATCCTAAGCATGTCCTCCATCACTTGATTGACTCTTTCTGTCTGGCCATATTTTTCTAGATGGTAAGCTGTGCTTAAATTCAACTAAGTTCCTAAAGCAAACTGCAAACTTGTCCAAAACCTGGACGTGAATTGGGCATCCCTATCCGAGATAATCTTCTTGGGAAACCCATGAAGATGAACAATTTCACTGCTGAACACCCGTGTAACATCTGCAACATCGTAGGTTTCCTTAACTGGAATAAAGTGAGCAGTCTTGGTCAATTTATCAACAACGACCATAATGGCATCGTGCCTATGAGAGGTAAGAGGAAATACCACCACAAAGTCCATCGAAATAACCTCCCACTTGGACTTGGGAATGTCATGTGGCTGCAACAGTCCTGCTGAGTGGTGATGATCAGCTTTGACCTACTGACACTCAAGGCACCTAGCAACGAATTTGACCACATCTCACTTCATTCCTACCCAAAAGAAGAGTTCTTTCATGTCTGCATGCATCTTCTTTACTCTTGGATGTGCACAATAGATTGATCTGTGGGATTCCTTGAGTATAGTTTCTCTAATATCTCCCTCCTCGGGAATATGCATTCTCCCTTGATATCGCATCAACCCATCTACTTCTAGCTCATACCCTTCAAATTTAGGTTCCACCTTCCTTCCTTGCTGGAGTGCCGACACGACCTTTAGGTACCAATTGTCTCCGACTAGCTCCCGTAATACTCTCTCCCTTAAATCTACCTTTAAAGGTATGAGAGAGAAAATCCTTGGTTTTCTGCTTAAGGCATCGGCTACTACATTCTCCTTCCCCTTAATGTATGAAATCCCAAAAATTTAGTCACTCATAAATTCAGTCCATCGCCTCTGCCTAGCATTTAGGTCTCTTTGAGTGAAGAGGTACCTCAAGCTTTGGTGATCTGATTTGAGCTCAAAGCTTCGCCCAACAAGGTAATGTCTCCAAAGATTTAGGGCTAGCATCACTGCTGCTAATTCTAAATCATGGGTAGGGTAATTCTCTTCATGAGGTTTTAACTTTCTTGACGCATAAGCTATTACTCCGCCTTCCTGCATTAACACACCACCCAAACCTTTCCTTGAGGCATCTGTGCAAACTGTGAAGTCTTGCTCCATATATTGAACCCATAGAATCGATGCACTTGTAAGTAATTCTTTTAGTTTAGTGAATGCAACATCGCATTCTTCAGTCCATTCATATATGATACCCTTCCATTGCAATGTAGTTATGAGTTTCTCTATTTTTTAGAACCCTTCCACAAACCTTCTATAGTATCCTGCTAAACCCATGAAGCTCCTTACTTCATGTGCATTCTTTGGAACGGGAAAATCCATTATGGTCTTCACCTTTTCTAGATCCACAAAAATTCCCTCACCGGAAATGATATGCCCCAGATAATGGATCTCCTTTTGATAGAAAGAACATTTGGACAACTTGTGTTCTCTCAAGCATGACAACACTATTCACAAGTGTTCCTCGTGCTCTGTTTCGTTCTTGGAGTAGATAAGGATATCATCCAAGAAGACTTGCATAAACCGATCTAAGTATTTTCTAAACACACTATTCATGAGGCTCATGAATACAGCGGGTGCATTAGTCAAGCCAAAGGGTACCACCATGAACTCATAGTGCCCAAAACAAGTTCGAAATGTCGTTTTAGGTATATCTCCTTCCTTGATCCGAATTTGGTGGTAACTCGATCGCAGGTCGATCTTGGAAAATACCATCGCCCCTTTAATTTGATCGAAGAGGCTGTACCTATTTTTCATTGTGGCTCTGTTCAAATCTCTGTAATCTATGCAAAGACGCAAGGAACCATCCTTCTTCCTTACAAAGATTATTGGTGCACTCCACGATGAAATACTTGGCCTTATGAATCCTAGGTCCATCAATTCCTTCAGCTACATTTGCAACTCGCAAAGCTCTGGGGCTGTCATCCTGTAAGGTGCCTTTGATGTTGGCTCTGTACTGGGTTTAATCTCGATGGTAAAATGAAGTTCTCTCTCAGGAGGTAACCTAGGTAGTTCCTTGGGAAAGACATCACTAAATTCAGCTAACACCAGGTATTGATTTAATGAGGGTCCCTTCTTGTCACTTATGGCTTCAACGATTTATAATTGACATCCTTGCCTTATACATCATTTCACATTCATCGTTGAGATGAAACGTAGGGACACCTTTCATTTCATACCCTGAATCTCAATGGCCTTCCCTTTGTCATCAACACAAAGGACCTTCTTTTCGTAACAGTCAAGGAAAGCTCTATGTTCCTCAAGCTAGTTCATACCTATAATAAGGTCATAAGTACCAAGGGAGGTGACATACACTTTGACTTGTGTAACACACACCCCGAGATCTACCATGCACTTGTTGACACTAGGTCCTACTACTTGTTTTATCCCAAAAGCCATTTCAACTGAATTGAAATCGTTGTGTTCGCAGGCTGCCAACCCACATTTATCTAATGCATATGGAGAAATGAAACTGTTAGTAGCACCAGAATCAAACAAAATTCTGATTTTAACATCATTAATTATGCCTTTTGATTCCACTACCGTTGACTGGTGTTTAGCCTGATTATGATGCACTGCTACCAAGATTTGATGATTACTTCCTCCACTGCTCATCGGGGCCTTTCCTTCTCTATGCACTATACCAGATCGTAACTCAAGACAATCTTGCTGATAGTGTGGACCCCCACACCCCCAACAAGCAACCTGTAATGGTGTAGGTGAGATGACCTGTTGAGACCTATGAGACAGGTTCCTTCCCCTAAATCCCCGTGCCTTGCCAACTCCACCTCGATAATTCCTTGTACCATGGTGAGTTCCTGTTGTAGATTGGGACACTGTACTAACTGCCACTAATCTATCTACTGCCGCACCTCTGTGTGTAGACCTACTTCCATAGGGATTTGGCCTCACGTATCCTCCTCTAGGGTAGGTTCGAGGGGCCTTCCCTACAAATCCTGATTGTTGAGTATTGAATGTCCTCAAGGGTTTCCCACCCAACATCTCTTCAGTATAATGAGAAAATTCAACTGCCTCAGCAACTGAAGTGGGTTTCCACATCCATACTTGGGCCTGTATCTTAGGATTGAGTCCATACACAAAGCGCTCACCCTAACGTTGATCAATGTCCAAGTAGGGTACATACTTAACCATTTCCATGAATCTTACCTCATATTCCTCTACCGATAGACTCCCTTGAACCAAGGCGTGAAAGGATCTTGCCTGTTGTTCTGAGTAGAATGCTGGAAAGTACTTCCCTCTGAACTTATCCACAAATAGATCCCATGGAACAGTGTCTGGGGTATAAGGCGCAATTGCCTTTCTTGGTTTCCCCACCAGTTTAGAGCATTGTCCTTCAATTGAAATATCTTTATTTTGGATTTCGAAGTGGAAGTGTACTCTTGCAATGCTAAACACCTGGTGGTCCCTTCCAACCATGTTTCTGCTCGTACCCCTCCGTGACCACCAGAAAACTATGGAAGCCTGATTTTTTGAAGCTCCCTCGTGATGTCCTGATGAGGGGGTCTTTGCAATAGGTTCAATGGTATTTCAGGGGCAGCCTCCCTCAATGGTGGGGCCACAACCTCTACCTCAGGTGTAGCGCTTCCCCTTTGAATTCCCCTCAGTGTGTCATTTATTGCCTCAAGGGAGAGCAAAACGAGAACGGTTTTCGGCAATGGTGCCGACACATTCTGCTTAGGCACCGTTTCCTAGCCTCGTCTTCGAATTGATCTTGTTCTTGCCATAGTGATCATGTGTCATGGAATACGTCATCATTAGTACATGGTTCACGTTTTATCTAGGTTACAATTAAACACATACTCATATCTATAGGTTGAGTGGAAGTTTGTTTCTTTATTTGCCTGTAAACAAGATTTACCTAATACCGAGGAAAATGCCTAAAAGGGTAGGGGTATGAAGGCACTACTACACCCCTACGTTGAATTCATCGTCCTTAATTACGACTTAGAGACCATGTCTTTGGTTACATTCATGGCGTTGCGCCGTCTCATGGCTTAGGAAACTTGTCGTAGATGGCCATACCTGCCACTAGGGTCACACTCATTGTGATTTTCCCGCATAAAATTTTCTATGTTGTCCAATTGATTTAACTTAATTAGTCTCCTAACCCTACAACCGATTGAGATTAACCCTTCAATTTAACACTATAAGCTTATTATAAAATTTAGAGTGTAAGGTTAATTAATTAATTAATTAATTTATTGAATTATATGAATCCAATTTTAAATATCAATTAAATTGGTATTTCTTTAATTCAATAATGAAATTTCAATTAAAATTAGTTAATTATCCCCAATTAATTCAATGATGGCATTCAACAATTCAACAATAGCCACGAGGTGGCAATGTCCCCGACATTGCTACTTGTTGTTGCAAGAACATTTAGAGTTAATTCTTGAATGTGATGGTTAGTTGCAAGAGCATTTAGAGCTAATTCTTGAATGTGATAGTTAGTGATGTTTGAGTGGTTGAAGTTTTTTATGAGATTATATTGTGTCATATTATTATATTGTGGTATATAATATTTGGATATTTTTTGTGAGTAGGACAAGATGTTAGAATTGTGAATAATTTGGTATTAGTGATGTTTGGGTGATTGAAGTTTTTTATAAGATTATATTGTGTTATGGTATTTACTATTTGGATATTTTTTACGAGTAGGATAATATGTTAGAATTGTGAATAATTTTAGGAGTGATGTTAATTTTATATAAATTTATGTTATGTTTAAAGGCTTTCTATCATCATTTTCATTGCAAGCCCAATTTAATTTTCTTTTTGAAGGAATCCGTGGAGAGAGAAGAAAGCATATGCACATACTTGTGCAATAATACTAAATTTTATTGTATTCAAATCAAACATAAAATAGATTTTAATACAAATGGATTTTAACACAAGCAAGACTACTCCCCTACAATTATCATTTTAGCTAATAAATTATTACTCTGCTAGTATAATTAGTTTAATATAATATTGAACATATTATAATATTAGAGGAAAAAGAAAAAATAGTAGTCACAACCTCAACGAATATATGAAGTATTGGATAAGTTACAATTTCACCTCAATCCAAAAATGAACTAATCCACGCTCTTTACAAAAAGACATATTTATATATGGTGGAACAAATACCTTATAAGACAATACAAAATGCATTTCTTCAATCAATGATGCATTGATAAATCCAAAATTCTAAAGGAAACAAGACAAAAATGTCATGATAATAGCCTAAATGTATTTGTAGTTTGGATTAGATTACTTATGATGTACACAATTGACTTCTTTGCCAATTTCCAGAACCTCCCATTCAATACTCAGTCTATGGAATACTGTGAGTTGGAAAAGCAACTTATGATGAATGAGGGCCATTGTATGACACAAGTAGTATGGCTAGTAACCAGTACCATTTATTTTAATGACTTCAAAATTTGTGAAAGCAATGCAATAATTATATAACAAGACTTTTTGGTTTATAACTAATCATGTACAGTATTATCATAATTTAAATATAATTGAAAATTATGAATTTATATATTTTAATGTTTAATATTAAAAAAATAAATATTTTTTTGGTCTGAACGTACCAGCAATATAAAGTCAAGAATATATCAATTACAATATAAATTGTCATTACTGCAGCAATAATAACAATAATATATCAATTACAATATAAATTGTCATTGCTGCAGCAATAATAACAATAATATAAACGGTCTGTGGCAGCAATAATAACAGTATTAAAGACGGGGGCAGCAATATTAACAGTATTAAAGGTCGTACTACATATCTAGAGGTTCCAAGTTGAAATTTATTTCTACCGGGTGCCAAATATGTGTCAATTTCCAAGGTAGAGAATTTAATGTAAATTGCTGCAACGCATGAGAAGAAATCGTGGTTTGATACATCTCTGTGATCAAAATATTTCCAGAAATAATAAGCAAGTAACGTTAATATTATAGATTTGAAGATTATGAAACAATAGCTTTAATTTGTCTGTGTGTGCGAGTTATTTGGGGAGGATTGTCAATCCATGGATCCCAAGCAATACTTAGCATCTTCGACGTCAATGGTGATCTTCTTTGATGAATACTGAGGGTTTATGGTAAATGGGTGAAATCTGCATTTGTCTCTTCAACTATCCAGAAGGCAGCACACATGGGAAGTAAAGGTGGTAGAAGAGGAGCGTAGTTGTTGCTGCTTATCCGAACAGGGCTTGTACATCATTCCAGCCATGCGTGATAGGGTTAGGAACCCATCCAACTTTTGCCCAGTCTGACAAAACAAACAAACAAACATACAAAAAATCAGATACCAGCTAACTAGCAAACTGAATCATTTGGACTAACTAACAAACTGAACAGAATACCGCTGAGTACATAGAACACCATCTCAAAATCGAGACACCTAGGCACAAAAACTGACTTGGGAATCAGATACCAATTAACTAGCAAACTGAATCATTTGGACTAACTAACAAACTGAAGACCTATGAGTACATAGAACACCATCTTAGAATCAAGATACCTAGGCACAAAAAATGACTTGGGTTCCATGCTAATGAAGATTATTTGAAGATCATGAGGCGGTTTCATTGCATCTTCTTCAGGCTTTGCAGGCTAACCTGTTCCTGTCTTCAATATTTTCTTGGATTTCTCCAGCAGAAATATGCCTTTCCCTTTCTGCTCTTTAGGTTCACTCGAATGCTCTTCCTCTTCACCTCTTCACTGTACTTTGCAAACCCACTTTCCCCTCCAAAAGTTAAGACAGCTATGATTAGTAGAAGAAGCAGAATGGCATAGATTTAATCCAATTCCCACCGATACACTAAATCAAAGAGAGATGAACTTCTTACATAATGAACTGGTGGAGAGAAGGAGGAAGACTACGTCAAGGTGGATTTGGTACACGTATATGTGTGGAGAAAGACACTTGGTGTCCGTGCACGGCAAGGAGGATGACATAGGTTTGAATTTAGCATTTTTCATTAACAATAAGGCCTTCAGTGGTGGACTTATCTTCGTGGATAGGTTCGAGGATCACAAAAATATTAAAAAACAAGTAATTGCTATCCTCCATTATTGTTGCATTCAAATTTTGGTTGTATTAAAACTTTGCTGATGAGATCCTGCCCCCGGGTCTTGGAGCACAAGACCCTAGAAAAAAGTCACATGCACAAACCAATGAACATGCATAAAAATAGTTTTAAAAAATATTATTTAATACACCTCAAAATTAAACTATGCAAAAACTTTATAAAACACAAAAAAATTCTCATGTGAACCTCCAATTAATAGGCCTAAGCCATTCATATATATCTCTTGTCGGGGACATAAAAATCCCCATTATTGAAATTGAAGTAATTTAACAAATTTAACTTTTGATTAAATCATATTCTAATTAACATGATAAATTAAATGGAGAATTTAATATATTTCGGAAAACCTAATCCAAGTCTTTTCCTAGGGCATGAAGGCCACGCTTTTCTTCGACATAATAGCGCCTAGCATAATGAAATAATAAAGAAAAACAAAAGGGAGGGCAAGTTCGTCTTCCCTCATTTCATCCATCATTTTGTTTTGACAAGCCGAGCAGCTACTCAGCTCTGCAACTACTAGGCACACCTGGTAAGATCTGTAGTCTAGGGTTTTTATTTATTTTATTTATTTTTTTGCTGTTTAGTTGTGCTTGGTCTCTCTTATTAAGAGTTTGTAAGGTAAGCCCCACGGTTCGTTTAAGGTATTAGAGTTATGGTCATTGCTAGGTTTATGGAATGGCCGCCTTTGAGCCATCTCCTTCTGTTCTCAGACGAGCTTCCTCATATAGGGTATGGCCTTAATGAACCTCTATCCTTTGTGCATTAAGACACATTCCTAGAGATCCCTACGTCCTGCACTGAGGGAAGTTGTTCAGCTTAAATTTATTATTATTACCTTTTTTATCCCTTTATAAAAACTCCCAGATTAAATATAAACCCTTATCAATCTCTTCGGCCCTTATTCCATGCTTCTTGGTTGGTTTCCCATATCAGTAAAATTTTATACATGAAGGAGGGAATATTTACCATAGCTAGCACTCTGTCTTTGTTGTGAGACGTGAGGTCCTTTCTCTTGGAAAATTTGGCAAGAAGGGGAAAAACGTTGTTAAAGACGAGAAGGAGAGGGGTGCACCACTATTGAGGAGATAAGCAAATAGTGGGACAAGATTCATACTCAGTTGTGCTGAAAATGACTTGTTTTTCGTTGGTAACCTACGGAAGGTTATCTATCACAACTTAGTGTTTGTGCAGAGTTATTCTAGGCATGAGAAAGGTCTCTACCAGCAATAAGAAGAGTCTGCAATTCATATTGGCTGGGAAGCCCTAATTCCTTGCTTACTTCCCTTAATCATTAAGCAATCTTATAAACTCAAACTATTTTTGGAAATTTTATCATTAATTCTTAAATTTAGTTGTTAATTTCAAATTTGTTCATTTACAAAACCCCTTTTATGTTTTTAACAGAAAATAAATTATGTCACACATAATTGTCTCTGGTTTTATATATATATATATATATATATATATTCCAAATCGCTCCAAGTATAGTTTTCACTTTGAAAACGTTCCTCCTCCAAAACAAGTTTAACAAATTTTTTTCCTCCTCTTCTATATATATATATATATATATATATATATATATATATATATATATATATATATCCAGCAGTTTAATATACTTAAGCACTCTTTTCACTATTTTACCACCAGGATTTTTGAGAAGGATTCCTTCCACCATCTTCTTTTAGAGGATTCAAAAAACAGAAGGTTGATTTCCTTCTTTTGAATGTACCTGGTTCTATTTTCTGGAGGATGTGGATAAAGAAACTATCCGTTTTCCTTTGAGAAGTCGGACTGCTTTCCCTTAGGCTTCCAAGTGGGAGGATTTGCCGTGGCTGAAGGCCAAGGCCAGGATTCAATCGTTATTGCAGCCTCCCAAGCTCACGCTAGGATTCTCCTTCATTCCACACACACGTGTGTATATATATATATATTAACCCCAGGTATATTGTTAATTCAGATATGGCATATCCACTACTCTATGATTCCAGATCTATATTAACTATAGTGTGGGAAAACGTATATATATATATTCCCTAAATTTTGAAATTTATCTCAACCTACTTTACTGACTGTGATCTTAAACCAGCGTAGATCCAGCTTTACCCGGCTCTATCATGCGCCAAGAGGGATCAAATATTTCGAGGTGCAAACCCTACTTCAACAATTGCACTCCAAAAAAAGGTATTGTTATAAATAATTTTATCATCAAGAAGAATGTCATGTGTTTAGCTTGCTTGCTAGATCTACAAATTTTATCGTCAAATTAGTGCGGATATCTGTATGGATTTGATTACTTTTCAGAATAATATGCAACTACCAGGAAGAAAACATGGGTTTTATCTCTAGAAAATGTTATGGATGGTATNTCCACGTGTGCAGTTGCCAGGGTCCTCCTTGAAATCTTCGAATGCTGTTAGGGTTAAATTTGAATTTTTATATTTTTGAATGCTGTTAGGGTTAATACTTTGGTTTACTGTCTCCCTTAGCAGTGGACATTGTACGGCATTTTTGAAAATTATAGTTTGCTTCTGGGCACCGGTTTTGAATGCTGTTAAGGTTAAATTTGATGCTAGTCCTTTGGTTTACATTTTATATGCATACTTAAAATATACGCATTCGTATACCTGAGACAAATCTGTAATTGCTCTCAGCCTTATTCCGAAGGTCCAGCTTGTACGTAACACCTAAGATTATTAATTATTAAGCCGACTTGTATATATATAGATATATAAGCCGACTTTTTTATGTGACACGTGTCAACTCCACGTTGAGCACGGAATCACACTTCTACCTCATACCGGGCTGTAGAATGCGCCTCTCGACGCAATAATTTTATTTTACCCTAGGACTATTTGACGGTAGGGTTAAAGATTTGTTTAAAGATTACTCAAAAGTAATAAAATTGTGTAGACCTCTGCCTAAAGAGATTTGTCGAAGCTAAAAGTCATTTAATTTAGGGGATTTTTTTTTTTACTTGAGGGTAAATCTCTATTCTATTTTGTTTTATTTATATATATATATAAGTTTTCACTATGTGTGTTCTAATACACTATCAAATAAATAAATGTATTTTATATTATATAGATGTATATTTCATTTGTTTTGTTAATGGAACCCCTTAGAATCAAAATAACAACTGAGACGAAATGACTTTGTGCAGATCCATCCATGGTGGGCAAACTTATTCTTCTCAAGAGCATGAAACACCTTGCCTTTTGAATGCTTTCTTTGGAAGTTATTGCAGTCATTTTATCCATATCCATTTATTAGATATGTAATTTAGCTCTCTTAAATTTCATTCTAGTCATTTATCTATCTTAGAACCATATTATCTATTTAAGTAACTTATATGCCTTGCTATTACATGTGTGAAAACAAATAAATTATCTTTATACAACAATACTACAGCATATAATTTTCATAATTTATTTTGTATAATCAATTTAACAGTAAAAATTTAGGCATGTTCAAATGAAACAATATTCAAAATACCTGTAAATTTCGCAATTTGTCCTTGAGTAATTGGTCCCTTCAAGCTCCTTCAGTGTTCAACCTGCAAGCCCCTTTCACACTAACAGAAAACTCAACAGACCAAACCAATCTGCCACCTTGCCAATTAGGATAGTCTCTCCGACTTCCTAGCTCCAAGAGCTCAGTTCTTGGACCCCCGAGCCCAAAACCTGAGTACAGTCCAACCAGTGATAAAATCTCCCTTTCCTTTGAAACTTTTCCAAAAAAATATTTTGCTCTCTTCCTCCTCTTTTTCTTGATGTCCAAAACCTGAGTACAGTCCAACCAGTGATAAAATCTCCCTTTCCTTTGAAACTTTTCCAAAAAAAATATTTTGCTCTCTTCCTCCTCTTTTTCTTGATGTCCAAAACCTCCCCATTATTCTCCCCTATATCCTACTCTTCATCGACTTCCCATGCATTCATTACTACCTTATCCCAATCATAAATATTCAACCTCCCTTTCATCCACTTTGTCAGGTTTCCATAATTCCCCAACCACATGGATTCTTGTGGTTACTCATAACTCAATCAATTTATTATAAAATAATAATAAGTTGCATCGCCACAATAATATTAGCAGTCAACATGTCAAAACCCCAAATTTTCCGAAAAATTTAAAATTTTTAAATTTACATAATATTAATATAAATGCAGTTAACTAATCATTTAATTAGTTATATATTACCAGCTTATTATTTGAATTCATTTGTTAGTTGGCAGAGTAATAGAACGGTTCCTTTTAGTTTACTGACAAGTAAGATGTTGGGGTGCTGCTAACAAATCTCTAAAGTATCCAATAAAGATTTTTTGCATACAAAATTAATTCAGTGGAGTGTACATGCTAGTCAGATTTCTCAAGCGTAAAGAGGTAAAGCATTAACTGATTTCTTTTAAAGTCTTACTGGTAATGAAATGAACTCTACTTGTAAGAATAACAGCTATTTTTCCTTCGTAGTAGCATGATTCAATATTCTTATGGAGTTCTAAACCATTTGATGTACCTATTAATTTGCAGTTACAAAATGCGATAAATATTTCTTTACTCCAAAATATTAGAGGGGTTTTACTACTTTTATACTAGCCACCTTTAAAAACTTGCATTAGTAAAAAAAAGAATAAAGATCTGAGTTGCTTNATCGACAAACAACATAGTGAAAAAAGAATTTACATGGAGGTATTTGCAGCAATGGTTTACATGCATATGTCTGGCATATATATAGATGGCGAGGAATAACACATTCGCAAATGCTGAAGGTCTGTGAAACGTATGGGATATAAATACGGTAAGGATTAACACATTCGCAGGGGCATATAATTTATTTTTATCAACATCAGCATGGCTAAACACATTTGCAGGGGAATATATTTTATTCTTTCAACATTTTATGATTTCCTACTTCTTGGTTTAGTAAATCTGGATGCTAATTCCTGTCAATCTATTGGCAGGGATCACAAATAGAATGGCTTTCTTTCAAGTTAATTGACATAAAGAATTTGGAAAAAAAATTCATTCTCTACACTCCAAAAGAATGCAACGTCAAACAACAGGAGTGGTTGCCGACTAGCTTAATACGCGAATACGCAACCCAGATCA
>LPNX010598300.1:952337-1199837 GCA_001517045.1 Pseudotsuga menziesii
AGGTCAAGTATTGAATGTTAAACTTATTGAACAATTGAAGACTTACTATACTCCACTACAAACTATATGAGTTTTATAGCCATATCAACAAGCAAAGAGTTTAACTTAACAAAAGTTCATTATCATAACGATTTTATATCACCTTTAGAAGTCGATGAGCTTATCCTTGACAAAGACCATTTGCCATAAAATAACATTTCAACTAGTGATTAAGTTGTTATTTTCACAAGGTAAAATTAAAGTGCAAAGGATAAACACTAAGGTCCATGAATAGCATCATGTTCCAGACCGAATTACTTTTTAATTTGATTCCCATAGTTATATAGTCTTTAAGCAATTATTTACTTGACCTTCTTTTAAGAAATAGGGTAGTTATAAGGTATATAGAAATGGTTTGAAAACAAAGCCGCGCCAAGGTATCTACGAAATCGCTCCTGTAACATAACAACATGTTAAACCTCCATGATCATAAGTGTTAAATTATACAAATGATATGATTTCATATTAAAATGTTATCCAAACAAGATTCTAAGGTTTACGTGAATGATTTATATTGCAGGACGTTGACCAACAGCGTGATGAACTTTGTAGAACTTTCGCGTTATGATTTGGATTGCAAATCATTTGGAATTTTTGGTTTCGTGGAACTATAATGTTCCTACCCATTGCATGCCAATTATTAAAAGACTACGTGGGCTCTTTCCAGCCATGTACTAGCATGTTAAAAGGAATTGAATCAAACCCTAAATCATCATTCCTCCACTGCCTTCGGGCCTCCGGCCGCTCTGCAAAACCTCCTTGTCCGCTCCATTGCTTGCACTGTCTGTTAGTAATCAACATGCTGTTTTAGCTCCTCGTGGGCTCATCCACTGCATTGTGAGGAGATTTATTGTGTTGAATAGTTTGTTGTTGAATGTTGAGCATCATCGATTCCCTGAGGGTTTCTCCATTGGCATCCCTTGCCCGAACTCTTTACTGTGTAGGCCCTCGCCTTAACTTAGTGCTGCAATTCGTCCTCCATCGTGACAAGTTACTTATCACTCCGACGAGCTCCTTCTCTTCGGTGGTAAATGAAGGGTTTACCCTTCCTCCTGCTGGTGGTTGTCTTGTTGTTCTTCAATGGCCGTATTTCTTTTAGACTTTAAGGTATGTTACAGGGTTTCAATCGGTTTCCTTTCAAAGTAATAAGTTAAAATAAACAGCATTTGCAGGGTTTTAATATTATGCTTTTCCTTCTTTACAGGTTTGGCCTTCTCTCCTTCGCGTGGAAGGTGCGAGACTTCGACAGCTGCTACTCTCGGTAAGCCTGGTTTTTATCCATGGAGTTCTCCTCCTTGTTGGTCATTTAGGGCAGTCATGGCTTTGACTTCGTGGTTTGTAACCCTCACGGTTACCTTGGTTCAGTTTAGTGAACCTAAACGTTGTTAAACGAGTTTCACTCTTTGTTTAGCATGGGTTCTTGGCTGTAGCCGAGACTATGGTTTCTGGGTCTTTATTTAAATACTGTGTAATGCATGCATATATATATATATATATATATTACTGTTTGTACAGGCTGTAAGTTTTATTTTGTATATCATGCTGGTAGCCGTGAGGTCTAAAGGAGATAAGCTCCTTCCTTTTGATGAACCTTAGTGCATACTTTTAATTTTTGACAGGGTTTACCCTGAACTTGGAGTTATAAACTGTCCAAACAATTTTTCTTGAATTATATATTCTGTTTACTGTACAGTTTTGAAATAATGTAATGTATAAGCTCGGTTTATTGAGCCCATCTGATTTCGATATCTCTGATTTCTGTAAATTTGATAAATACCTCAATTACTCTCTGTAAATTATTTATGGTATTAGCTGGTAGGATTTTTCTTCCTATATATTAATAATATATTGGGTTAATGATTTATTCAAAGAATCTTATAAATTGTTATAATGGTTATACTTTATGAATTATAAAGTTCGAATATTTTAAATACCTTGGGTACAGGTTCTATAACATAATTATGTTTTACCAAAAACATATTATAACAATTCTGTGATTTTCTGATAATACTATCTTTATAAGTAATTAATAGGATACTAATTATTGCTTATTATAATAACAATGATATTGGTTATGTAATACTTATTACTTTGGTTGCTAGTCTGCTTAGGTTCTTTTATAAGTATATATGATAAAATAATTCGTTCTCTATTTATAAAATAACATGTTGATTAAGAATTCTCAATACTTACTGTTAATTATACTATGCTTCTGCAAACATGATGGTTTCTAGTTATATTCTAAATAGATATAGTTAAGCTCGAAGGTCGAGCATTCTGCCATTCTGGCATTTATTTCCTGTACAGATATGCATTTGATTTTTACTATTAAAATATTATTAGGGTTTCTGTACTTGGTTTATAATTTGACTTTCTTATTAATAAGAATCTGTAAATATTGATGTATAGTTTATACCTTTTAATGATATAGGGTTTCTATGTCTTTCTTTTTACAATAATTTTTAAGTACTTTCAGTATATTTGTAGCTCACACAATATAATTAGTTCTGGGTTGTACTTATAATAATAAGAACACTACTTTATATTAACAGTAATAATATTCCTATAATGCGTAAAATAAAAGTATATTATTACTAATATAATAGCTATATTATCCATCTGAGATTACTAAAGCCTCTATGTTAATATCCTTAGTTTATCTTATAAGCATATCAAAAGATAACACTTTGTTATATAATTCTTGTGTAATGTATGCTATACTATATATGTTCTTTTGTAATTAGTTTGTTTTATTAGTTATGATATTTATTTATATTAAAAGAATAACAGCTCTGGAAACTGTTCGAGCTCAGTCTAGAATAAAAGAAGGAAAATAATAAAATGATTTCATCACTAAACATACATAGAATCTAGACCATATTGGTTTGACAGTGGGATTTAATTATTATATAACTACTCCTACCTTCAGTTTATTATTCGACATATAATAGTGAAGTTATTTGTTCTTTACAACAATAAAATTACTGAAAGTAAACTACTGAACAAGGAAAATAATTTTAACTATAAACTCATACAACTGTCAGTAAAACATCTTTTTTGAAAATAGGTAAAGAAACAATCTGTTATTCTACAATCTCATCATGCTATCCTTATTTAAATTTTCCCCTGTGCTGGAGTATGGTCTGGTAAAAACCCAGATGTGGAAAAACACAGTGGGTTCTTATTTTTCATCAAAGATTCTATTACTAATTAACTAAAAACATTTACATCACTGAACCAGTTAAATCTTTATATCATAACTACAAACATAACATTCAACCATTCACAGTTATTAAAACAAGTACAGTTAAGTGACAGAACCTGCTTGAGTTTTGGACAACAACAGCAATGGGAGGCTGTTCCTCCCTACCAACTCCTAGAGAGCGCTCAAACAACGACTCTTCAGGACCCCCGAGCTTGCTCTGGTCTCCCTGGCTGGAACTAGGTGCAGCAATAGTCAAATACCAGCGTCTAAAACTCAGTATTAAATCTGAACTTATCAGTAAGTTCTCCCAGCTAACAAACTGTAATAAACCAAGTTGCTGCAGCATTCCTCTAAAACATCTTCCTTACTGTTTTTCCCTTTTTTCCCCAATGAAATTCCTGAATAGCATTCCCCTGAATGATTATTCTCTGGAAAATATCTGAGCAGCCCCAGCTCTATTCATTGGGTACTTTTAAAAGATTGCCTAGCTCTTTTTGGGTTAGTTGTCATTTAATGAGCCACCTGCTCTGATCCCACTTTCTTGGGGGATCATGACCCCAAATATAGGGAAGTTGCCACCTGCAACTTAGGAAGTGTTTGAGGATGCTGCCACTTGTCTTTTGCCCTCCACCTAGTTCCATCCACCAGTTTGACCAGTAACCTCTTTTTAACAGCTCTCCCATACTGTTGTCTCCACAATTTATTTATTAATAATAAAATATTCTGAATTACATTCCACTTCTGTTGACTCTGCTGAGTCATCAGTTCCTACTTAGCATTAAATTTAACATAATGTCTCAAGAATATAATTAAAACAATTAACATTATTTTACAAAATTGGGGTATGTGACACAATATTATCACCTCACATTAATAGATATTTAATAATATTAATAACAAATATCATTTTAGTAATCATCCTTATATTTCACCGTCTATCATAATTTTCATTTGGACTCATTTAATTATTTATCAACTAAATAAATTTTAA
This sequence comes from Pseudotsuga menziesii, assembly GCA_001517045.1. Taxonomy (NCBI): domain Eukaryota; kingdom Viridiplantae; phylum Streptophyta; class Pinopsida; order Pinales; family Pinaceae; genus Pseudotsuga; species Pseudotsuga menziesii. The sequence continues at coordinate 956,573 of LPNX010598300.1, forward strand.
ACATGATTTACTAAGCTATTTACCCTATCCAACAACTAACCATTATTTGTCATTAAGTTCTTAGTTAATGCTTAATTATTATTACATTTTGACTAATCCTAATTAATTATAATCCATTCTAATAATCATTTATGGAACTAATTACCATATTCAACACTCAAACCTAGTTATAATAACCTTAACTATAACTAATTGTGATTAATACTCAATTAACACCAATTTCTAATTAGTTTTAATTTATAGTAATTAATTATAGCAATCCTAATTACTTTAATTAATTGTAATTAATCCTAATTTGTTACAATTATTCATAACCACCATTCATGGAACTATTATAATTTATCCTTTAATTAGCATTTATTAATAAAGTAGATATCAAAGTGATCAACAATGATGAACCACATTAATACTTTATTTAATAACTTAGTAACCATGAACTTATTCAACAACTAAGTTAATCAATCTTAATAACATAATAAGGCCATTTGTATTATGAATTAGCATTAATCAACAATAATTGACATTAATCATTATTAGGACTATCATGATTCATTCTTTAATTAACACCACATTCAACAATCATACTATGTGACTCTAATCAACTTAATTAATATTTATTTAATGATGACCACAATCATTAACCAACCCTAATCATAATCAAAGCCCTTACTAATAACTTGACCTAGCTATCTCAGTTCCTAACCCGATAAGTAACAATTATAATTTAGCTTGTCACAATTACAAAACGTGAAGTTGTAATCATAATAGCATGCCATACCATTTATACAAATATATATATATATATACGAGTTATGTAAACGTAGCTAATGCTTACATACGTTGCGTAGGTACGCTAATAGGACTCAACCACACATCATACATAATCACTTAAGTTCATATATGTCGACACACACTTAAACATGAATTTGCAAGTTTTAGACGCTAACTCATATCATAATAAGACATGACACAAACAAAACATAATGAGACACTACTTAAGAATCAAGCAAAGGGTTTCGACATGCAGTTAATCAATTTTACTTTTAAAACTTTCATGACATTCCTATCTACCTACTTTGTTCTACATAATTCACAACTAACTTCCACATCCTATCCTTCCTCTGCTAGACTACCCTGGAGTGTCAACTACATGACCTAACTCCAGTTAGAACCCGTAAGCAAAAGTGTTGACTCTATCAACCAAGCTTCCCCGGTGTTGGGCTCCAATCCACTAGTGTAAATTAGACCTTACGTTTATGTCAATCCGGAGTTTGTAAGACTTAGAGGCATATCCCAAATATAGAGACTCAGAGCTAGACCTAACTGGACATTCAGTTTACCTATGAAACAAATCTATTGAATGCTAGAATGATGTAACTTTGAAATGCAAAACCTCCCTTACAGAAGCAACTTCATTCTATCTCTTACTTTAATCAGCAATTCATACATGAAATATTCTGAGATAAAAAATACTGAATCTAAATCTTAAAAATAGATCACAATACAATGCCTAATATCTCACTGTTGAAAGCAGACAATCATTGATTTCCTTTACAAGAAGACAATTCACAATGTGTAACTATCTTCAGCAGTTTGATATCGAATAAGCAATGTGATTGAAATCACTCCTACAACGTTTAACCATTTAAGTAAAAGAGCTCATAACCCTATTCATATAATCTAACTCGTTCTACAATGTATGAGTAATTAAATAAAGAAAATCGACTTCTACAGGATTCACTAAAACATACCACACGCAATGATGCAGAAATATGCATGCAGGCTTGGCAAAGGGAGCCCTCCAATGCTTTTCTTACACACACAAAGAAAATCACAAAGCTCTAAAACTCAATCGTATTCACCATATAGAAATGAACATACATAGTAATTTATCGAATCCTCAGTCTTTATTTCAAAATCGTACGTCTATTATCCCAGGAGTTTTTTTCCTCTGTAAAATCAAATACTTATACAATTTTTTAAAAATTGAAATGCTACAAACCTGGGAGACTCATAATGATATTCTCCTAATATTTTTCTCGAACCTCGAGATCCTCCATCAAATCCATCAAAAATAGGCAAAATCGAAACTGTCTTGTTTTCATGCTAAGTGGTAGCACAGGTGGTCGTCTTTGACCGGCATTGACTCGACACCTGTGAAAGCCATATCATATGTTCGTTAGAAATTTAACCATCCTTGGACATTGAGGATATTCCTCCCATCTCTCAGTTTGTGCCTAGCTAGCCTGCAAGTATCCAACCTAGGAGAAATTACGGGAAGTTAGCACATTCTGTAATTTTGAATAAAATCTTAATTTAAATGCCTTAAAAATATCATAATTCAATTTATTAAGAAGCAACAACATTTATACCTTTGACCAAAGTTTTGGGGATGAAATTAAGGTTTTATGGATCAAGTATGAAGGTTTATGGAGAAAACTGGAAGGTATTTAGATGGCAAAATAGGTAAAAAATGGTGCCCAACATCTCCCCCAAAAGGAAGCTGTTGCGCGTCCTCATGCACAAAAAGTATTTCAAAAAATTTGACCCTGCTTATATCATGACCAAAATTTTGTTGTTCAACCTCTGCTTTCAATCCCCTAATGTACCTCCTGTCTGAGATGATGCATCTGTAGAAGTTCGAGATGCATAAAGGGCTTTTAGTTTTTCATACTTGGTTTTGTAAGTCTTCTTTTGTGTATACCATTTATATGCATGCTTGGAGATTCGTGCCCTTTGAACTTTAAGCTTCATGTTCTTTTCTTTTAACTTTTCATTCCTCAGTTCCCATTCTCTTACTTCCAGTTTCAACTTCTTAATCTTTTTACTGATTTTGGAAGTTTTCTTCTTTTCCATCTTCATTGAAGGCTGCACAGAATTAGTGTCCATCCCCAATTCTTCATTCTCTTGCACTGAATCTCCCTTCTTTTCTTTTTCTATAGTTTGTTTCTCTAAGAAAGGAGAAGCTGGATCATTTGAAATTTCCTGTCTTGGATGCTTTTTCTCTTCTTTTTCTTGTTGTTCCAAGAAAAGATTAATTTTTTTAGTCTACTTTATCACTTCATCTGAAATCTTTTCAGTTTCTTAGGTATCTTTTTCTTCATGGACTTGCCCTATCTCACCTGTTAGACTTTCTTCTTGACTTTCCAAGGATTGTATGTATTCATACTGTTTTTGCTGGCTTTCATCATCCTCTTCTAATGCTGACTTATTTCAAGCTTGCTGATGTTTCCTTGGCTTTTTCTTATAAGTGGTGAATATTTGATCTTGCTTTTGGAACTATCTTTCTTCTTTCATCACACTCCTGGTTCTTATTCTTCTCTGAGGCTATTTTGAGCTTGTTGCCTCAGAGTTATCTTCATCATCTGTGATCATCAACACCTCTCTTTCTTTCTTTTTCCCCTTAAGCAGTTTTGAGCTTGTTGCTTCAGGGTTCTGTTCTCCATCCTTGGGGTATGTTATCATCAACAGTTTGTTTTCTTTCAAGCCTTCTTCAGGCAACTCTTCTAGTTCTTCAAACTGATTATGAATTATAAATTCTTGCCATGTCAGGTTTTGCTTCTGTAACTCATATGTGATGATTATTTTGATGAGCCCACAATGGAAAAGGCTTGTTAATTTATCTTCTGCACTCTTTTGAACAGCCTTAGCCATCTTGGAAAGGCTCTATAATAAAAAATGGGGCATGTTAATCTCACAATCACCCCTCAAATGTTACAATAGCTTGATATGATAAAGATATACAATACTAAATCGGCCTTCATAGGTGATGAATCTTTGGATGACATATACTATTTCATCCCAGGGATGAACCAACCAACTCCTTGGTATTCCCTTCTTCTAGTTCACTGAACCTGCCCTTGACCTGCATAGAAAGGGTATCCATGCCTTCTCCTTTAATTGTTTGGTTTTAAAGAATCTCTCTCCTTGCTGTGGTAAGCCAACGATCTATGCCAAAATATCTTTAGACAGTCTGAAATTTAAATTTCCTACTATAGCCCTCTCTCCATCAAATGAGTTAGCAAAGGCTAGGCTAACATTGTCATTGTGCCCATCAAACTTTTCAAAAAAATACACCCACTATTTCCTCTCAAAAATTTCCATACATTTCTCATGAATAACAGTGGAATCGAATTTCTCTAGTTCCAATCTAGATAGCATTTTGCAAATTTAACAGGAAAAGAAATATGAAGGAGAAAACCCCAGCTTTGCAAATTTTAACTCTGTAAACATTTTCCTATTTCAAAACGATCCTCTGAAACTGGAATTGTTATTTATCTAGCAAATTCTTTTGGAAAAAGATTCAAGTTTTACCTCTCCTCTGGTGTTATTACTTCAAGATTTCTCCTGCGCGTATGCATTCTTCAGAAAGTAGTGCCCGCATCCTTCCTATGTGATACACGCCTTCTTTTCACTATGAAGTATTATCCCTATATGCCTTTGCAATGTACAGCAATCGGGTCTGCAGGTGGAAGAGTGAAGCTTGGGAAATGATCAAAGCGGAATGACCATTCTGATATGCAATCCCGGTGTCATAAGTTTGCAGTGTGATTTTCTATGCACATGATTTTTTTCATGGGAGCATACAACTGTGATTCCCATGTCTTTTGCAATCATTATCTGAACATGCCCCTTGACAAATGTTCTACGATCCATCTTATATATTCCATATATATATTTTTAACTTAATGCATAATGCACTAGTAACTTTGTCTTAGAGTATATAAATGAAAACATAAAAATATTTGAATTCCATTGTTTTTGAGAGGAAAAAAAAACATTTCTCTTCCTGTTGAGAAGAAAATCATGCCTGTAGAATGCAGTTTAGGTTTTGATCATTTGAAATTTGCTTCTGAGATTGATTATGACCACCATTTTAACACCTAGGGTAGGATAATGAGAAGTGAATGGGATGTTGGCATGGATTATGAAGGTGATAGAGTAGACAGTCAAGCTTATGAGGATAGGTAGATATGTCATTACTTAAAAACAAAGAATCATGCAACTTTTAAAGCATAAAAATTAAAATCCTTACAAACTTTGCTTGATATCCCTTTGTGTTGTTCTTGCTGCTTGATGTAGTTGGTCTACTTGTCTATTTGAGAAGAGGATTTGCAGTTTGTTTCTGGTTCACACATGTCCTTCTAATGTCTTCTCTTAAAAATGTCGGCCATCTCAGGTCCTGATTCACACATGTCCTTCTGATGTCTTTTCTTAAAAATGTGTGCCATCTCAGGTCCTTGTGTGAAAATTTCAATAGAAATGTGCTTCTTTTCAGGTCCCTTCTGCTGTCTTCTGATGCAATATCTCAGATTCCTTCTGCTAAACTAGAATTCAGGTCCCTCTACATTTGGAGAAGGCTTAGAGGGTTCCAAGAAAGAAGAAAAATAGAAAGCATGAAATACTTATCCCCCTCACAGGCCTATTTATTGACTTGTCCTCAAGTCAAACAAAAATCTTTATTATGCAAAAAAAACTACCTATGAGGCATGACATTTCTAATGCCAGAAAGTGAAATTATTTTTGTGAATTTTCAATGGCCAAGTAAACTTGGTTTTCCAAGGAAAATTCGAGTTTATGTTGTGCGAGTTGCCTGGTTTTCACAACTGAACTCCCCCTTTTTTTTCTTTTTTCTTTTTTTTCTTTGTGTTTTTTTTTGCTTTTTTTTTTCTTATTTTTTTGTTTTTTTATCAAATCAGAAAATGGCTAAGAAGAAAGTGAAGGAGAAACACCAATGTGTTTATCCAGCACTTCCATCTCCCATTGCTGTGAAATCTGTTGTATGAAATCTTCTTTGTTGATAGGCTTGGTGTAGAGTTTTAGTCGATGGCCATTGACCACAAATGTACATGCTTCATCATCGATTGTTTGGAGTTTGACTGAGCCATTGTCATATACCTCTGCAATCTCATATAGACCAAGCCAATGAGTTGTGAACTTGGCTTTGAAGTCTTTCAATTTTGAATCAAACAATAAGGCCCAGTCACCGAAGTGAAATTGTTTCTTTTTGATAAACTTGTCATGCCATGGGGCTCTCTATTGTTGTATCAAAATATTGTGTTCTATTGCAGCCTGTCTCATCTCATCTAATTGATTTAATTGTAGTATCCTTTCTTGCTGTGCTTCAAAATGATTCATCCCCAAATCTGCTGCTTACTTAAAGGTATGAATTTGAAATTCCATCAGCAATAGGACTTGCTTACCATAAACAAGCTGATAAGGAGAAAAACCAGTATTGTTTTTCCAAGTGATTCGGTATGCCCATAAAGCTTCAGTAAGCTTAGTTGACCAATCCTTTCTATGCATCTGGACAGTTTTGGTGATGATTCCTTCCAAAGTTTTGTTTGTAGATTCCACCTGGCCATTGGCTTGTGGATGGTAAAGTGTATATTTTCTGTGCTTAATCTTGTACTTTGCTGCTATCTTCTGCACCAGTTTAGAAGTAAACTGTGCACCTTGATCAGTGACAATCTCTCTAGGAACCTCAAATCTGACAAATATCTCTTCAAAAATAAAGTTTACCACTGTCTGTTCTATGGCTCTTGGTAATGGTTTGGCTTCCACCCACTTTGTAACATAGTCGGTACATACTAAAATGTACTTATTTCCTTGTGATGGTGGATTAATCAGACCAATGAAATCAAGAGCCCACTTTTCAAATGGTTCTATTAGGATTTGTGGTTGGAGTGGCATTTCATCAGATCGTACTAGTTGTCCCATCCGTTGACAAGTATCACAGCTCCTAACATACTTCTTAGAATCCTTGAAAATAGAAGGCCAGTAATACCCCAAATTGAGTATCTTGTATGCTGTTCTTTTCTCTGCAAAATGGCCACCACACGGTTCATCATGACATGCTTTCAAAATATCTAAAACTTCATCTTGTCGTACACATCTCCTAATAATTAGATCATATCTTTTGTAAAAGAGATCACCATTGACCCATATATGTCTAGCACTTTGTTTAATAATCTTTTTCTTTTCTTTGGATGACATAGATGGAGGTAGCTGTCCCGATGATAAATAGTTGACAATATCAGCATACCAAGGAGTGATAACAGAAATTGCAAACAAGTGTTCATCAGGAAACTATCTAAAATAGGAACAACCTCACCAGTATTGTGTAAGCGAGATAGGAAATCTGCCACTTGATTTTCTCGTCCAGGTCGATCTAAAATAGTGATATTGAATTCCTGAATTAATAGTAACCATCTAGTTATCCTACCATTAGTAATAGACTTATTCATCAGATATCGTAAAGCAGAATGATCTGTGTGGACAAAAATTCCGTAGCCAATAATGTAATGATGGAATTTGTTCACAGCATGAACTACTGCCAACATCTCCTTTTCAATGACTCTATAATTCAATTCTGCAGGTGTTAGATTTTTGCTGATAAAATAAATAACATAAGTCATGGTATGCTCTTTTTGTCCCAAAGAGGCCCCTATTGTAGTATCAAATGCATCAATAGAAATATGGAAGGGCAATGTCCAATTTGGTCCCCTTAAAATGGGAGCAGTTGAGAGCTTCTCTTTAAGTGTCTGAAATGCAGATTGATAGTTAGTATCCCATTTGAAATGTACATCCTTTGAAAGTAATTTAAACAATGGCAGAGCTATCTTACTGAAATTTGCAATAAATCTACGATAATAGCCTGCATACCCTAAAAAGCTTCTCACATCTGTTTGAGTTGTTGGTTCAGATAGATTTACAATGATTTGAATTTTGGCAGGATCTACTTTTATTCTAGATGAAGAAATGTGATGTCCTAAAACTATCCCTTCAGTCATTATCATAAAACACTTTTCGTTGCTAAGGGAAAGATTTGAGTCAACATACCTTTTTAAAATTTTCTCCAAGTTTGCTAAGGAATCCTCAAAGGCACTTCCATGCACAGAAAAATTGTCCATATAGAATTCAACACATTCATGAATTAGATCTGCAAAAATGGCCAAGACTGCTCTCTGAAAGGTAGCTGGGGCGTTACATAAGCCAAAAGGTAAAACCTTATAGGCATATGTGCCCCAGGGACATGTAAAAGTAGTTTTGTCCTGGTCCTCTTTTGCAATGCTAATTTGATTATATCCGCTGAAACCATCTAGAAATGAAAAATATTCCCATCTAAGGCATCTAACACTTGATCAATAAATGGCAATGGGAAATAATCTTTTAGTGTTGCCTTGTTTAACTCCCTGTAATCTACACATATCCGCCATTTGCCATTTTTCTTAGGAACAACAACCAAGGGAGAAACCCATTGGCTATCAGAGATAGGGTAGATAAATCCTACCTTTAATAACTTCTACAATTCTTCCTTAACTATCTCTTTTAGAATGGGGTTCATTCTACGTTGAGGTTGTCTGAGAGGTCTGATTTTATCATCTGTGTAAATGTGGTGAATGCATGTTTCGTGATGAATGTCTGACATGTCAGTGTATTCCCAAGAAAATGCATGGGAATATTTATTCAGTAAGGCAATCAATTGTTCTTCCTGTGATGTGGTAAGATGTGCATTGATATTCAAATGTTTTCCTGGACTTATTTCAACTGTTTTTCTTTGGACATCAGTGATTGAATAAACATTAAAAATATCATGAAGTGCCAATGCTAAAGAATGTACTGTACAATTTTCCTGAAAATTCTGTCCCAAAACTTGATCTGCTATAGCATACTGCATGTCTCTTAATTCTTCAGAAATATCAGGTTCAACAATGAAGTAATCTAGCAAATCTTCGTTGTTTTCTTCTTGAAAATCAAAGAACTGATTGATACTTAGGACAGGCTGAATTACTTCTTCTTCTTGATATTTGGTCTCGTTAATCCACGATAAATGATCTAATACAGAAGGTCATTGGGAAAAAGGATAAAGTGTAATTTGTTTTCTCTCTGTCCCATGTGAAATGAGCATACTTCCTAATCTACACCCTATGAAAGCATCAGTTGTTGCCAACCAGGGTCTGCCAAGAATCAATGAATGCCCCCCTAGATTAGACTTTGGTTGCAGCACTATAAAATCTACAGGATACTCCCATGAATCTAAAGAAACAATGATATCTTCTAAGATCCCTTCAGGTATGATTTTACATCTATCAGCTAGTTCCAAAATTGTAGTGGTTGGTCTGATATTTTTCAAGTGAAGATATTTCATTGTCTCTAGTGTCATGACATTAATAGCAACACCTAATTCAATTAGTGTTTTTGGAATTGAAAAATTGTTGACAGTGATTGTGACCATTGGGATTCCTGGATCAACATATTTTTCAATAAAAATAGTGTTAGACATTAATCCTGCTAATTTGCCTACCACATGAATTTTTTATGGCTCCTTCCTTCTCTTATTGAGACATAATTCCCTAACTAATTTCGTATAGATTGGAATATCCTTTGTAGCCTGCAGTAGGGGAATTTTGACACATACGTTGGTTAACTCATTCAAAACATCAAAATCAGGTAAGGAGATTGAAGGTTTTTCCTTGACCAACCTTTCTAGAAAGGGAGGTATATAAGGTACTAATGTTTTCCCTTTTTCACTGTGATTTTCTGACTGTGACTTTTCTATATTTGATTTTTTTGGAGTTTTCTCATTTTCTGCTTGTTCTTCTAAAATACTAGGAGATTCTTTTTGTAAAGTTTTTCCAGATCTTAAGTTGATGTTTCGAAGTGGGAGGATTGAGTAGGGGAGTGCCATTCCATCATCAACATTATACATGGTTTTATCCATTTTATTATTCGGATTTGGTATTGGTTGGGCTGGCAATTGTGTTGGTCGAGGTGGAGGCTGGTTGGATGGAAATTGAAGCTATTGAGGTTGTTGGCCTAGTTGGGGAGCAAGATTGGGTTGTTGGAAAAATGGGGCTTGATTCTGCTGGTATTGGGGATATGCATAAGGTTGTTGATAGGGCTGTAGATAGGCCTATTGATATGTTTGGTTACCATGAGTATACCCTCGCCAATTTGGAGCAGGTTGGGCTAATTGAGGAGACCAATTTTTCCAGGGCATGGGTGCACTCCATGAGTTTTGAACAGGAGTTTGATAATTTGAATGAAATTGTTGCATAGGATCTTGAGAAATACCTAAAAAACGTGGCTACCAAGGTCTTCGTTGTCCCATAAAATAGAGAGACTCTATGCTTTGATTCTCCTCCATTCGGGCTGCTTGAAATTCTTTCAATCTGGGGCAATCATCAGTTTTATGATTTACAGTACATAAGCCACAAATTTGAACAGTATTTAAAGGACATTCTTTTAATGGGTGTTTCTTTCTACATTTAGAGCAAAAAATAGATAGGGCTTGATCTTGTTGGTCTTGTTGTTCTTGTATTTTCTTGTTTCTTGATGTTTCCACCTGTCTTCCTAAGGTACTCAATATATCAGTCTTAAAATCTTCTAACAGGTTCCCAAGTTCAGCTCTAGATATGCCACTGGTCGCATATTTGGTTACTTTGGAAGTTACATCCCTTTTCCCATTTCTGGCCTTTCCTCTTGAATACTTCTGACATAAGTCTTGTATCTCATCAAAGGGTAAGTAGGAGATGTCACCTTTGCCCATAACATTCAAAATATCAAGGTATTCTTCTCTTATTCCTTTTAAAAATATTGTCTGAGTGATCTCAGGTGTCAAGGAATTGTATTTGGATTTCTACAAGTTGTATGAGAATCTTTCTAGATACTCTTCCAAGCTTTCATCCTCCTACTGAGACATCCTGAAAATTTCATCTTTTAAATCCTTTGATCTACAATATGCCTAATATTTCCTAAGAAAAAATTTCCTCATCTCATCCCAGCTAGTTATAGAATGCTCTCATAATCCCATGAACCATTTCAAGGCAGCTGCTTTAAGAGTAGCAGGGAAAAGATGAAGTTTGTGGGTGTCATCAGTATATCCATAGTTTTGACATAAGATATCAAATTCGAATAGGAAAGAATCCGGATCTTTAGAAGTCATACCATAGAAATTTGGTAGGACAGATGGTGGAATATTTTTCATCTTTACCTCTTCCCCTAGGATGATGCTAGTGTCCTAGATGGGGAATTTAAAGGTGGCTTCCTGATCTTCTTCTGCTCTTTCATCCCTTTCATACCTTCTCTCTTCTTCCCTGTCATGTCTCCTCTCTTCTTCCCTTCTCTCATGTCTTAATTTATTTTCAATTTCTAACCTTCTCTCATACTCCCTTCTCTATTCTGCAGTTGGCCCTTTTGATGTTTCTTCTTCAGCCATTTCAAAAGTATCAACAGTTGTAATGAGTCCTTTTTTATCAGATAAAGAAGTTCCTGTTACTTCTATTTTTGGGGGGGTTTTAATAAATCTTCCCTTTTCGTCTCTTTGCCTTGACATAAAACTAGAATCTACTCTATGTTTTTTGAAAAAAAAAATTATAAGAGAACTAAAGTTGTTTAAGTCTGCTTCTAAAATGCCTCCTCAGCAACGGCGCCAAATGTTGGGCTCCAATCCATTGGTGTAAATTATACCTTAATTTTATGTCAATCTAGAGTTTGTAAGACTTAGAGGCATATCCCAAATATAGAGACTCAGAGCTAGACCTAACTAGAAATTCAATTTACCTATGAAACAAATCTATTGAATGCTAGAACGTTGTAACTTTGAAATGCAAAACCTCCCTTACAGAAGCAACTTCATTCAATCTCTTAGTTTAATCAGTAATTCATACATGAAATATTCTGAGATAAAAAATACTAAATCTAAATCTTAAAAATAGATCACAATACAATGCCTAATATCTCACTGTTGAAAGCAGACAATCATTGATTTCCTTTACAAGAAGACAATTCACAATGTGTAACTATCTTCAGCAGTTTGATATCGAATAAGCAATGCAATTGAAATCACTCCTACAGCGTTTAACCATTTAAGTAAAATATCTCATAACCCTATTCATATAATCTAACTCGTTCAACAATGTATGAGTAATTAAATAAAGAAAATCAACTTCTACAGGATTCACTAAAACATACCACACGTAATGATGCGGAAATATGCGTGCAGACTTGGCAAAGGGGGCCCTCCAATTCTTTTCTTACACACGCAAAGAAAATCACAGAGCTCTAAAACTCAATCGCATTCACCATATAGAAATGAACATACACAGTAATTTATCAAATCCTCAGTCTTTATTTTAAAATCATACATCTATTATCCCAGGAGTTTTTTTCCTCTGTAAAATCAAATACTTATACAATTTTTTAAAAACTGAAATGCTACAAATTTGGGAGACTCATAATGATATGCTCCTAATATTTTTCTCAACCCTCAAGATCCTCCATCAGATCCATCAAAAATAGGAAAATCGAAACTGTCATGTTTTCATGCTAAGTGGTAGCACAGGTGGTCGTCTTTGACCGGCATTGACTCGACACCTATGAAATCCATATCATATGTTCGTTAGAAATTTAACCATCCTTGGACATCGAGGATGTTCCTCCCATCTCTCAGTTTGTGCCTAGTTGTCCTGCAAGTATCCAACCTAGGAGAAATTACGGGAAGTTAGCACATTCTGTAATTTTGAATAAAACCTTAATTTAAATGCCTTAAAAGACTCATAATTCAATTTATCAAGAAGCAACAACATTTATACCTTTGACCAAAGTTTTGGGGATGAAATTAAGGTTTTATGGATCAAGTATGAAGGTTTATGGAGAAAACTGGAAGGTATTTAGATGGCTAAATAGGTAAAAAATGGTGCCCAACACCCAACAGGCATCCACTAGTCATCATCACACACCTTGGGGAGCATACCGTATAAGCACAACCCTCCCATGAATCTGGGTTTCGGGGGTAACGATGGGCAATGACTCCACCCCCCTCAATGGAATAAGGGACTATGTCTGGGGGTATCGATGGGCAATGCCTCCACCCCCCTCAATGGAATAAGGAACTATGTCTGCATTCGACATAGTGAATGCGTTGCGACTGTCATACTCAGGTTTTGTCATTGAATAACCAATTTGGGAGGTTGAGTTTCCTGAAACCCCACACCAACCCACACATCATGATAATAACAATAATCACATATAACAATAAAAATTCATTCTCATACCATATTATTTGAAATCGTACCGTCAAGGTGCTTCCACCTTGTGGAGATCAACTATCTTTTAGCTCTTTTAAACCTGTTGGTTAGTCTCATAACAAAATGTCGTATAATCTTCAACATGTCCATACATAATTTGTTAATACTAACAACAACAATATAATCATTTTCAACATGCATCTGGCATTGTAATCATTTACTTGAACATAACTTAAATCGGTATCCACGTACCATATTCTATTGAATTTGCATGCCAAAGACATAATCTAAACATGTTCATAACTCATAATATTAACATCACACACATATGTATAAATTCCGCAAATAAGAAATTCATATGTCCAAAATGTCATCTACTGACGAAGTTCCACAATAAGCAAATACATCCAGTAATGACACAATGTCATCTACTGACGAAGTTCACAATAAGCAAATACATCCAGTAATGATAGTGTAGGTAATAAGGTCAAAATGGGGCATTATATGGCCACCTCAGTACCCTCCTCCTCAATTTCCACAACAACAATATTGGTCACCGAGATGTAGAGGACAACCATATCCTCAGCCACAACCTGTCCTTGCGCCTGATCATCCTCATCCTCGGAATCAAACAAATTTCCAGCAAATGTCACCAAGATTTGTACCTCCAATTCATTTTATCACATAGCAACTTCATCACTTTCAGAATGAAAATCCTCCTCAACCGACATTATTACCTATGCAACCGATACCTAACCATAATAATAAACCAACTCAAGCTCTTAATAGCATTGAGTTGCAAACTATTCCATCGTACCTTATTTTGACTGTACCTGTACATGAAATTCAATTACGATCGAGAAGAGTTGTGAATAATAAATCCAAGTCATCAATCATCATTCAGGAACCGAATGAAGAAGAAGAAGGTTCAAATGAACCCGTGAATGATGCTATTTTGGAGGATGTGAACATTCCAAAGGTTCTAGTACACACCCATCCTCCGCAAGAAACTATTCAGGAGCAAAGAATTCCTCCATTTCCAGAAAGACTAGTAATAGAAAAACCTGTAGTTCATCCAGAGTACAACATTTTGAATGAATTAAAGAATATCTGTATTAAAATCCCTCTATTACAAGCTATCAAAGATATACCAATTTATAGTAAGGTAATAAAGGAGCTATGTATTAAACTCCCAGGAAAGAAGCAAAAGGACCCTCTTACAATTCATGTTATAGGAGAGATGTCTGAATGTATGATAGGCCAGTCCCAGATTGAAAAATATACAAATCTAGGAGCCCCAGTAGTGATTGTAATTATAAACAACACCGCCATAGAGAATACATTAATCGATTTAGGATCCACTATTAACATGATGACCAGCGCAGTTTTAGAAGTTTTATAGTTAGGACAATTTCTCCGACCTACTCCCACCATCCTAAAACTAGTTGATCGTACTACGGTAAGACCTGCTGGAGTCTTAGATGACATTGTTGTATCAGTAGCCTCATGTGAATACCCTGTTGACTTTATGGTCATAGAATCAAAATATCCTTCTAAAGGGAATCCTATTATTTTGGGAAGAGCATGGTTAGCTACTGTAAATGATTTTATAGGATCTAGGGATGGAGAGATGACTATTTCCAATGGGTTGTCCACACAAAGACTTATTTTATACCCCCCAGCACAACCAATAACTGAAAATTCATGGTGGTTAAATTGTTCTTTCGGGGATGAATACTTTGACGATATCTCCCTTCCTAGTGATTTCTCCTTGGCACTTCAAGAGCAGACCACTAAGAATGTATTAAACCAATTTGTTTCTTCAACAACCTGTATGGATTTTTCTCAGTCTTTTGCTCAATTCGATCAGATTTTTGCAGACAAGTTTCAAGAGAATATGGCTCTCTCGACATTTATAGAAACACCTTGTGTCTTCATGATTGAAGAGCATACAGGACCATATACCATACCTTGTGAGGTTGGTCCTGAAAATTTTCTGCATATAAACGCAAGATTAAGTGAAAACCAACAAGCACAAGTGCTTAAAATTCTTAAGAAACAAGTCGGAGCATTTGCATGGGAATACACCGATATGAAGGGTATACACCTTGACACCTATATTCACCACATTTATATGGATCCAAGCATGTCACCTGTAAGGCAGCCACAGAGGAGGATGAATCCTACTCTAAAGGATATAGTAAAAGAAGAATTACAAAAACTCCTCCCTAATGGTTTCATCTATCCTATCTCCGATAGTAAATGGGTATCTCCTTTAGTAGTAGTCCCAAAGAAAGTCACAGGGAAGTGGCGCATTTGTGTTGATTTTAGAGAGCTAAACAAAGCTACACTTAAAGACTACTTTCCTTTACCCTTTATTGATCAAGTATTAGATACTCTGTCAGGTAAACAATATTTTTCCTTTCTTGACGGGTATAGTGGTTAAAACCATATTTTAATAGCACCTGAAGATCAAGACAAGAACACTTTTACATGCCCTTGGGGAACATATGCTTAACGATTTTTTCCATTTGGCTTATGTAATGCACCTGCCACTTTCCAGTGAGCAGTCTTAGGAATCGTTTTTGATCTTATACATGACTGTGTGGAGGTGTACATGGATGAATTTACGGCCTATGGTAATACTTTTCAAGAATCCCTTGACAACCTCGAGAAGGTCTTGATCCGATGTCAAGAAATGAATTTATCCCTTAGTCACGAAAAATGTAAAATGTTACTGAAAGAAGGTATAGTTTTTGGACACCATGTTTCCTCCCAAGGAATTAAGGTAGACCCTGCAAAGATCGAAGTAATTGTTGGCCTTCCCTCTCCCAAAACTCAAAAAGAGGTAAGAAGCTTTCTTGGTCATGCAAGCTATTACCGTTTTTTTACTGAAAATTTCACTAAAATAGTTGCACCAATGTTTAAGTTGCTTACAAAGGACGCAGAATTCCAATGGACAAAATCTTGTCAAAATTCTTTTGAAATTCTAAAAGCTAAATGATCAGTGGCACCAATACTTAGGGGTCCCGATTGGTCCCTTCCGTTTCACATATCTACCGATGCCTCTGATATGGCCATAGGAGGAGTCCTCGGCCAAAAAGAAGGACAAGCACCTTATGCCATTTATTTTATTAGTAAGAATTTGACTCTTGCCGAACTTAATTCTACTGTTACTGAAAAAGAATTCTTGGCAGTAGTTTATTCTATTAATAAGTTTCGTCATTATATTACAGGTTATGAATTTTTTTTGCATATCGATCACTCCGCCATTAGATTTCTCATGAATAAACCAATTACCAATGGTAGAGTGACCTGGTGGCTTCTTTTATTGCAAGAATTTAACATTATCGTCATTAACTGACCTGGTAAAGAAAATATAGTAGCAGATTTCCTTTCCCGTATTCAACATGAAGACGGTACTAAACCAATTGACACCACTTTTCCTGATGAACATCTATTTGTTGTATATGTTCAAACCCCTTGGTTCACAGATATTTCCAATTATTTAGCAACTGGGAAAATACCAAACCATTTGTCCCCACATGAGAAGCGTCATATTATAGTTCAGAGTTCCAATTATTCTTGGGTTGATAACGATCTCTTCCGCACTGGTCCAGATCTTATTATTCAATGATGCATGTGGGAGGATGAAATGACAGATATCCTCCATGCATTCCATGATGAACCATGCGGAGGACATTTTTCTGATAAGAGGACGACATACAAAGTCTTGCATTCTGGTTATTATTGGCCAATCATTTTTAAAGATGGTGCCAAATATGTCAAAGGATGTGATAGTTGTCAAAAAATGGGTAGACCTACATCATCTAATCAAATTCCTCTACAACCCCAAGTCATGATTGAACCCTTTGAGAAATGGGCTCTTGATTTTGTAGGACCAATTTCTCTCATGTCTCGTAAAAAGAAATATATCCTAGTTTGCACGGAATATGTCACCAAATGGGTAGAAGCTAAAGCTTTGTTTAGAGCTACAGAGAAATCAGTGGTAGAGTTCATATATGAATAAATATTCACCTGGTTTGGTGTACCTAGATAAATTGTCACAAATCAAGGTACTCAATTTACTTCTAAATTAATGAAAGAACTTACTACGAAATATGGCATCCAACATTGCAAATCTTCACCTTATCACCCTCAGGCTAATGGTCAGGTAGAATCAACTAATAAAGTATTAGAAGCCATTTTAACTAAAACCATTCACTTGCATCATAAGGACTGGGAAGATAGACTCCCAGAGGCTTTATGGGACTATAGGATAACATGGAGAAACACTACCTGACATACCCCCTATGAGTTAGTGTGTGGAAAACAAGTCATTTTACCTATTGAATTTCAAGTTAAAACCTTTCATATGGCAGCACAATTAGGCATGAATTTGGATGAACCACAGAAACAACGAATATTGCATATTAATGAGTTAGATGAAATTAGACAAGATGCACTCCAAAGAACCATGCTAATACAGAATCAACGAAAGACATGGCATGATAAATTTATTTAACAAAAGCAATTTAATACTAGATATTGGGCACTACTATTCGACTCACGATTTAAAAATTTTAAAGAAAAATTAACCACCCATTGGATGGGTCCATACGAATTAGTTATAGCTTTTGACAATGGGTCAGTAAAAATTAAAACATTGATGGCTCAGAAGTTTCCTTTGTAGTAAATGGACATAGACTCAGACTTTATCATCAACCGACATCTAAACAGGATTTTATACAAAATGTTTTGAAGCAAAATGAAATGGAATTAGTCGAAGGGGAAGCTATTCCTCCTCCTCCTGATCCTTGAAAAGTATTTTGGGTTATTATCACTTGTATATATGTAAATATGTGCTTGTTTCTTTGAATAAATAAGATTCATTTATAATACATTGTTTACACATGACTCTTTTTCTTTTTATTATGTCTTCATGAATAAATTGAACCATCTAACAAGTGGTTTTGCAGTTTGATCACAAATATTCTATCTCTATAAGCAGCTTATGAAGTATTACTTGGACAAGGGAAGTATGTTAAATACTTATCAGGTATATTAACCTTTATTGGCGTACTTTTGAAATTTTTAGCTTATAGTGAAAATAAAATTTACAATCCTATGTATATCATACTTAACCATCTCTTCTATGATTCATATGGTTTTTGGTATTTTGATTCAGACATGTATGTTTCTGATTTACTCTTTTTAACAATTGCTTGATAGACCTACTTTCATTATCGTATTTTTCACATTGTCATCTTGCACCTAAGGATTACTAGTTCATCTTATGCTTGTTGTCAAAACTTGTCTCTCAAGTATTTTGGTGATAATTCGAGAGTAAGTGGAATTTTTGTCCATGGGGAACATTACTTTTTCTTTTTTGAAGAAGAAGGACTGTAAGGTTAAAGAACAGCTTTAGGTTATTGTCTTTTGACATGATCTATGGTTATGGCCAATGTGAAATTACTTATAAGTTTATTTTGAAAAAAATTGAATTATGTGTTTAGCAGGACATAACACGTTCTAGTACCAATCGACTTCCGTATATTTAATATCATTATACAAGGAAAACCCATCGGAGTACTGAACAGGCTTGTTGGCAACGGGTCAATGCTAAGTAAACAGACTTGTTGGAAGTGGGACTATGCTTGCATGGTACCAAGGTAAACCCGGCGGGGTACTGAACAGACCTGCTGACAGCGGGGCAATACCTGGTAAAAGAGATCTGGTTAATGCACTACTATGCACATAGTTCGTAAAACAAAGATAAATCTGAAGAATTTTTTTTAGAATTTATGAATAAACATGTTAAGGCCAATTGTTTAACATGTCATTTAAGAATGGTTGTAAGTTGGGATTGACCCTGCCCATCTAATTCAACATGTACCTAGGATGTTATTATCCTAGATATGGGACCCATAGCTGTAAATCTCGCATACTCCTGGGTACACTTAAATATTTTTCGACGAAAGAATATCTTTAAAATGAGGCATAGATGACTAGTTTTTCCTGTGGAATTTTTTTGGTTCAATTTATATCATTCACGCGGTCTTTCTAAGCACTGTTATATTTTTCATGAATATACATCTCTGAATCATTTCCATTTACTAGTTAGTTAGTTTTTCTTCTTTTCTTTCCAAAATAATCAACATCAAGATAGAACTCTTTAAATTTTTTTTTTTTGGAACAATCAATTCTTCTCTCTTCTATGGCTTCAGGACATGCCACATCTTTGGTTTGGGGGAAGATGGATGTGGAAAAATTAGATTGTTTTTACTTTTCATTATTTTTTATCAATCTATTTATCTCTAACAAATGATAAGTGTTTTTTACGATAATTTAAGCAGTGGAATTTGATTATAGCATGAAGCATATTTTTTTTACAACAAAATTAATATGGAGAGCTATATGAAGAATCAAAACAAGGTCCAAATGAAATACCAAATGACGATCTGAATAAAACATTGTAATATTTTAGTATTTATAATTAAAATTTGCTAACCAAATTTTGTTTTTTTTGGCAAATAATTTTTACTTTCATATGGATGCTTAGAAATTCTTCTTATCATTTTATTGTTTGATAATCCTATCATTTTACCAAATCATGCATGTAAACTATTAATTGACTAACTCTCTTGATTATAAATGTGATTTATACTTTTCATGTCATATGTTCAACCTGCCCAAAGTTTTACTTTGGACATGGTTGAATTAATTTTAAACCTTATGAATTTACTTACTTATGTATATGCCCATTGTTGTCTCACGTCTCAAAATTTGCTATGACAGTGTGATATGTTATCTTTCTTTTTCCTCAGTGGGACCTGGCATTTCTTCGGTTTGGGGGAATGTTGATCCTAGAATTTTTATCATTTTTGGCAATTAAATTACTCATTTAAACATATGTTTTATTATATTTCTATATATTTTATGTCTCGCAGATCACTATTCAACTCAGGTATGTATGAATTTAAGGTTTATATGAAATCTATTTGTTATTATCATTTTTATGATTTTATTAATTAAAATTAACATTATTAAAGCACATTTGATGTATTAGTTAATTTATAGATTTGTTTATAGATTTTACAATCTTTTTGGGACAAATTAATAAACAAAACGCATCCATCCTGCCTTGTGCACAACACGTCCAGCTTGTCATCCAGCTCGTTGCGCGAAACTCGTTGGTAGTTTTCCAGATGTTGAAACGTGTTGCTGTAGACTATAGTCCTAAAGCGCACCAACAAATAGACACTTTGTTCGCCCTAGATTGACACCCAGTGTATCCATATCACGGCCCAACTTGCTATCCAACTCTCCGTCCAGAGCCTTAACCAGATTGTGCACTGTTGAGAATTAATTTCAGGAAATTAAAATGTGAAACATCCTGCAAACGACCTGCTGTCCACATGTCTGGGTGATGGAGCTCGTGTTCTAGATAATTCGTCAACCTGCAGCCTCCTTTGCTTGCCACCACATTAACAATCCACGCGTTGGGTTGATGCATTTAACCTGCGCTATAGAAAACTCGTCGTGTGTTCTCCTATGTTCGCCATCAGTTCACGTTTGCGCTGAAGAAGGACCTGTGCGCAACCTCTGAAGACCTGCTGCGCTGAAGAATGAGCTTGTGCATACGTTGTCTATTGAAGAAGACCAGAACCGCACTGAAGAAGGGAAGATGCCTATGTGTTGGCCTGTGATTTGTTAAACACCTTTATAGTCGACTAAATTTAGAGAGCAGTAGACCACTAAAGGGTCAACTTGCTCATCTCTGTAAACTATTATATAAATCAGCCTCTGTGTGAGAGCTCAGTTAGCTAGAGCTAGAAAGTCAGAGAGTTAGAAAGAATTCATCAGTTTGTTCTTGAGTACATTGTATTTTTGTTCCATCGTCTGAATAAAGCGCTGTATGTGTTGTTGTTGAAGATTGCATTTGAGTAGAAGTTAGCCAGGAACCGCCCCTGATTGCTGAGAGGGACCCTCATCAACCAGAGGTTTCTTTTCTTGTTTATTTCTTTTTCTGTTGTAGTTAGTTTTGTTTCCAGTTAGTTGTATTATTTCATTTGTTTTCTGTAATACATTTTTATTTCTAGAATTAGGTAACTAGATTGTGCCCATAGTTTGCTTTTGAATTCAGTTATGTTTATTTCTTGTCTGTTAAAAGTTATCATTTATGCAATTTAAATTCCAGTTTGTTTATTAACATGCAATTTTTTCCTTATGCTTATGAATTTGTTTATGTAGTCATAAATATTGCACCTTCTGCGGATAGAAGTTATTCCTCTGGTCTGAATGGTTCAAATCCAGAACAAATGAGTGAACGACAAAGGATGAAGACCTTCCCTGAATGTTGTAAACACCTGTAATACTACTTTGATCATGAACCTGTGTACCTGCAAACATGTCAAACAAACAAGAACATCAAAGCTACCAAAAAATCATCTACACATCCATACTAGTGACTAAGGAATCCAGTAACATATACATGCGAGATCAAAACAACATATATGTGGGACGAAAATAAGCTTTGCATTAAGAAATGAATGAAGAAGCTTACAACCATTTCCTTAGTGTTGACAAACTCTACCACAAGACAAACACCTCATCCCCAAAATCTCCAACTTGTTCTCTTGTGCTCTCCAATGGATTGGACTAGCTAGTCAATTCAACAGCATAACAATACCATTCAGTTCTCCCCCTCAACTATGGATATGAGCTTGTATTTATAGGGTTCAATGGATAGCGATAGTTGAGAGAATTGTGGGTGAGGTGGCTCTAAGATCATACCAAGAGAGATAACGAGCTCAAACTAACCCATATTGATAGGGATAAGGGACAACATGAGGCTCATGATCTAGAAGCCTCGAGAAACTTTTATTTTTCCCATTTTACCAAGGGTACCGCTTTTGTTCCCTTAAGACAGAGCGGTTTAGGTGAGAACTGCTTCAAGAACAAAGTACTTCCGTGGTGGCACCGCTTCTCTATAACAGGACACGGGTGGTGTTGAACAAGGTACTGCTCATCAGCCAAAGGGAAATTGTGGTGCTAGTTTTTTTCGTGTAGAATTGATATCCGGAGAAAGTTTCCACTCCAAGTTTGGGATTTAGGGAAAACATAGGGGTTAAGGATCTCATCACATGTTGGTGATCGAATTTGGGTATAACAGAATGCCCCCCAAAGCATGAGGCTTAGAGGGATACGATAAGCGAGATCTTTGAGAGAACAAGTCGTCACTTCGAGGTGAAAATGTCAGCTCGATCAGAGAATGTCATCAAGTAGGCATCTGTAGTACATCAATACTTCTGACTCATAGAAAAATGTAACCAACTCATGGCTGTAGACCAATACAAGGCAGATCCATGAGAGGAATAAACAACCATGGCTACTAGAATACAGCGTAGATCCATGTGATAGAGGACTCAAACTTTGTTATACACCTAATTGGCACCTCTCCATCCGAGTGCTGACATCCCTCAGGTTGGCACACAAAAGGACACTTATGGATTGAGGTTTGCCTAGTTTCATTATACCTTGGTTGATGATGAAATACATTGCCTATATGCCCAGCTGATTACTTTGCCATTTTGAGATTTTGAGTAGCATTCGCGACTATATCTCTTGGCATCTCGTGCATCATACGTGAGTATCATGTTCAGCAGATCGCGCATACATGTATACGCGGGTTACACTTGTATAGGGTCGCGTATCATACGCGGGTTTCTCTACTACAGACCCGCGTATGGTTTCCTCGAAATTAATATTTAAAAACACTCGATAATGGAATATTAGTTCATTCATTTAACTTAATCTTCCTAACTGCTATAACCTCCCTAACCTTCGAGAACTGCCTTATTTCACCCATATAAATAGAGGCCTTGGGGAGGGGGTTGGAGAATCATACTTGGAGAGCAAAGTTATGCTGGTGGATTGTCTACAGAAATCTTT
Source organism: Pseudotsuga menziesii (assembly GCA_001517045.1). Taxonomy (NCBI): domain Eukaryota; kingdom Viridiplantae; phylum Streptophyta; class Pinopsida; order Pinales; family Pinaceae; genus Pseudotsuga; species Pseudotsuga menziesii. The sequence continues at coordinate 979,558 of LPNX010598300.1, forward strand.
GGAGCAGAGAAACTCAGAGTCCTTTGGTGACAGAGGAGTCCTTGTTCAGACATTGGGTTGTAACCTAAACTCTTTCTATTATTGTTGATAAAGATATTACTTCTTCCATATGTGTTTCATATCTTGTGTATTGGTAAATGTTTACATTTCAATATGATATATGATTTGCCTAACCTGCATCTATATATATGAATTGCTTTGTATCTGGAAGAGTGTTTATTAACAGGTGAAGGAGGAACTATCCTGGAGACTTTGGAAGTGGATCAGAGAGGGAGAAGATAGCAAGGATCAACCTTCGTTTAATACAAGTAAGTCCTTCCACTTTCCTATTTCCTATTCTGTGCTTTTAGAGTCAAACTGTCTGCAAGTTATGAGTATGTTGGTAACCCCCCAGACCTAGGTTATTAGGTGAATTATCCTATACAACAGAACTGGTGACTCCACTGGGGACATAGCTACCAAACATACAACATAGATCTATGTCATACAAACACAAATTTGAGCACAGCCACGACCATACAAATGTGGATCCATGCTTGATATACGAAACTCCATCGCAGCCTCAGGAAAGCAATGAGTGCTAAACAAGTACCCAGGGTCTTTGTCTATTTTTTCCACAAAGTACGATTCTATCCATGTGATTACAATGTTCTAAAGTCAAACATGGTAGAAACCACTTGATTACTAGCCATTGATGTGAACCGTTAACAAGTGCAAGGGATATCACCATTAATGTCAATGATTCCCAAGGTACCCTAGTACAATCTACTAAGTGTGAATAGATGTTTTGATGTCGAACACCCAGTCGATTCTATCGATCAAAGGTCAATGATGTGAACCTATGTCGAGAGCGAGAGAATATGTCATTAAGGCATACATATCTCAAGGTACTAAATTTGTTTCTAAGACTATTTCCTGGATGATGAGCTGATGTCGACAGGAATAGTCTCGTCAAAGGAGGGCCATGATGAATCCCACATCGATGGCACGAAAATCGGAACAAAGTTCTGGAATGATGTGAATGAGGTAACCATAAGACTGACTCAAAAGTACTGACACAGAGACTATTTTGAATACAGAGGAAAACTTCTTCAACTTCCCTTTGAACATCGGATAGCACGACAAAAGACTTGGCAGCATGACTAGACCAGACAAACACATAGTGCGACGGTGGACAATGAATTCTTTTGAAAAACTCAAAGGAGTGACATGACTCATGAAATTGGATCATCACAGAAATCAGCTAAATACCCAATCAACTGAAATGATATGTAGATAAGTGCCATGTTCAAAGGTAATGACAAACTATCATTTATTTGCAAAATGATTCCCTTCCCATAATATCCCCATCATGATTGATGAGTGCCTCTTTTCATTTTTACGAGTTCAAAGAGGGTAACAAACATTTGTTGTAGCTCATCCGAAGACAAGTCCAAACTCATATGTTTTACGAACCTGAGAGAGGAGAGGTTCGTTCCCAAAAAAGGGTCTCTCGTTGTTTAATTTAACGAGTCCAATGAAATTTAACTCGGTGTAGTTCATGTTTAGAGAGTCTGAACAAACTAAAGAAAACTCCAAAGGGGTCCTTTTTCGTATGATTCAGTCCCTAAGGCCCAAAAAAAGTATAAAATAATACCTTAGAGAACTCTTCTAGTCATGATTAGCTGGAGTGTTCATTTTTCGTAAATAGTCTATCCGAACCAAAAAGGAGATAACCTACCGTCGGAGAGACGACTCTTCAAATACTTTTATGAGTATGAAGAAGACAAGTACTCAACAATCTTTTCATATTTAGGGAGTCCGAAAAGAGTTTATAGGATACTCCATTAGAATTTTTCATGTTTGAATCCAGATCACGAAAAAGTAATAAACTAAGCTCAAACCACTTTTCATGTTTTAACCAGAGCACGAAAAAATGAAAAGTAAGCTCAACACCATCTTACTGTTTTTAACTAGCTTGAATATTAGTTGAAAGAATGCTCGAATATTGGTTTCATTTTTACGCAAGCTCGAAACCAATGGGTAAACTATGCTTGAAAAATCCCATTAACATGATATACAGATGTTGGAATCTTGCCCCCAGCATGGTTGTTAGGGGCTCAACATGCCCCCCAAGCTTCATTTCATCTGATGATTATTCCTCCATACCCAACCTAAAAACCTGGTTACTAATGTGAAAATGTTCACCAAGGGGGTAGGAAGAACGAGAATTAGGCACGTGAAAAGAAGGTTCAAGTTCTAACACTAAAGGGAAGACTCAACTCAAGCAAGGGGATCTGTTTCATTTTTACACAAGCTTGAAATAGAAGGTAACTATGCTTGGAACATGGTTTCATTTTTATGCAAGCTTGAAACCAAAAGGTAAACTATGCTTAAGGAAACCTACTTCATTTTTTAACGAGCTTGAAATGGAAAATGAACTATGCTCAAGAATGGTTTCATTTTTATGCAAGCTTGAAACCAAAAGGTAAACTATGCTCGAGGAGATCCATTTCATTTTTTAACGAGCTTGACATAGAATGGGAGCTTTTCTCATGAATGATTTCATTTTTATGCAATATTGAAACCAAAAGGTAAACTATTCTTGAGGAGATCCAATTCATTTTTTAGCGAGCTTGACATAGAATAAGAACTTTGCTCATAGGCATCTATTTCATTTTTTAATGAGCTTAACGCAGAATGGGAACTATGCTCGCAACAAGTTCTAAGCCAGCATGATGTCCATAGGTTAGTGGACTGCCCCCTTACATAAGAAGCTAACAACTTAACTCTAGTATGAATTCCAGAGGCTGGAGCCATGCCCCCCATTTGACCTATGATGGGAAGAAGTTAACTAGAAGAAGGGGAAGGAACCACAAGAACATGCGGCACATTCAGGGCAGTCTGATTACTAGGAGTCATGCAATGGTCGGGTGTAACAAAAGAAAGCTGATCAATGGTCACAATCTTCCCATCATGGGGAAAATACATCACTCTAAAAAGTGTGGACACTACGGCTTTCATGGCATAAACATAATCACGTCCAAGGAGTACATTGAAATCTAGAGGACCTTGAACCACCATAACATCAATACAAACAGTTTTCCCTCCTAATGTAATAGGCAAATGAGGAAGGATCCCTAAAGGTGCAGTAGGCCTGCGATTAAAATCCAGTATTTGATCGGTGGATGGCACAAGCTGAGGAGAACCTAACGCTTGCCAAGCAGTTGAGGATAGAATACAAATAGAATCCCCTTCGTCAATAATAGTATGAAATATCTGCCTAGCAGTAACATTCACAACTATCTGGAAAGGAACACTCGAATGAAGACGAGACTTTGTTAGGTTACTCCAGTCAAAGGAAATAACCTCACTACTTGGAGAGGGTTCTATCAAAATAGATAAAATTTCCTCTTGTCGAGAACAATTAAAATGAAGCATAAAAACTTCAGCAGGTTTCAGTTCATTCTCTACTGGAAGAGAAGAACAAGATGAAGATTTGGTCAAACCGACTACTTCAGTCTTAACACCCTATAATGAAAGAGCGGGATAGGGTGGAAATTACATTGACTTGACCACTTCACTCTCTGAAGGAAGAGTGGGATCAATTATAGATGAAACTGAATTGATCATGTGCTCAACCAGCAGGGAATCGAGGGATAACTTACTATCACTTGTTGGAATCACCTGTTGATGATCAGTAATATTTTCCAACCAACATGAAGATTCATGCATGCTTGGACAAAGAAAAGTACGATGCATAGCCTTGCATATCAAACAAGGATACAAGTCTTTACCCTTACGATCTTTTACCAATGGGTCACTAGTTGAGGGAGTATCATCAACATGATGATCATAGGTTGATGACAGATACAGTTTGGACCTTTTAGACCACTCTTCTTCTACACGGGAGAGACCGAGACACTCCTTAAGTAGGTGATCCCCCTTGCAAAGCTTACAAGGGAACTTGGGTTTTCCAGGCGTTCTCTTAGAATGAGCACCATCAAGAGTAGATGGTTGCCTCTTTGTCTCTTTCTTATCCTTCTTCTTTTTACCCTTCTCTGTCTTCTTCTTCTTATCCACATGACTACGAATCGTAGAGCTTTGGTTAAGCGAAGAAGAAGAAAGGGATGAAGCCACAACCGGCAGAGAAGGAATAGGATTAGGTTGAGGTCGATCCTCTCTCAGAGGAGAGGTGACATTTGAGACATTAGGTGTAACAGGAATTACCGGATTAAATAGCCAGACCAGTAATCCTATAGTTAACCCAGGAAGATTTAGAGTGGCAATAAAAGGAGGACCAATACATTCACTTGGAGGGAATACAAAAGGTACACCTTGGAAAGGGACCTCTTAAGTGGTAGTCCTAGATAGGGATGCCATCTCTAAACTCTCTAGAAACCCTCTAACTACCATGCACAAGAAAGTACTACTTAAACTAAAAGCAATAAGAAAACATGTGAAAGGAGTGGATAAGAGTCAGGAATTTCATAGTACAGGCCAAAAGGATAACTCAGATGGTTTGAGGATTCCTAAAAGGGTCTCCCAATATACGCTAGGTACGTGGGAGCTCAAATCAGTAGTAGTGTTGTCTAATGCACAACCGTTCACAAGGGGCCTTCCGATATACAATCGAGTACATGAAGTACCTTTCTATATACCTCAAGGGTACGTGAAAGGCCGTTCGATATACCAATGGTACGTGGAAGAACTGTGCGAGTCCCAGGTTGTAGTGCGGACAAAGTAACGACAGCTCCTACGTTTTACGATGCCCAAACACATCACTAACTTATCACTCAAATTGCTAAAATTTTTAACCTAGTAGTACCGTTAATTTTATCTTGTGCGTTTAGGTGGAACCATGGAGTGAAAACTTGAAATTAAAGAAGATGCACAGTGATCTATATGATAATGCAAGTTTTCCTCTTCAATGAAATTCTACCTAAGAGAGGGAGAGAGATTTATTTTTCTTCCCAAAAATGCACACCCAAATGCAAATGCAATTCTATCTTTTCAAACGAAAAGTGAAATATCAATGCACCCCAGACAATATTCAAAGCAAATAAAAAAGAGATGTAGAGAACATCACACATAAATAAACCAAAAATGTTTCATATCTTTTCATGCTTGAAAAAGATGCATAAAAACTTAATGGAAAGATGATTTCACTAACGATTCCAAACAAAACTAACTCTAATGCACGCGAAGCTGAAAACAGATATTTCTTCTTAATGAAAGTAAGATCTAGAATTTCGAACAATCATGCACAAAACAAGAAGAAAATCGTTCAACAATGCTTGCGAATAAAGAAAAGGAGAGAGAAAACTAAAACTTCTCTTTGAAATAGACAAGGAAACGAAGAACCATTCTTTCCTACCAAGCACTGAAAAAATCAGCATGCAAAAGGAAACAAGAATCACCCCAAGCAAAGAAAGACTCAAAACAACATGGATCACTCATGCATTCCAAGTCAACAACAAACCAAAGAATGCACAATAAAATGCAATGTATATTTCTCGATTCTAACGACTAATATCTACAGAAAAGAGCAAGAGATTTCAAGCAAAGAAAAGAACACAAAATCCAATGCAAAAAACATAAACTCTCTTTGAATGCAGAAAGACTACAACAATAAAAGCGACACAAAAACTAAGCCAAAAACACACAAAAATCAAAATACAAAGTCTGGAATAGAGCCTACCTGGCACCGCACAGATGAAGTTATGGACAGGCAGTTTTGAGGCAGAACCGCTTCTTGCTCACTGGATTCAAGCGGTGGCACCGCCTATTGCTAACTGGACTCAGGAGGTGGCACCGCTCCTTGCCAAAGGCACATATGTGGTTCTCTGTAATCACCCAGAATAGTAGGAGAGTGAAAAATCAATTTAGAAATGTCAAAAATCTCATAAAAACTGATGAATCAACCACAAAACAGAGCACAAAAAGTTAAGGTGGCTTAGATCTGAAGAGATCTGAAGATTTCAAACCAAAACTTTCAGTAGATCAGATGTAGATCTGACTGCAAAGATAGGAGGCTGGAGCTTGGATTCGGACAAGAGTATTTCAAAAACTGAGGAAGAACAAGACGGATCTATTCTTCAGCGTAGTCGCTAGATTTGTAGTCAGGAATATTGCACCTTCTACGGACAAAAGTTGTTCCTCTGGTTTGAATGGTTCAAATCCAGAACAAATGAGTGAATGACAAAGGATGAAGACCTTCCCTGAATGTTGTAAACATATGGAATACTAATTTTATCACAAACCTGTGTACAACCGTTGCCTTAGTGTTGAAAAACTCCTCCACAAGACAAACACTTCATCCCCAAAAGCTCCAACTTGCTCTCTTGTGCTCTCCAATGGATTGGACTAGGTAGTCAATTCAACAGCATAACAATACCATTCAGTTCTCCCCGTCAACTATGGATATGAGCTTGTATTTATAGGGCTCAATGGATAGGGATAGTTGAGAGAATTGTGGGTGAGATGGCTCTAAGATCCTACCAAGAGGGATCTCGATCTCAAACTAACCCATATTGATAGGGATAAGGGAGGACACGAGGCTCATGATCTAGAAACCTCGAGAAACTTCTTTTTTTCCATTTTACCAAGGGTATCGCTTTTGTTCCCTTAAGACAGAGCGGTTTAGGTGTGAACCGCTTTAAGAACAAAATACTTCTGCGGTGGCACCACTTCTCTATAACAAAACACAGGTGGTGTTGAACAAGGTACCGCTCATCAACCAAAGGGAAAGCGCGGTGCTAAGTCTTTTCATGTAGAATTGATATCTAGAGCAAGTTTCCACTCCAAGTTTGGGATTTAGGGCAAACATAGGGGTTAAGGATCTCATCACATGTTGGTGACAGGATTTGGGTATAACAGTTTAAGGTTATGTAATTGTTGAATTTGTTTAATAATTAGGTTTACTTATTTTCTTTATGCATTAGATCTGCATCTACACAAATTCAGCTTAATATTAGCTCATTTAGGTTAGTTTTTATTATTTTAACTGTGTAGACTGTTATTCGGACAGCCTGTTCAGTTTGTTATTCAACCACCCCTTTCAAACCCACAGTTCAGTCTATCATTCAACCCTTAGTTTTGTTTTTAGTGTTTTTTTATGTATTTTGAGATTGTTTTCAGTTCTGTTTTGTTAATGTCTAAATTATGTTTTGAATAAGATAGTTAAATAATAGTTAGATTTAACATTGAAGTTAAAGTTAGAGTGTTTTAGGTTATGTATTAAAGTTTTATGATTTTCTTTACTTCTTTTCACCTTGAATGTGTGTTAAGTTGTCTTTTGTTTTGTTTCTTGAATATTGTTTCTAATTTTGTTTTACTGATGTATTGTTTTGTGTTTATGCCTTTCGATTAATTTAGTCTTTTGCATGTAATTTCAGTATTGTATGTGATATCCTTAGTATGTTTTTAGGTTGTTCCTTTTTTATTGTGTGATTACTGAAAGAGACTTGTAGGACAAAATTCAAAGGCATTCCTATTAAGTTTTGTACTTGTTTCTTTCTATTTTATTTTCCTATTAAGTTTTCTACTTGTTTCTTTCTATTTAATTTTCTTTATTAAGTTTTCTACTTGCTTCTCTTTACTTGTTTTATTAAGTTTTCTACTTGCTTATTAATTAGGTTTTCGTTGCATCTTAGTTTCCAAGTTAAAAATTAGTTGTTAATAATATCATTTTCAATTTAATAAATTATTAATTATTTAGTTTAATATTTTGTCCCGGTTTAATTGACTTAATAGTTGAATTCTTAGGAGTTTGACTCGGTTTTTCATTTTGAAATATCTTTCGATCTTTTGTTTGTTAAAATATTTCCATGACACCATAAGAACCTCTCTACCTTCACATATATTTTGTGTCAACTTTAAGCCTACCAACCCCGGTCGATAATTAAAGATTAGGTGAATTAATTTAGACATTATAACACCATACAAGGTCCAGTCATCACTGCATCGACGACATATGTTTTTCTTCTTTTTTCTATTACCAGAGTAACTGTTAGATGACTTCAACCTATTTTCCATTTCATAGGCATATGATTGAGGTTTATGGCATTGATGGTCGGGTGACCACTTATCTTCACAGTACCTACATTGTATCTTTTTTTCTTGTCGATAATGGTTATTGCCTCTTGTTTTTGTTCCTTCTAATTTGCATTCTGCGGCTTTTGCTTTATGTCTTGCTACTTCTACATTAGGTATGTCATGCAACTTTAGTTCTTTTTGTAGGTATGGTTTAAGACCTCCTAAATAGGTTTCAAGTCTTTACTTGTCAGACAAACCAAATAATCGTGTCAATAAGGATTCCCACTGAAGTGTGAATTCCTCAATGCTTCGACATGTTGTAATCGGGTAAGTTTACTGAAAAAATCGTCTTCTCTGATTCCTTGAAACCTATTAAAAAACTCATTTTTGAACAAGTTCGAGGTGTAGGAAAAATTGTCTCTCTTCCACCATAAGTACCAATTATATGCATACCCTTCCTTATGCATTGACGCATATCTCACCTTCTCCTCGTTGGATTGAATATTGTAAATGTCGAAGTATTCTTCTGCTTTGTTTATCCAGGCAACACATTGGTCTTCACTTCCATTGTATTTTGAAAACTCTATTTTTTCCTTAGGTGGGTACACTATGTAAGGATGATATTGATTGCTTTTTGCTTTACCGTTTGATGGTGGATCGGAGCTAATGGACGATGCAAGTGACATATTTGAACTACTTTGTTGTTGGCAGTGATTTTTAGCTTTTTTATTCTCTACTATCTTACTGACAGCGTCTATTTTGTTGTTTAATCATGCCTCCATATCTGGGAGTATTTTTGTTTCTATCTCTTGTTTAAGCATCGCATTGTTAATATTTATTTATTTTTGCAAATCTTCTTGATTCTTTGCTATTGTTTCCTTTGTAGCAACATGAAATGAGGCATCTAACATGTCTGGACTGCTGACTTGGTCCGGGCTAGGCATGAGTCTTTGTAACACCTCCATTAATGTATTATGGTTTTGCGTCATGGTGCTCAAGTTATGTGTTATGGTGTTTATGTTTTGAGTCATAGTACTCATTTTGTCATTCAAGTCTTTTTGTTTTTTCCTTCAAGACGTCAAATTTTTCATCCAACCTTCTTTCAAGTACCAGAACTACTTCGTCTTTGATTTATTTTTTAAGCATAGTATTGTTATTTTTCATCTCTTCCTTCAAGCTTTTTTGGTTAGCGACGGGGGACTTGATGTCCTCCATTTTTTCAATTTGCTCTTTTAGTTCTGCCATGGTCTTGGACCTTGTATGCGGAGGAGTGTACTTCGACGCTATTTTGGCTGGTGAGAGGTGGAATTTTTTTTATTTTTTTATTTTTTTAATAATAATAAATATTAATTAATTAATTAATATTATTATTGTTTTTTATAAACTATATAATATTTGGTATATAGTTTTTTTTTACCAAATATTATAATAATAATATATAATATTTGATTTTTATTAAATATATTATATTATAATATATTTGAATTAGTATATTATATTATATTATAATTTTTGGTGTGAATGAGGAGCAAGCGGAGCTGGTGGAGGAACAACGTGGAGAGTGAGTGAGGAACAGGTAGAGGAGCAACATGGAGGGTGAGTGAGGAAGAGTGAGGAGCGGAGCGCGGGAGATGTGCAGGAGGGCGACTATGGAGGAAGCGGGGAGCATAGGCATGTGCAGGAGGGTGGTGCACAAGTGGAAACCTGCAGCAGAGAGGCGTGCAGGTGGGGTTTGGACACCCGCTGCGGTGGCGAAGCAGTGAGAGGGAGCTCGGGCTGGTGGGGAGGAGTTGAGCGTCGATGTAGGAGCGCCCAACGCGAGCAGCAAAGGAGATGAGGAGCGCGTGGAGGAGGGAGGTAGCAAGCGGGAGGAGGAAGTGGCAGTGAAGAGGAAGAAGGATGGCGACACAACAGTGTGGGGATAAGAGATGGAGGTTGAGCCGAATCTGAGCTCAAGCCAAAGAGAGAATCTGCTCTGATACCACTTGGTACAATCGTATCCATTTGGACTCTTAATAGTCAAATCTGACTTTCATGTTTAATAGTAAAATAAGAATAATGTATTACATGATTGATATAAAATTACAATAAGCTCGCCTTTATAAGGCTTGAGCAAGCATAGTGAAGGGTTACGCCCTTTCAATAGTAACCTAATAATCTACTTATTTATAATTAATAATATTAATTCAATATTCACAACACCCCCCCCCCCCCAATGTCATGAGAATTGAAGTTTTGGCAGCAGTCTTTAAAAACCCACCTCCAAAAGTAAAATTATCTGATTTTTATGGGGGTTTTCAAAAAACATCCTTGAAACATATATTTAGGAGTAGACTTTCTAACCCCCCCACTAAACTTCATGAGAATTTAACAATTGGAGGTGGGATTTTACAAGCCATCACCAAAAGCTCAATTGTCAATACTTCTAGAGGGATAATTTTAAAAAAAACGCCCTGAAAATGTCTTCAGGGGGTCTTTAAAAAAAACCTCCAAAAGTCATGAGAATTGAAACTTTGGGGGCGGTTTTAAAACAACTACCCCCAAAAGTCTAATTCTCATGACCTTGGGGGGGGGGAGGTTCTAAAACCGCCTTCAAAAACACCTTTAGGGGGGGGTCTTTCTTAAAATCCCCCAAAAAGTCTAATTCTCGGGACTTTTGAGGGGGGGTTTTAAGGATTGCCCCCAAAGACCTAATTTTTTTTTGTGGGGGGGGTGAGGAGGTAGGGGGGTTTAGCAAAACTACCTCGAGCCAAAAACGCCACCAAAAGGGTATTTTTGGTAGTGTCCATAAGGCTAGGTTAGTTAATGATTGACTAAGGTTAGTGTTCAGAATTAGTGTAGTCACACACGAAAATCAACCAATAGTGTACCATACTAATTTTCTATAAAATAATAATTTCCATATTAATATGCAATGCATGTGAAATCACAACATGCCCAATTCATAAAAAATACTATAAAGTAACCAAATGTGTTTTTCATGTATGAAAGTTAAGACATAAGATTACTACACCTCAATACATCACCCCCTCATAAGGATAATGGCATATTGGAGCCCCAAGGGTTAGCTCAATTGGTAAGACGTGCGCGCACTCTCTCGGTTCGAAGAGAGGTCACGGGTTCGAGCCTTGAGTCCTTTGGTGTTAGGCCTTCTGCTAGGATGGTTGACGGTTTACCACCTCTACCATCCACTAATGTGGGAAAGTATTGCTGGGTTTTCCATGCATGTTTCCATGTGAAAAAAGGAGAATGGTATATTCCTTGACATCACTATCTTAAAATAAATAGGGATTTAAATGTATCATCTCATCTACTAACTCCCATATATAATAACCAGACCCAAATCATTCATCTCAATAGCATGGTTTTATATTTTTCTACACATGTTTCAGGTTAGTGTTCAAATTACATTACAATGAAGGAGGTCTAATTATTATTAATGTAGGTTGGTCTAGGAAACCAAACTTCCTCGATGTCAATTGTTACTCACTTTGCAATTGTGGTGCCCCAATACACCAACATGGCCTTGACAAAATATAAAAAAAACTACAACCTCGTAGCAGGACAAAATATGAAAGAAACTATAACCTCTTAGCATGTTGGAATAACACGCTCAGAAAAGAAAAAAGATCTCACTTTTGCAATAACATATAGATTTGGGTTGGAAAGAGTCTGAAATATTTTTTTATGGAGTTGTGAATACTATGTTGTCTTAAATATTCAAATCACATACTCTCTGTCTAATGATAAACAAGTTTCTCAACATGTTATTGAGAGAGACACTTGTTGAGAAACTTGTTTATTATCCAAATAAAAAGGCTTTATGTGGAATCAACCGTTGAGAAATTTAATTAGAATAATTATTTATGGTACCGTTGAGAAATTTAATTAGCATAATTCTTTATGGTAACAACCCATCACAAGCTAAAGATAGTTATAATCATATTCAATTGTCCCCTCATATATCACCCTCCTTAACCACTAGAACATGCCATGTAAAAAACCAATGAAATTCAATTAGTGACCTTAACTGCCATCATCTATTACTCACGATAATCGTAGCTTTATTTACTTTCAAGGTACCTTTATCTAATAGTGTATTTTGTATTATTTGGGAAGTTTCATGAATGAGCGCTTTATACGGAAGAGGAGAGTAAAGCTTTGCTAAGCGTTACATCCCAAAGGTATGATAACTCAAGGCTATAAAAACCATATTATTATCATTGCATGCTAAGACATCATGTAATTACTAGGTGCCAAATGCTAACCATTTATAATGCAATGACATCTTCACTATTTAGGTTCTAAAAACAATTCATCACTCTAAATATCCTCAATCAAAGTGTAACTTGTAATAATGGTCATTATGGGACTTAATGTTGATTATCAATCCTTCCCATAACCATAATTATGATTCTTATTTATTCATCTCACACCTCAATTGCAAGTCTCTAGGTTAACATTGCTTCCACTAGCTCAAGTACAAATATGGAATAAATAAAAAATTGTGTGCATTGTCGTCTTAAAAGTGAGATTATAAATCATAATATTTAATTCATCAACTCACTCAAAAAATTCATAGGTATCTAGTCTATGCAATTATTAAGTCATCTCATTTTAATGATATAATTGTCCCTTTATTATCCACTGATATTCACAAGGGGATTAGTTATTGAAAATATGCACTATGACTGTATTTTCTTAAGAATTTAGGGTTAAAGTAATAGTTTATTTCTCATTTGTTAGAGACCCATGCTAGTTATGATATACATCAATTAAAAAAAAAGGTGTAACAATCCATTATATTTATCCAATGGCATTAGCTTTATCACAGTTCTTCATTGTGTTTCCATTCTATTAACAATAGTTCAATTTTTAATAACCCAACCTATCAAGCCAACAACACTTTGTACAACCTTCATAACATTTAACTTTAACCTTAATGAGTTATTATTTAAGTTAGCTAGATCTACATTGCATGCTTTTGCTTTAACTCTTTCCTCAAACGCATTCACATTGGTTGCGTGATTTTCCTTTATCTCTTTCCTCAGTTGCATTCACATTAGTTCCATGATTTTGCTTTACCTCTTTCCTCACTTGCATTCCCATTCCTTAACGTTGACCACGTAATGATACCAATAATTATATCCATCTACTCATTGTAGTCATTTAACTCATTTACTAAATTATCTTAGGACCCTACAACTAAACATCTATACAATATTCACTTCCTTGTTAATTTGAAATTTGAAATTTGAGAAACCTATTAAGAGCCAACTCTCTTAAGAATTTAGGTTTTTTTTCAAGAAGAAAAAGACAGTTCCTTGATATTCATGTGAATCAAAGGTAACAATACAAATAGATCTAATGATACAAAAGTATCAAAGCATCTCAATCGAAACTATGACTATCAAAAGAGAACAAGGGCAGAGATAGGCCCTAACCAAGCTAGCCCAAATCCAACATTTAAAACAGTAAAATATCAGCTCATAATCAAGGAACACATAAAGAGTCCTGACATATTATCAAAGGAAGCTCTTGAGGGGAAAGTAGCGACCCCTCCGACTAAACAAAAATGATGCCAAGTGAAGAAACTCATAAGACATCCTTGACCAAGGCTCAAGAAGAGAAAGATACTCATATTTACAAGAAATATGAGTGGACCCAAGACGTGGGGCGTACTCATCCATCAAACAACTGGATAGTATCGCTCCCAATCATCTCTCCCTCCAGTATTTCCAATTATGATAGTTTTCCCATATCGAGAGTAAGAGCTTCCTTGGATAAAGCGTCATCACTCAAATTGTGCTCCCTGTATATATGCGAGAAGTTTACAGAGAGAAAGGAGGATTTTAAGGCTACAATATGTTCACACCAGTGAACCACATCAATCACATTCAATCCGGCCTCCAACTTTTCCCAATTAATCACCACTTGTGAGTCCCCACAAACCTTAAGAGAGGGTAAACCCAGCACGACAGCCAAAAAAAGGGACCAAAGGGCCAACAACTCAGCCCGAGTATTACTAGTGCTAATATCAACACCCAACTTGCCCTAGAAATGGTGAGAGGGGCTGATATGAAGAGTGAAATCAGAGCCGCTCGCACAAAGAGTAGTTGCTCCATCAAAGTAACCCGAGGGGTAAGTGACCACCGGAGCAAGATCGATATTCCGAGGAGATGATATTTTTTCCTCAACATGAAATATAAGAACATAATTTGGGATCCAATTTCAAATCGCATGCACCTTGGGGATAATATCATAAAAAATAGCACAGTTCCGAGTATTCCATATGCACCAAATGTAAAAGAGAGGTAGATACAGGAGAGAGCGAGTCTAGACGGTCCAATGATTGAGATTCTCCAAAACGGAGTGGTCACCCCAAGAAAAGGACATCCCACGTTTGAAACTAAGAACCGATCTGACAGTTTGAGCAAATGAATAGGTAATAAATAAATGATTTACATACTCTTGCCCATTTTTGCACATACAACAATAGTGCAGACCCATCCACCCGCGTCGAGACAGGTTATCCCAAGTGTTGATTGTGTCTCCCACACAGATCTAGATGAAGCATTTGATTTTTAGTGGTATTTTCCATAGCCATAACTACTTATATTTCCACCCAGAAGAAGACCCTACAAGACTATTAGCAACAAAGTTGTAAGCAAGACGCACCGTAGCCTCGCCATTTTCTTTATTATGCATCCAAATGATACAATCCTTCAATGAATTGAGTCTAATGCCTCTGTGGGAGAGACCATTGATATATTGGTTCCATTCATCTTTCCATACCCCTCCCAGATCAAGGTCCTTTGCAGACAACCAATAGGAAGAGGAGGAGGTCAATCTACCTCGATTACAAGCCTAACTGAGCCTAGTTATATCGTAGTCCTGGAGATAGTCACAAAGCCCAGCAGAGAGGATAAAGTCTGAGTTCATTCCAGCAATAGGATCAAATCCTAGTAATATAGAAGAGACATTACCAACACTCAATCCCACACATCTACAAATCCAAGGAATAACACGTACAAATCCATTCCAAAAGTGTCAAGTATTTTTAACAGATTAGCTAGATTGACGAATCCAGACCTCCAAAGGAACATCTTTAAGGTATTTAGTTTGTGGAGCTTGGTGCTAATCCTATTGATCTTCAAAACGGACCACGGTCTTTTTATTCTGAGTGATATAATGAACCACCCCAAAAGTTGGATATCCCATCCTCCCTGCTCAAAGGGACGCGAGAGAACTTTCCAGTCAACCAAATGAAGCTTTTGATGGTCAACAGTCCCACCCCACAGAAAAGTGAAAATGCACTTCCTGAGTCTGTTAAGCATTGAAGTGGGAAGTCTGGCCAGAGAGAACCAGTAGACAAGGATGCCAGATAATATAGACCTGATCAATACCAACCTACCACCAACGGAGAGGAATTTGTGAGTCTAGTGACCAAGCTTTCATTTGAATATCTAGGTAATCCAACGCTAGTCATTAGAAACATACCCCAAAGGTTTTAACCATAAGCCCATATACTTAAAACCCTTATCAATCAGGTCCATTTTGTAAGGCAGAATATTAGTAATGGCCTTGCTAGTGTCTTCGAAAATATTATTAGAGAGAAACAAAGATTTCTCCAATTTGATCCTCATACTAGAAGCCACACAAAAGAGATCAAGGATGTCTTTATATGCCTTACATTCCTCCAAAGTTCCCACACCAAATAGGATCGCATCATCAACGAAGAACAAGTGGGAAAAGGCCAAGGAGGGAGAGAGTTTTATACCAGCAATCTTACCATCAAACTTAGCTTTACCAATCAAATGGTTGAGCCCTTCAATAATCAGTAGGAAGAGAAGAGGCAAGAGGGGAAAACCATGTCTAATACCTCTTGTGGCACCAAAAAACCTCGAGGGAGAACCATTGATCATAATAGAGAAGTTTGCAGAAGAGACACATCCCATAATCTAGTTGACATCCAACAAGGGAAGACCTATTTGTAGGAGAATGAGGCACAGAAAAGTCCAATTAACTCGATCAAAAGCTTTGGAAAGGTCGAGCTTAAGGACCAAAGCTTCTAGTTTCTTAGTTTTAATGGTATGCAGAATCTCCTAAGTGATCCCAATAGGATCCTGGATCAATCTATTCTTTAAGAACCCAAACTGTTCAATAGAGATGGCCTTAGAAAGAATAGGCTTGAGTCTGGAAGAGATAACCTTATAAATGAGTTTATACATAAGGTTACAAAGGGAAATAGGCCTGAAATCAGAAAAATGTCTTAGGAAGATCAGACTTAGGAATAAGCGTAATGAAGGTGGAGTTTAAGGACCCACTAACCCTTCCTTCCTTACGGGAGAGCTCAATAGCCTTGAATAGATCCAACTTCACCAAATCAAATAAAAATATAAAGAACTCCATTGACCAACCATCAAGGTCTGGACTGCGGTCTTTTTTGAAACTTTTTAGAGATGAATCAATATCCTCCAAAGAGACTTCAGCAGCCATGTTCTCTGCATCCTCACTAGACAAGAACGAAGGGAAGTGTTGTATGACCCTCAGTTGGTATGAAATATGAGACAACCCATTATCCACGAAGAGGGAGGATAAATGATTAACCCCCAACGCTTTCAGTCGATTTATCCCACCAACAGAAACATCATTATCATCAGATAGTTCCTAGATAGTATTATGATTCCTCCTAGAAGAGGCATAATTGTGAAAATATTTTGTATTTGTGTCCCCCTCCTTGATCCAAAGAGCCCTGCTTTTTAGTCGCCAAGTAAGGGAATCATGTAGTAATAATTTCTCACACTAGCACTTGATGGCTGCAAGCCTTTCCATCTTTCTAAATAGGAAAGACACCTGAGGGGTAGCAGGTAAAGAGACGTTGAGTCTCCTTTTCCATATCACCTAGATCTTTATAATGTGCATCATTTTTCCTTTTCTCCCATAATTTCAACTCACCCTTGAGTCTTTTTAGTTTGTGGACCAGACAGGACATAACATCATAGTCCTGTAAGGAGACCTCATATTCCCATGAAGAATGTACCAGAGCCAAGAATTCCTCCGAAAGGAGCCAAGCCCTATTGAACTTGAATGGGAAGTTCCTTTTATTGTCCACATCATCCCATTCAAAACAAACTAGGAGATTATCAAAAAAACCAAATGGTGCACCCAAGATCAGAATTGAGAGAATGAGGGCACCAAAGAGTCTGAGATAAGAAACCTGTCTAATCTCTTGCTAATACCATTATCGCCAGTCCTACTATTTCTCCAAGTAGTACCAATACAGGTTGGAGCAACATCAATCATACTAGTCACTAGTGTTGGTCAACAGGTGCATAAAATTATTACAAAGAGGATCCAAATGAGCATTTTCGCCCCAAATCTCAGCATCTGAGAGAGTGAAATTGAGGTCACCAGCAATGATCAGATTAGGGAGCCTGAATAAACCATCACCCATAGAAGAGTCCCAAAAGAGGGTCCTATGTTGATAAGGGCCATAGCAATTTAGACAAGAGAGTTACAAGGGGAATTTCTTGAAATTCACTTTAACCAGGATACCATAGCAAGAACCAAAAGCTTTACATCGAGCAACATACAGATCCCAAGTGGTAAGGAGAACTCTCGAGACACCTAAGGAGTCCAAGGCATAGAATTCCCACCCAAGTCGGACTTTTGCAAAGGAAATGAGAGCTTGTACATGATCACACATGGTTTCCTGAAGAAAACCCATATCCAGCTTGATAGCAGAGAGAAGAAAATTAAGACTTTTGAGCTTGGAAAAGCCTCCAAAACCTCAGATATTTAGGGAGAGAAATTTCATTAGGAACATAGACAAGGGGGAGACTCTACTCTAAGTGCCCAGAGAAGGGAGGAAACCCAAGAGAGTGACAAGATCTTGCTAAATATTTTATCCTGGGAGAAGGAGAGGGAGATCCTCCTCGAGTTAGTCTTAGTTTTCCGCATTTTCTTGATGGTGGCATTAGCATGACGAAGAGAGTCCAAGGGTAAAGTGGAGGGTGTGATAAGGGACCTATTTGAGAAGATGTTGAGGGATTTGAGTAGCGAAGAATCAAAGAAGGACGGATCATTCCTTCGACTGTCAAGAAGGGGAGGAGAGGGAGAGGAGAGAGAGCCATAAAGAAGAGGGAAATTAGCTTCAGAAAGGTAAGAGGGTATAGACAGAGAGGGAGTCGAGGGGGAGGGTACTGAAAGAAAACTTGAAACCGGTAAGGGATAGTGAGAGACCTGAACAGGGGAACTCATATCATCATCCAACCTAGCAGGGGCCAAGGGAGGTTCATGGAGAACAGACACTGGGGCAACCAATCTATTAAAAATAGAAATATTTTCAATATCCTCAATGTAATCAAGTTCTCCCCTCGAGAGGTCTTCATAAAGAGTGGGAGAATCCGAGGTGTACATACTTGGAAGAGATGAATCAACCGAACCCACAGCCCGAGGCGTAGAGTTAACCAAGGGAGATGCCAACCTACCCTTGCCACGCCCGGGTCGAGGAGAACTTTGAAGTAAGGAGGGACAATGACATATGAGATGATCGTTCTCATGAAAGAAATGGAACCGAAAGGGGACCTGAGGTAATCCAACCTCTGAATGTGTACATGATCATCTAGAACATTATCCAGAACAATCGACAACCCTGGAGAGACATTGAATCCCACCAACACCATGGCCAGATGTTTGTCAAAAGTATGGAGAAAATGTTCGTCTAGAGCCATAAACCTCGTGAGAGAGTTAGCGATGCCAACTAAAACTTCCTTAATCCACCAAGGAAGGGGGAGACCTGGTATTAGAACACATAAATGGCACATCACCACCTTTTTCCATTCTGAATCGAAACCCAAGTGCCACTTGTTGAGCACTAGAGAGCCAGAGTCTACAGGCCAGAGCGAACCAAGTATCAGAGTGGCGTCCCTTTTACCAAGAAACAGGAAGACACACCAGCCATTGGAGAGCTTACTGATGGTCAGGATATAGTCAATGAGCGGCTTCAAGTTCTTAGAATCCCACTCAATCCATCCCGATTTGTCCAAACTGTGGTATTCCAAACGACCAACGAGAGCATGATGACACATCATCTCCACCTTATCAAAATATAGGTCCCGACCAAAACAAAACTTTGTTTAGTTTCCATATCCTTAATGGCCTTGTGTTTACGGTGAGCTTTATACGGGAGGTGTGGGTCACCATCTACATCAGCAAGGGTATCCGAGCCCAGAATACCCACCATCCTAGTTGACCAAAAGACCATAGAACCACAATGTTGGATCCTTAAACAGTCAAGGCCCAGACAAGAACGAGACAAGACCGTGACGAGCAGACCCCAACAATCCCCATATGTAAAAAAAAAGTGAGTCGTAAAGCCAAACCCTAGAAAGTAAGGGTTCAAACTTGACCACCAAAGGAAATGATCATCAAAAGTGCAAAAGTGACAAAGCCACAAAAACCAGAGCGAAGCACATGATTCCCACTCAACAAAACAAAAAGTCAGAAAGTTACAGCAGTTCACCCAGGAAAAGGTCAACCCCAAGTACAAAAACTTCCAAACCAGACGGGTAGCCGAAAAACAATTAAAAAACAAAGAGCAGAACGACGTGGTAAAGAAAACATTAAGATACCACATAAACCAAGCAAAGAAAGAACTGACCCAACACCCCTCCGATAGTCAGAGACACCCGACACACTGCCATAGGTATATAGGACCAGTGCAGTTGTAAAACTAAACCCCTGAAAGAAACAACCAAGAAAAATAAAAATAAAAAGATTAAAAACCCTATTCCCACTTTTATTATATGGCTAGTACTAAGTCCCCATGTAGGGGACGAACTCCATACTAAAACACCTCAGAGGGTAGCATGACAAGAGACACCGCAGGAACCGGAGGCAAGATCCAGTCAAAAGACGGGGTAGTCACACGTGAAGATAAATAAACACAACAACAGTAATTCGAAAACTGGAGATAGACCCCAGTCAAAAGACGGGATAAAACAAACACAAAGAAAACATAAATCACAACTGCATTAATCTATACAATGTCCACAGAAAACAAAACTACATTAATCGGTCCAAACAAAGTCCACCTGTTAGGAACCCGAGAAGGAGTCTTCCCAAACGACCATAACCGGTCCAAACAAAGTCCACCTACCAGAAAACCATGGAGTAGACATCCCAAACAACCATAGCTTCATAGTCGAGAAGCAAGAGGGTGTGCCGCCATAGCGCCATCCTCCTAGTTGCTAGGTTTTTTCGAGAAGTGGATTCTTCAAGAATTTAGATTGTTGTCTCTAAACAATTCATGAATGTAATAACAACATAGCTCAAACTATGTTACCAAACCTTCTTGACGATTTGATTCAACTAATTATAATGTGATTATTGATCTATCTCAATTAAGCATTTTTTGTAAATAATTTTATATAGATATAAACTTATGTCTTAAAAATCAATTTGAATATCAAAATCTATAAATGTCTTTTTAGTCCCTTCCTTATGCAAAGACTATATGTTTGACCTTACCCTAATAGTTTGGATAGTGATACAAAGAAACCAACCAAAGGTATCTTTAAAGTTTGTGAAAAATAATATTAATTTATTTTTATTTATTTAATGTTTTTTCATATATGTTGAATTTTGATTGGCCTATGAGCCTTGATGAGACTAATTTTATCATTAACTACATTAGATAAAAAGAAAAAAGAAAAAAATTACATGCATTATGAAAACTTTACAAGGTCATTAAATAATTGTGTGAGAGTGTTGTACTTCTGTAACTTCATAGTGTTATATTGTTGTCACTATATATATATATTCCCTACCTATTCAAAAAACTTATACAACTTATAATATTCCATTATCTTTTCATATATATAATTATGTTCCCTATCCATTCCAAAAACTTATATAACTTAAATCATAGGTTTCTAAAAGGGATCTACCAAGCACTCAGATGGAACAAAACTCTCAAGGTGCAAACCCTTTTTTATAGTGGAAATGTGTAATCCAATGTTTATAAAGAACACGCGTCTACTCTAGGATGAGCACCGAAGGAGTTACACATCTCTCCCCTACTCGGTTGTAGAATGCACATTTTCTGTGTATGAGTGAGATGTGACTAATATGATACCAAATGTGTATAAGAAGGTCGCCATAACTAAATTATATTGAATTTGTGAATTATTTAATTTAAATTTTATTTTATCTTAATGACATTTAATATTAATTTTTATTTCTATAATGTATTATATAAAGCAGGGATTGTTCCCATACAAAGCTACCAAATTATAAGTTACCACACACACACATTTGTTCAACTTTTTGTACAAATTTTTAATTTTTGTTCTCAGACAAAACTACAAGGCTACCACATATTTGTTCAACTTTATTTACAATTTTTAACTTTTATTCCCACACACATCTACTAAACTGCCACACATTTATTGGTATCTTATTTAAATACGAGAAACCAGGCAGGGAATGCCCTATTGCAAATAACATCCAAAAAGAGCTAAGATAGCCTTTAGAAAAAACCCAAAGCCATGGAACCAATTCAACGGATCATAGCTTTTATTCCCACACCAATCTACTAAACTACCACACATTTATCTTATTTAAATAAGAGAAACCAGGCAGGAAATGCCCTATTGCAAAAAGCATCCAAAAAGAGCCAAGATGACCTTTAGAAAAAACCCAAAGCCACGGAACCAATTCAACAGATCATAACCTCTAGAAAAGGTCCAAAGCTACTCAACAACATGCACCATGAAATTTCAAATCCTATAATATATTTTTTTTCTAAATTACTATTATGTATGAATTTTGTTAAGTTTTATTTAAATTTTATGTAAGAGTATATTTTAATTTTAATTATTTACATAAAAATATTATATATTTAGTGGTATATATTTTTGTGGTTTTATTTAGTTTTATTTATTTAATTTTGAAGAGAGTTAGTTACAAAATGGCAATGCAACTAGAAGCTTGATCATTGGTTTAATATTTTATATTTTTTTTAAATAAGTTTGTTAGATTAATATTTAAATAAGTTTAAAATTTTTAAAATAAATACATTATTTTCAAAATTTTAAATAAGTTTTTTAGTTTTGTATTTAATTCATTTTAGTTTTAAAAAATAAATTTAGATCTATTTATAAAAATAAATGCTTATTTAAATAAATTTAAATTTTTGTTTGGTGTTTACATATTCTAAGACTAAACTTTAATGCTTGTTTTTATTTTAAATAAAACAAATTTAGAGGAAGCGGGTTGTGTTGGCACATTCTTAGCTGGGATAGTCATCATCCTTCTTCTCTATGTTGACGATATTGTTTTTCTGGCAAGGGATCCATATGATCTTGATAAGCAACTTCGACTTCTTAAGGATTTTTGCTTTACCATGGGTATGGTTGCCAACACTGACAAAACAAAAGTTATGATTATCAAATCCAAGAGAGGCACTTACGCTAATTTTGTGTATGACAATAGCAACTTGGAGGAAGTGTCTTCTTACAAATACTTAGAAATTGATATTCATCACAAGCTCAACTGGAATTATAGCATTGAGAAAAGGGTTAATGAAGGGTGGAAAGCTTATTTTGGTCTTGAAAATAGCTGTAAAGCAACAAACCTTCTGATGTGGGATAAAAAGAAGCTCATCTTTGAAACTTTAGTCACTCTTGTTATTTTGTATGGTTGTGAGGTTTGGGGTTGCAGCATCTCTAGAGAATCCTGGAGGAAGATTGAACAAATCAAGAAGTGCTTTATAACGTATAACCTCAAAATTAAAAGCAATACACCATATCCTATTCTCCTTATAGAAGTGGGTCTTTCCCCTATCGAGAGCCTAGCTATGACTCGGCTCCTGTTGTACAAACACAAAATCAATAACATGGGAAACCATAGACTTCCTAAGCTAGCTTTTAATTCCAGTCAAAACCACCTGAGGCTCAAGAGAGGTTGGTATAAAGATACTAGGGCCTGGTTAAACCACTGGGAGATCGACGAAAATGTTGCATTGCAAAATATTAATAACATTAAAAATATTGTTACTTCTAAATTTAAAGAGAAATTGTGGCGTGAGAAAGATTTAGAGGCTAAAAGAAAATTAAGATATTATAAGGAGGTCATCAACCATACTCTAGAAGATCAAAAGTATCTCTCGGTTTTAACTAGTTCAAAGAAAAAAATTAATATAGCCAAGATAAGAACAAACTCTCGTGAGCTCCATAGTGAAAGAGGTCGTTGGACAGTTCGTAAAACACCATGGGTGGAATATGAACATTGAAGATGAAAATCACTTCCTCTTAGAGTGCCCTGCCTACACCCACATTACATCTCAGTTTCATAATTTTTGTTACAATACCCACCTTCCTAGCCTTTTAACTTGTCAAAATTATAGTGAGCTGGAGACGCTTCCCACCAAGCTCTTTGAGCATAGGAATACAATTTTAAAACAAACTAATTAATTTGTTTCTTAAGGTTCGATATACCAAAGTTTAGTCTTAGTGAATGTTAACCATCATCATCAATATACTAAAGTTAAAGTTAAAGATTAATTGACAATGATATACTACTTTTACAAATAAGGTTTTGATGACTGCAATATTACTAAGAACTAAAAGTACAGACTCCAGAGACCGAAGCCGAAATGACTGAAACGCTGGATGCGATTTTCAAAATTAAATCTGCGATAAGACTGCACCTTTTAATATTTTGATCTTCAGATATAAACTATTAAATTAACTTTAGATTTGATATTCTAAGCTTTTAAATTAACTTTAGATTTGATTTCTTAATATATTTGTCAAGAGCATTGGTGTCCCTGCACTGCTACACATTGGTTGCATTGATGGATAAAGTACATTATGAATTATGTCTCAATTTATGATTTTTGATTGATACTGACAAAAAGTTTTAATTATGACTTCTTTTTATTAAGATTATAAGTATTTTTATTTGATAATTTAAGATGGATTATGGTTTATATTTATTTTAAGATTATATTAGGATGAAACAATTATAATGTTTATATTGATGTTATGACAATTATTTAAAATTCTATAATAAACAAAAAATAATTTATAGTTAATAAATAGATAGCCCTTATTTCATATATGAATAATTGATAGTTAATAAATAGATAACCAATCTTTTTATGATAGATAACTAAAATAATGTAAAACATAAAAAATAACCGATGATATTACATAAAACAATTTATTAAATTATACAAAAATAAAAAAAATAAAATTTATATAATATTTAAAAATATATTATTCTAATGACAAAACTGAAGACAAGTACTATGTCATAATTTTTATAAATACAAATATATTCGCCATAAATGGATTCAATATTTTTTTTGGATTTAGCGTTCCAGTAGGATTGATTCGATTTTTGCAGTTGGTTCGAGAATCGAGTCACGAGCAGGGATGGAATTTGACAAGTAAATGCTCGTCATGGGTCAATTGACCTGTCAAATACAGCCAAGATTTTACCGAGACCGTCAAAATCTGGCTTGGAATACAGAAAACGTTTCAGGTTTTGATTGTTACCCGCAATTTTGACGGGTGTCCGTCATTTGAAATTCCAACCCTGGTCACGAGTGTTATAATATTTGTTTGGATTCAGCGTTCCAGTAGGATTGATACAATTTTTGCACTTGGTTCGAGAATCGAGTCACGAGCAGCGTTCAAAATTGAACCCTTCACTGCGCTTCCAAAGGGTTCTAGCCCTTCCCAAAAGTGTAAAGTTAAATTTGCCCTTCAAAAAAAATTTAAAATCTGAATTTTACCCTTCCAATTAAGAAGGGCATAATTTATATCAACATTTTAAAAGAAGGGCAACATTTGAAATTACCCATCCATATAAATTTGTCATGATGTTGAAATTCCTATGCTATAAAATTTAACTCATCATTCAAAATATTGAAAATATGATAAATTATAATCACTCACTCATGTCTTGCACTCACTGCTTAGTTGTGCAAGATGGCCATAAATCATTGATGACTATGAGGCACTAGCCATCGAGATGCGACTCTGACTCCCGAGTCACTTGGGGCTACAATCTAAAGTGTGACAATGTCTCAACAACTACGACTATAACCAAAAAAAAACAACTACTAGGCCCGAAAACAAGATCAAAACTTTGTGCCTACTATCTTTGTGAACCTCGCTAACAATGTCCATTCTTTTTTCGTCAAAATGAAATTCAAATGGTTGGTTTGATAAGTCCTC
Source organism: Pseudotsuga menziesii (assembly GCA_001517045.1). Lineage (NCBI taxonomy): Eukaryota > Viridiplantae > Streptophyta > Pinopsida > Pinales > Pinaceae > Pseudotsuga > Pseudotsuga menziesii. Next base: position 1,004,826 of record LPNX010598300.1, read on the forward strand.
CTCTACAAGACTTCATTTCTTGCATGAATATCATGGACTTACAACATCTATAAACAAATACAAATAATGGCATGTAGCTAGGATCACACATTGTGGAAAGGTTGATTCATGCATTGCTATAGAGAGGTGTCATTGGGCACACGATATGGAGAAATAATGGATATTAATAAAATTAAAAAAATAATTGTTGGCTCAAGAATAGTCTTCAATTTGATGGGTGGCATGATCATGACGTACTCTCCCTCCGTCATTCCAAAAATTTGTGGTTTCTCACAACATTTGTCCTTGGCGCCACCAAAATACATGTAAAAATTACTTGTTTTTACATCCTCTTCTCTTTAAATCCTAATCTCGTAGTCATAAATAAGGATAGTTATGCATGCACATCCTCACCTTATAATACGAATTGACATAAAGAATAAGAGACAACTATAAGTAAGTCGTATATTAAATTTATCATATAAGTATTTAATTTACACTATCAACTACACGTTGGATTGTTTTGATCTTCTTATCACTCCTTACCGATGTGATTGCAAGGAATTCTTTGAAGGTGAAGTCCATAATTTTAGGTCTTCTTCCTCATTATCATGCCTTTTAGTTAGACAATAAAGAGGGTAGTGGCTTGCTTCAGCATGGAAAACGGTTTTGACATAGAGGTTATACACATTAATTGTTTTCATTAAATAACTTAAATTTCTACCCATGGTTGTCGATTCACTGAATCGTGAACTGGTATGAAACACAACAAATTTTAGAGCCTCGAGCCCTTCGTTCAATATAAAAGGAGGATTGTTGAGACTCGGACATGTAGTGAGTTGCAAGCATTCAGTTGACTTAGGCGCCCCGTCATTCCATACATGTATGCTTTCACGACAAGTGTTGAACAAAAACATTTGATGCCCCAACCCTGGTTATGCCAGCTTTGCTAACTTGCTTGGTATGTAGGAATTTTTTTTAATGTTTTTTTAGTTGTGTATTATTTTTTCTTAGGTTCCCAATCCTTATCATTCTTACATCTCTCAAACTTGGATTGCACCTGGATGCCCCAATATGGTTATGGCATAGTCTAAGTAGTTTTTTTGTATAATGAAGTGTGCTCCAACTGGAAATAATACAATAGAATAGTTGTTATGTTTCTAACACTAAAATTAATGATACACATATGACAACTTAATGTGTTCAAAATAAGTTTTATTGAAAATATATCATTTTTTCAAATAGATATTAAGGGGTGCTCAATTGTTTAAAATTGTAAAAAATTGAACGAACAATATTTGTTTTTTGCATTTTTTTTGGTGAAAAAGTTCATTAATTTACACTTCCCAATTAAAGTACAATTATTTATATTGTCTTTCATCTCTGAAGAACCCACAAAATAAATACCCTTCTAATTGAAATTAAGACCCACCCTTCGTACAATTATTTATATTGTCCTTCAAAGATGAAGGACCCACAAAATAAATACCCTTCCAATTGAAATTAAGACTCACCCTTCAAATTTGATCACTGAGACTCACGAGTGTTATAATATTTTTTTGGATTCAGCGTTGCAGTAGGATTGATACGATTTTTGCAGTTGGAAATTAAGACCCACCCTTCAAATTTGATCACTGAAACTCACGAGTGTTATAATATTTTTTTGGATTCAGCGTTCCAGTAGGATTGATACGATTTTTGCAGTTGGTTCGAGAATCGAGTCACGAGTGTTATAATAATTTTTTGGATTCAGTGGTCCAGTTGGATTGATTCGATTTTTGCAGTTGGTTCGAGAATCCAGTCACGAGTGTTACAATAGGATTGATTCGATTTTTGCAGTTGGTTCGAGAATCGAGTCTTATTTCCAGTTATTTGTTTTTCTGGGTAGTTGCAAGGTGGTCGGGTGTTTTACAATTTTTGTTATTGGAGGCATGTCAATTTTGTAGGCACATGGGCTGAGCAGCAAAATTGTTCATGATGATGTTATTGCGACTAGACATCCTGGCTTTGATAACAAATTGGCTGTGGTGAATTCTTATCTTGGTTATGGTATTTTGGAATCAACTGTTTATCACGGAACATAATACTCATAACAGTGTATAGAAACATTAAAAAGGAGTACTGTCTGAATTTATTTGAGAAATTTTTGTTAAAATTTTAATTTTTTTTTCCAAAGAGAAAAATAGCAGTTCTTTGTTATTCAACAAAATCAAAGATAATCTATTTGCTGTAGGTAGACAAATACATGAAAAGACCACAGTCCAGGCAAGTGCTCATCAATCTAACTAACAGTGAATAAACATAAAGCCTATAGTGACATCCTCAAACTGGAGGAGCCAAGCACAAAATAAACAAGCTGCCAATTCCCATACTCCTAACCACACAGCCACATAGAGTACAAGTCAAATCAGGATAGGGAGGCACTTCTGGGTACTACCAAAACAGTAAAAGATAGTGGACTATGCCAACTATGACACCAAAGGGTGTGTATTAAAAATCAAGCCACCAAGTAGCTGAAAATCATGTCTATTAACAGTACTGTAGAATTTGGATGATCTGAATAGTTTTAAAATTAAGTATTAGTCTTAAACAGACAAATAAAATTGCTAAAAACATGAAATTGCATAAATAACAATTTCAATGAACAATTTTAACTTTTTTTTCTTTTTATCAAAAATTCCCTAAAAAACTAAAACCTTAGTTGTCTTTTATCCTACTAACATGTTAACATCAGCATGGCTCCAGCACCTGGGCTACAGAGCCTCAAAGTATACCTATGATCAAACAATTAAAAACCTATGATCAAAAAATTAAAAACCTAGTAATATATTTATTTTAAGTTTTAGATTTTATGATGATTTTTTTGGGAATTCCAAATATTTTTAAAGTAAATTTCAAATTTAAAATGTATTTACCCAGCATTGAAATTATACCATCTCCAACCCAGCTCTAAATAAAACAAAACCTATTTAGACTACACCATTAAAACAAACTGCCTATGATAAAACATTGGCTTGAAATTTTTACACTGTTTGGTAGATGACCCCCTGCATACGCAGGACATAATCATCTGAGAATCTAAGGCGTGAAGCCGTTGTAGTGCAGGGGGATGTCTGTCCATGAAATGGGTCTGTTGGGAGGTGTAGTGACTGGTATTGTGGTGATTGCCATAGTTTACAAGGCGGTGCAATGGCGGAGATTCAAGCTTCCACCAGGTCCCAGACCATGGCCTGTGGTGGGGAATCTGCTACAGATAGAGCCTGTGAGATTTAGATGCTTCTGGAATTGGTCCAAGAAGTATGGGCCAATTATGTCTGTGTGGTTTGGATCCACACTCGATGTCGTTGTGTCGTCCACAGAGCTTGCTAAGGAGGTTCTCAAGGACAACGATCAGCTGCTTGCTGACAGGCCCAGATCCAGATCGACTGAGAGGTTTAGCAGAAACGGTCAAGACTTGATTTGGGCTGACTATGGTCCTCATTATGTGAAGGTGAGGAAAGTGTGTACTCTGGAGCTCTTCTCTCCCAGGAGATTGGAGGCCCTCAGGCCTCTCAGGGAAGACGAGGTTACAGCCATGGTGGAATCCATATTCAATGACGCTACCAAGCAAGGTGATTGTTTGTTGTTATTGCTTTATACAACATATTGCTTTTAGTACTTTGGTGATTTTCATTGCTTTATTGCTTCACTGCTTTTCAGCTGGGCACAAAGCAAGTTTGTTCTTTCTTAGCTAGATTATTTTATACTGTTTTAGTGATTAGCTAGATTAATTTGTACAGTTTTAGTGATTTTCATTGCTTTATTGCCTTTTTACTGTTTTGTTGCTTTTCAGCTGGGCACAAAGCAAATTTATTCTTTCTTTCTAAGCTAGATTATTTTGTTGAAGGTTTATCTTTATTTATTTATTTGAGATAGAGTATTATGTTTTTGAGGGAAGATCTTCTACACCCTCTTTTTCGCCTGGCTTGTAGGAATTGAATCTGGAATCTCAACTCTGATACTTGTATATGTTAATAACATTTATCTTTTTGGCCTGGCTTGTAGGAATTGAATCTGGAATCTCAACTCTGATACTTGTATATGTTAATAACATTTATGATTTGAAACCCAGCACAAAGTCCAATACAAAAGGATTAATCCACTTTTTTAACCCAGACGTAAAAGGTACTTAATAATGGTTAATCCACTCTTTTTACCCAAACCTAAAGGATACTTCAACAATATATCCATTGGCTTTCAACTGGTTGTTTTTTTCCATTAGATTTTAGGGACCAGTTTGGTGGATTTGTAAATTGCTCACCTTTTACCTTTAGAATAGAAAATATGTTGAGCCTCAGCCTATTGAATGCCCATCTAGACCTCCAAGTCTAATTTGCCCTTTATAAAGATCTCCAAATGAATTGGATTTTTATGAACTATTGGGCGCCCCTCCAAGGCATCTCTTTCTGGACCAATGATCTTGGTTCAATGGGTAAGGCGGATGGGGTTTTCCCACAAAAGTTCAAATCCCTTACAGACTTGTTTACCCTCTCATAGGCGTTGCTGACTCGCAGTGCAAACAAGCTGTTTCAAGCCAAAGTTTTTTATCGCTTCGAGTATTGCAAGCCATCTCCAATTCGTTGTGGTACTTCCAAATCGAGTTGTTTAAATTTGGGACTTTTTGACCTTTGATTTAGGCTGGTTTTTATTTGTATTTTTGTCATGAATTTTCATGAGTCTCAAAAACAGTGCCAGATCCAGATTTTAGAGAGAGAGTTTTTTTCTGATTTCATTTCTAAATTTAAAATTGCCCAACAAACAATAGAAATTACAAATTTTGTGGATTAAATTCACCGAATTCCAAAAAACAACTTCAAAGTCAAAAAGTCCCTGGTTAGACAGCTCCCTTCCAAATAGAGATTACAAATTTTGTGGATTAAATTCACCGAATTCCAAAAAACAACTTGAAAGTCAAAAAGTCAAAAAGTCCCTGGTTAGACAGCTCCCTTCCAAATTAGGGAAAAGTATGTTTTGCAGCATTGCAATAAAAAATGCTATTTTAATGCCAAAACGCTGTGTTTCCTGTGCGATGTCTGTCAACAGAAATTTTGATCCTTGAATCAAATGCCATTTTAATGCCAAAACGCTGTGTTTCCTGTGCGAAGTCTGCTAAGAGGAAGGGCATTGATAAGATGAAGTATCTGTGAAAAAAGAGTTTGCCTTTGAATCAGACACCAGTTTAATGTTTTAAACAAGATTAGATTTGGTTCCCGCCGCCCGGTGCGAAGTCTGCCAATAAATGCAGTACAGCTTGTAAATGGGTTTTGAGTTTTTGACATTTTTCTGTATGAACATCTTCCATACGAGGCTGTTTAGGGGAAGAATTCAGTTGGGATTAGTTTTCCAAACAATAATCTTTTAAGTGAACTTCGATTTTCTTGGTTTTTCAATTTTGGTATTTTGGTATTGAAGAACTAAAAAGGTGGGTTTGTTTTGTTTTCACAGAAGGAACACGCAAGCCCTTGGTGGTGAAGAAATATCTGTCCACTGTCTCGTTCAACAATATCACCAGGATTGCTTTTGGGAAAAGATTTGTGAATGAGGAAGGGAATATGGATCCACAAGGTGTGGAGTTTAAAGAAATTGTTGCAGGCGGGGTGAAGTTGGGGGCTTCCCTCACCATGGCTGAGTACATTCCCTATCTCCGCTGGATGTTTCCACTGGAAGAGGGTGCATTCGCCAAGCACAATGCAAGGAGAGACAATGTCTCCAAAGCCATCATGGAAGAGCATACACTCGCCAGGCAAACGAGTGGTGTCAAACAACATTTTGTGGATGCATTGCTCACTCTGCAAGAAAGATATGATCTTAGCGAGGATACTATCATTGGCCTCCTCTGGGTAAGGCACAACCCTATATTACACATTACATCCCATTACATCCCTGCAATGATGCTTTAAGAATCAATTGAATTTGGGGTTCCTCGAGATAGATCTAAAGCCTTGATAGAGATCAAAATCCACCTCAATGTAGTTAAATATGTTTATGGTTCAAAATTTCAAATACATTGAGGTTTATATTTTGAGTTCTGTGATTGCCCTCGGCAATCCAGCGTTAAGGTAGATCTATTTCAGCTATTATAATTTTCTTGATCCTTCTCCCTGGTAGATCCATTCCCTCTTTTTAATTTTTTTTTTTTCATTTACACTTTCATTCAATATAAAGCCTCTTTGTCCCTTGTTATCTGTTTTTTTCCAATCCTACCAATTCATCATACAAATAGAATAAGTTGTTTCCTGTCTGTCTTTTTTCAACACTACCAATTCATCATACAAACAGAATGAGTTGTTTCCTGTATCGTACTGCAGGATATGATCATAGCAGGTGCGGATACAACAGCAATAACTGTAGAATGGGCCATGGCTGAACTTCTTCGCAATCCCCGAATTCAACAGAAAGCGCAAGAAGAGCTAGACAGAGTGGTTGGCAGGGACAGAGTGATCAACGAGACTGATTTTCCTCATCTACCATACCTGCAATGCATCACAAAAGAGGCCCTCCGCTTGCATCCACCCACTCCTCTGATGCTTCCACATAAAGCAACACAGAATGTCAAGATAGGTGGCTATGATATACCGAAGGGATCCAATGTACATGTAAATGTCTGGGCCATTGCTCGGGATCCAGCTGTATGGAAGAACCCAGTGACCTTCAAGCCTGAGAGATTTATTGAGGAAGATGTTGATATTAAGGGCCATGATTATAGAGTACTGCCATTTGGTGCAGGGCGCAGGATGTGCCCTGGTGCACAACTGGGCATTAATTTGGTTCAGTCTATGTTGGGACACCTGCTTCATCATTTCACATGGGCACCTCCCGAGGGAATGAAGGCTGAAGACATAGATCTCACAGAGAATCCAGGGCTTGTTACTTTTATGTCCACGCCCGTGCAGGCCATTGCTATTCCACGATTGCCCGCTCATCTCTACAAGCGACAACCACTCAATTGATCTGATTGTGAGTTTGATATAGTAAAGTCTAGTGTCGTGTAGTTTACCTGACTTTAGTTTTGATATAGTAAAGTCTAGTGTAGTGTATTTTACTAGACTTTCGTTTGATATAGTAAATTCCTGATTGTAGACTGTAACATGTGGAACTCTTCAAGCAAATCTAGCAAAAGGCCCTACAAGTACAAATTGAATCTGTGATCCAATTTTCAATACTTGTGCTGATTCTTTTGCATTATACAACTATGGATAAATGTTGCAGAGGAGCCTATTTCTTTATACAAACTTGAATCTGTTTTAAGTATTATTGTTTAGGTATATTGATGTGGAACTGTGATATTCCAATTTGACCTTTTAACTTTTGAATCATGGCTTTTGTGTCAACATTATGTGGATGTGTTATTTTTTTTTCAGGCATGAGCGTTGTGTTGAGGGTGGCTTATGAGTTGCAAACATCATGTATATGTGTTTCATTTTCATTGCCAAGTCGAGAGTTATGTAGAATATTTGTTCACATAATTGTAACAAGAGAAGTGAGGTGGTGTTAAATTTTTGTGTAGGAGAGATTTATATTTTACATGTTTTGAATCTAATGTTATGATTAGAATGAAAAAATTAATATTTAATGATTAATTGTACAAGAAAATTAAATAGATTTTATAACTTTATATGTACGTAATATCTTATTTTCAATTCATACAATGTATTAAATTAGATTATGTAAATGATGTAAATATGTTAATGTGAATTTCTATTGCAAAGCTCAAGGCCAATGCTCAATTAGTGAATAACTAGGCATGTATAATGTGATGTAAAAGATAGGTAAATATTTTGTTAGAAAATGATAACAAAATGGTCCAAGATGGTTGTGTAAAGAGCACTAGAGGGGAAGAGAAAACGGCCCTATAGGAGATTAAATCCTCTATTGTTAAGTGTACACCTTGGAGCTCATCCATTTGGTACCATTTACCATAAATGAGCCAATTACCCTTTTTTTAACTATTAAATCCAATCATTGAATGCAAGTGTGAGGTTGGTATGGAAAGTCTTCTCATGAAGTTATGGAAGCATGTGATGAATATATCTCTATAACAATTATAAAAGTCATTTTTTCTCATCTCCTTTGGAGTCTACCACACATAATTGTAATGACAATGAAATGAAGACCAAGAAAAAACTATGTTAGAAAACATGATCGTAAAGAAATAACAATAAACAATATGCAAATCTAAAATACATTAACACATTACAAGAGAGACATCAATATAACATGGTTCACCCAAGATGGGCTACATCCACACATAAATTGTCGGTCATTTTCTTATTATATCGTCCAACAAATGAAGGGATACCTACAGCACACCAACTTCACTTCTTCACTCTCTCACAATCTTTCCCACACTATCACATAGATCGTTTTTCACAATGTTACAATACAATATACAACCGTATTGCAATGTCTTCCTTTTATAAAGGGAATACAATAGGAAAATACCATGGGCTACCCAAAAACATTGGCTCATAAATCAATCATTATTGACCAAGTCATGACTATGAAATTACAACATTTTACAAGGCATTTTTTCTTAAATTTTCTCTATGGTAGGCGTTGCCTTCGAACCCCCACTAGGGGGTCTGCCAAAAGCTATCCTAGATCCCTCTGACGACTGTAGTGGGGGGGCAAGCCCCTCACGCTCTTTTATTAGATGTTGGGATCCAAACACGATTGAAACAATAACATCTCTGAATTAGGAAAATCAAGCTCCACAACTAACAAACTCCCACTTGGAGATTGACCAAAACAACTCCATCGTTGTTGCACTTGCTGGACTATGCTCTGAACTTTGGACCTAACAAATTTCTCATCTTCACCTTCATGCTTGAATGCTAACTGAAACCGAGTAGGAGCTCACTTTCTCTCTGATTACTACCTTTGTCAACATGTCTGTAGGATTTTAGCTACTGTGTATCTTTCCAACTTCAACAACTCATCTTCCATAATAGATCGTATGAAATAGTACTTGAGTTGTATATGTTTAGTCTTTGAATAGAAGACTAAGTTCTTTGCAATATGAATGACACTCTGGTTGTCACTGTAGAGCTTGTTATTTTTATGCTTCTTACCCAATTCCTCCATGAACCTCTGCAACCCAATCATCTCTTTACTAGCCTCTGTAGTAGCAACATACTTTGCTTCCATTGTTGAAATTTCATCAACCTTTTGCAGCTTTGAAATCTAACTTACAGTTGTTTCACCTAGAGTAAAAACATACCTTGTGGTGCTCCTCTTGATGTCTTTATCACCAGCCATATCTGCATCAACATATCCATCTAGAACGGTGTCTGAACCTCCAAAACATAATGCATGAGTAGTGGTACCTCTCTAATACCTGAGAATCCATTGTACTGCTCCCCATTTCTCTTTACCTAGATTGTTCATATACCTGCTCACAACTCTTGCTAAATGTGCAATATCTAGTCTTGTGCACACAATGGCATACATCAAGGTGCCGACTGCTGATGAATAGGGAACCTTGGACATGTATTCTATCTCTTCCCGTGTCTTGGGACACATCTTCTTACTTAGTTTGAAATGGTTGGCCAAAGGTGTACTAACCGGTTTTGCATTCTGTATTCTAAACCTATCCAACACCTTTTCTATGTACTCACCCTGAGACAATGTCAATTTGTGATTTTTCCTATCTCTTGTTATTTTCATACCAAGGATTTGCTTTGCAACACCCAAATCCCTCATCGCAAATGATTTAGCTAGTTTCATTTTGAGCACATTTATATCTTGCATGTTATACCCTGCAGGAAGCATATCATCCACATATAATAACAAGATAATATATCTTCCATTATCTAGTCTCTTAAAATAAACACAGAGGTAAGAATGACATCTACGATAACCCTATTCTGTTATAAACTTATCAAATTTCAAATACCATTGTCTTAAAGCTTGTTTCAAGCCATACAAACTCTTCTTCAACCTACAAACCAAATTTTCCTTCTCTTTGACCTCATACCCCTATGGTTGTTAAATATAAATCTTTTCCTCTAAATCCCCACGGAGAAAAGTCATTTTTACGTCTAACTGTTCAAGATGCAAATCTTCTACCACCATTACACTTAAAATAGTCTTAATTGAAGTCATTTTAACAACCGGAGAAAATATTTCATCAAAGTCTATACCTTTCTTTTGTGCAAACCCCTTTACAACAAGTCTAGCCTTATACCGCTTTTTGTACTCTTCTTCTTCCTTTAACCTGTAAACCCATTTATTCTACAATGTTATTTTACCTACAGGAAAATCAAGCAAATCCCAAGTCTGATTTCCTACCAATGAGTCCATCTCCTCATTCATGCCTTGCTCCCACTTCTATTTAGATCACATTTGCATTGCTTCTTCATAACATCCTGGTTCACCAGAATCAAGCATCAATAAATAATACAGGTAATGAGAGAATTGTTCAGGGGGTTTACTTAACCTGATAAATCTTCTTACACTTGCAGGAGTTTGAGGTACCTACAGTTGTTCTTAATTATCTAGTACCTTTGGAACTTCATTTTCTTTGATTTCATCAAGCACTATGTACTCTGTGTTTTTCTTTTTCTCTTTCTTTCCCTGCAACTGATATTTGTATATAACATTTTCATTGAATACTACATCTGTACGCCTAATGATTTTTTGATTTTCATAATCTCATAAGCAATAACCAAAATCATCCACCTCGTATCCAATAAATGTTCATTTCTTGGATTTAGTCTCAAGCTTTGTCTTATTTTCATTACCAATATGGGAAAATGCTTCACAACCAAAAATTCTCATAAATGAGTCGTCTACCTTTTTATATGTCCATGCTTCCTTTGGAATTCCACCATCCAAAGCACTTGAAGGCCCTCTGTTTATTAAGTAAACAACAATATCTACAACATCATCCCAAAACTATAAGGGAAGCTCTACATGCAATCTCATACATCTTGCATACTCCATGATCATCCTATTCATCCTTTCTAACACACCACCTTCTTATGGTGTTCTTGGGACTATCTTCTCTCTATGAATCCCATGGTATGAATAGTAACTATCAAACTCTTTGTTGCAGTATTCACCTCCATTATTAGATCATAAACATTTAAATATTTTCCCTATCTCATTCTCAACCAAATATTTCAACTTCTTAAAAGTAGCAAACACATCATATTTTTGTTTAATGCAATACAGCCAAGTTTTTCTAGTTGCATCATCAATAAAAGTAACATAATAACAAGAGCCACCAATAGATTGTACATGAGTCGGCCCCCATACATCTATATGCACAAGCTCTAACTTTTCACTCTTTTTTGTTTCCCAACCCTGAAAAATCTAACTCTATTTTTTTTCATAAACAGGGGTGTTATAGAATTCCAAACTTACCTGCTTCAGATCTGGAAGCAATTTCCATGAGTGGAGGATATGCATAATATTCTTACTCATGTGGCCAAGCCTATGATGCCACAATGTTGTACATGTTTTTGTGGAAGCTATAGAGATATAATAATCAACATTATGAGGACATAAATACATCGTACCTATCATATCTCCTTTCACTATTACCAGTGCTCCTTTAGTGATCTTCCACCACGTTTTTCCAAATGTAGACAAACAAACATTATCTCCCAACTACATTGTTGAGATTAGATTTATTTACATAGAAGGAATATGCCTTACATTTTATAGCAAATGATTCATTTCTATTATTTAACTTAAACTGTACCTTACCCATTCCAACATTTGTACATGGTTCATCATCAACCAATAAAACATGTCCAAAATCACATTAAACATAATCATGAAAGAATTTCCTATTGGATGTAGCATGACATGAAGTCCCTGAATCTACTACCTAGTAATTACTAGTATTATCCATTGCAATAATTGAAAGCATCTTGTAACACATCACTTTCTACATTAGCTTCTTAAGTAGTCTCCTGCTTCCCATCTTTTTTCTTCTTTGGATATTTGCAGTCTTTCTTCAAATGTCATTTCTTACCATAGTTTCAACCCTCTATTTTTCCCAATTTGGACTTTGATCTGCCCTTTCTAGACTTACTGTAATTACCTAGTCTCTTTCCTTTCTCCCTTTGTCTTCCCCTTCTCTCCATGGTCAATGCATTACCTGATGTCTCACATGTGTTTTTTCTTCGCTAAGAATAACACCAACAACATAATCAGATTTAAGTATTTGAACCAAACAGAGTTACTTACAACCACGACCAAGCCATTCCAGCTTTCTAGCAATGAGCATAAGATTATAAGATCCCTAACCTAATCATAAAAGTTCACTTCTACAGAACTTAACTGATTAGTAACCGTATTAAATTCATTTAATACGGTCAACAATAGATCCACCTTCTGACATATTTATATTAAATAAACGCTTCATTTGAAATACCTTGTATAGTTTAGCCAATGTGTTCATAACACCCTCTGTTGTCTTTTCTTTTGAAATATTGAAAGCCACCGACGAAGCCAGGCACAACCATATTGTTCTCAGTGCCTTTCTGTCAAGAACCTCCCATTTTTCGTCCTTCAATAGTTGTCGATTGTTTTGTTTTTCTGCCCAACGGTAGGAATTGATCCTTCTGGTACATATAGTACTCCATTTGCATATTACATAACTAGTAGTTTTGGACGTTAAATTTCTTGACCCTAAACTTGGATTCTTTTTACCATTGCTCCCACTCGAACCAAGAACCCTTATTTCCTGTGATTTTAATAGCTAAAATAGACATTTTGGCTCTAATACCAATTGTTAGAAAAGCGAATCATAGAGAAAAAACAATAAACAAGATGCAAATATAAAACACATTAATGCATTACAAGAGATACACCAATATAATGTGGTTCACCCAACATGGGCTACATCCACAGAGAAATTTCTAGTCCTTTTATTATTGTATCATCCTACAAAATGAAGGGATACAACCAACAACACACCCGCTGCACTTCCTTTGCACTTTCTCACAGTCTCTTTCACACAATCACAAAAATGTTTTTTTCACAATGTTGCAATACAATACATAGTCGTATGACAATTCCTTCTTTTTATAAAGGGAATATCATGGGAAAATACCAAGGCTACCCAAAACCATGGGCCCGTAAATCACCCATTATTGACCAAGTCATGACTATGAAATTACAACATTTTACAAGGTAGTTTTCCCTACATTTTTGCTGCAGGGGCGCTACCCTCGAACCCTCTCCAGGGGGGGTCCCAAAATCCCCCTCGACGACTATAGTGGGGGGGTGGGAAGTCCTCCCACATCCCACCCCCCTCCCCCTCGTCAGGTGCTGGGATTCAAACATGGCTGAAAAAATAACATCTTTGAATCAAGAAGATCAATACACAACCAACAAATGCTATGTAATGTAAAATCTGCATGAAATGTGTTGTAGACTCCAAAGGAGATAAGAAAAAATGACTTTTACAATTTCTATAGAAATATATTCATCCCATGCTTCCATAACTACATGACAATTAATTTGTTTATATAACTATGAAAATTAACACCTCGATCTTACAAGTTGAAACCTATCAAATGCATGATATCTAAGTCGGTATAAGAACAATTTTTCCTCATTTTGCAAAGTTAGTTGGGATTGTCTCTTCCTCTTCATTTTGTTATCTCACGCTCCTAACACTCTTGTGAGTTGGAGCTTGGGTGGATTATTGTTGTGAGATGGTCATTTAAGATCGTTGTTTTGTATTCCCCCACTGAGTGATTGGGTTTGACTATTACATGCTTGTTGTGATATTCATTTTTGCATCCATGGAGAATGGGTGCGAAGATAACAAGTAAAAGACAAGATAAATAACATATATGATGTTCTATTTAGTCTGTAGTCGTGCAAAATATGGAATTTTTCCCATCAAGGATGTTAACAAGGGAATGTTTTTTCACTAAGGCTAGCTAGTGCCCAATTGGTAATATTTCATTCTAAATGCTTGTTGTAATGTGGTCTTCCATTCAATCGTGACATAATAAAGTTTCTTTATGTAAATCTACGAGAATTTGGTAATTGTTTCATTACCCCATTGATCCAAAAGGATCTGAAGACACTTAGAAATCAAAATGTTCAATTGCTATAAATAACAATACCATTATGTAGAGCTCGACACGATTTTTCAATGACACGAGATTAATCGCTTTAAACGAACGAAGGACGAGGGAGATATCGCAGTTTTAAGTTTTTGAGAAATAAGAGAAAAATGAGCTATATAGGTTCCATGAGGCAACTCCACAGAGTGCCACATGGCATCACTATACATAGGATGATGTTAGCAGGTAACACATGGCAACACCAGAGGGTGCCATGTGTCACTCATTTTTTTCCTTTTTGGGTGTCCAAATGGACCAATAAAAACTTCCACCTGGCATGATGACATGGTAGTTGACATGACACTATTGATGTGGCACTTCTGATGTGGGGATGGCGTGGAACTTTGACATGGTAAGATGGCATGACAGATGGTGTGGCATTGATGACATGGCATTAGATGACGTGGTTAATTCACATTGTGACATGTGTCATCTCCACATTCCCTCCTTGATATGTGTGCAAGTGGCCAGAATTAGCAAATACTGCCAAATATAGAGGGACCACCAAAGTTAGGCTTCGCCAAAATCTCCTCTAGTATTCTTTTCAGTTATGTAAATGTACGTTAGATTTAAATAACACCACCAAATTTAGCCCAATGTATTTAAACTCCTTCCAACTTTAGTGAGGCATCACCATATTTAGTAGATGCCATCAATGTTGACTTGGCACCCATAAAATTGGCAGAAAAGGGGTTAGGCCCTTCTACTTACCACCCAAGATAAAAGGGGGTCAATCCAATAGCTAAAGAGGAGATCAGATTGTAGAGAATCCCTCGCAGGAAGGAGGCCAAGGTGGCACAAGTTTTGAGATAGGTATAGGGGGTCTATACATTGCACTAAAATCGAGACAAAGTTTTAGCTTTTGAGCAAGGTTCCATATCTTGAGGCTAAGAGAGGGTCTATCTCACCTGCTTAGAAAGGGGTTGAGTTGATACTCAAATTTCACGAAATTTCACAAGGAATCTATATTTTTAGTTTGTTTCTCCATATAATTAGTCAGTCAGAAGGGGAATGTATGAGGTGTTCTTAATCTAAGTGCCACGGGGAGGTCCCAACTTTCAACATAAAGGTATCAAGTTTACACTCAAATTTCATGGATTTTCACAACAAATCCAAATATGTTGTATGTTGTTGCAATAGAAGTCTACAACTAAAGGGGGTCTTAGTGCACCTATTATAGATCACTCTTTGATGTAATTTTTGGCAATTGAATATTGATTGAGTGGTCTAGCTGGTTGAAGCAGACCTAGAGAAATAGCAAAGAAGCCTAGTGAACTCCGCCATAAAATGTTTTATGTGTTATGCATGCATTCTCATTATTTCATTATGTTCATGGTGAAAGTTTCATAAAGTACATTGAAAAAAAAAGTGAATAGCCTCATTTAGTAAGTTTGGCTTAAAGTAATGCATTCACATAATAGTGGGATGTTGGTCAGAATTGGATCCAATATCCAAATAATTGGAAGAGATTAATGTTTGTAATGGTATAATACACATAGCCTCTTCTAGATCAAGTGGTATCTTACCAGGTATTTTGATAGGTGGATGATTACAAGAGCTAAGTTAAAGTGCGATGAAGGAACACTTGCAAGCTACAATCCTGAGATTAGTTCAAGAAAAAACATTCAAAGGGCTGAAAATGCTTCACCAAGAAGGAGAGGACCCTATAAATTTGAAGATGATTTCTTTTAAGCTTTCAATTTGATGAAACCAATGGTGGAATAACTTTACAATGAAAGAGGACAAAGAAAGAGAGAATGGACCAATCATATTAAGGATGAAGTTTCATAGTCTTTGATAAGAGGTGAAGGAGGAGGTTCTTTAGATCCTTCCTCACCATCATCATCAACAAATGGTGGTATTGTTATTTTTTATACTTTAATTCAACTAGGATCTTTATCTGAAAAAATAACAAGAACAACAATCTATGCAATATACAAAAGAGACATAAGACACAAAAATTTTCCTTGGGGAAACCATAAATGAGAAAACCCCACAAAATTCCTCAGAATAGTTCTGTCTCTAAGACAATATCACAAGATGGAAAAACCGAAGAACAATATGTCTTCCACACCTCTCTCTCTTTCCTCCTTGTCTTCTCTCTCCTAATGCTCCAATGAGAGAGTGAGAGAGTGTGTCCAAATAGGGAGGGCGCCTCCTTATTTATATTCTCCCATTGAGTGACTTACTCAACTAACAAGGTCATCCATGATACCTAATTGGGGCCAACCTACCTATAAATACTTCAAAGTACATTTTCCTTTATTTATTCTGGGCAGTATTTCCCCGACTTACAACGAAGGGTTTACCTCAATGACCATACACAATAATGACATCCCGAAAGGAGGGAAACACATATATGATGGGGGTGCAACAATATACAATGATAATATACATTAGAATACATTATGAAGTTACAAATACAACACCGCTCCCTCTTAAATAGGAAGGTATTCACTCATTGCAGTCATCATCACATATGGTCATGTCATTGTCATGGAGTCATCATCGTAGCTGCTGCCATAGTCCTCATCTTGTCGATCATTGAATAATGACATTTATTTGTCATCAAAAGTATCTACATAGCTAGCCCTGATTCATGCTAGGTGTAGGACTAGTCCTCATCTAGGTCTTCATCATATCCATGAGCAAGACATCGCGTAGGTACAACCTAGGACCATTCATTACATTTCCAATGCAATCACATGCATCTCCTACTGTCATTGCATCATATCCAGATCATCTCATCATCATACATAGAGCACGTAGAGCATAGCCTAGATACATATCACAGACTACTTGCATTCTACCAACATAATAGCACACAAGATGAGCACATCAACATATCATCATCACGTTTTTTCAGGTATTTCTTGTTTTTGGGGTAGTGTGGTCCGTCAAAAGTATGCCAATTGGGTGCTCGTTGGATTCAGAATTTAATTTCGCATCCATTGAGATCTCCCGATCGAAATTTGAGTAAAATCACAGGGAAATATGTCAAAAATATGAACAAAAAAATAGTTTTTTTTATGATACCTATCCCCAAAGTTATATTAAAAAATTGTTTAAGACCTATATGGTATTTCAAATTTAAAGCAATTTCATTGGCTAACACATGATGACATGGAATTTGAATTATGGTTAAAAGGCCCATTTTGAGTTGAAATTTCCTCTAATGCGAGTCTGCAACTCTCTCTCTCTTTCCTCCTTTTCCTCTCTCTCCTAATGTACCAATGAGATAGTGAGTGAGTGTGTGCAAATAGGGAGGGCGCCTCCCTACTTATATTCTTCTATTGACGACTTACTCAACTAACTAGGTCGACCATGATACCTAATTGGGGAAGACCTACCTAGGAATACTTAAAAGTACATTTTCATTGATTTATTCTGGGGACTATTTCCTCGACTTACAACAAAGGGTTTACCTCAATGACCATACACAATAGTGATATCCCAAAAGGAGGGAAACACATCTCCGATGGGGGTACAAAAATATTCAATGATAATATACATCAAAATATCTTCTAAAGTTACAAACACAACAACATAGATGATCATTCTTCTGAAGATAAACATTTAAAACCCTCTCATTCTCGTAGAATTCCTTTATTGAAATTAGATGTAAAGTTTTATTTGCTAATTTATGATGAGGAATTGAATGGAGAGAAACTTGACAATTGCAACAAATGAATAGAGGTCTATTGTAGGGTGTAGTAGATCAAAGAGGATGTGACAAATATTGTGTTGGCCACCTTAAGCATGAGCGATTCATCCTTGGTATGATGGGAGAGACGGACTCAAGCAGATTTGGCACAAAATGATAAAATTATTTCTTCTTGGGATGAATTCATTTCTATAATAAGGAAACAATTTTATCCCTTTGCATACACTCAAAAGACAATGATAGAATAGATACATATAAATAAATTGAAATAGAAAAGTGTTCAAGCATACACACATGAGTTTAAAAAGAGAGCACTAGCATTGGGGATTCCGTTGTATACTAGAGAGTCTCTTCTTAAATATATCAGTGGCTTACATTCTTATTTGAGACATATAATTATAATGTTTAAGCCTACTAATCTAGATGAAGTCTGAATACAAGCTACACATCTTGAAGCTAGCAAGGGTAAGTTTGGTATGGAGGATGTCTCTGCAGAGCCACAATTGAAAAAGGTAGCTACAAAAAGGAAAATGAATTCTACATGTACTCATTGCAACAAGAAGGGACATGAAAACGACGAGTGTTGGAAACTACATCTTGAGTTTCTACCATAGAAGTTTAGGAACAAGGGGAAGTAGAAGACCACTGTGACCATGCAACATGATCTAGGATCATATTTAGGGGATGATGCGCTGATTACAACCGTGGGTGTGAAACGTATACCATTTTATAGTTCTAGTTATTTTATTCAATATCCTAAGTCAGAAGATGGCATTAATGATAAGGAAAGAAATGAACCTTTTCATGTAAAAGAACAAGAAGTACCATATTCACTTCTAGGTTGTGGTCTAGATATTTAGTAGGAATTGGTAATCACATCTGGTAAAATTGTTCAAAAGAAGAAAAGGATTGTTGATTCATTTCCTTTAGAACTAATGTATGCCATCCTACTTCTATCTAGTTGTTTTTGGTTAATTAGCATGATCATGAATACATGAGATTGTAGAGATAAGGGAATAAACCTTGATGTTAGAAATATGATTGCAATTGTTATTATGTTTGGACAATTTGTGGTGATGTATCAAGTTTCCATGATTCAGAGAAGATGGGTGGACTTAGGCCAAGTGGAGAGGAAATGACCTCACTTGATTGATGCTTAGAAACTTTTGGAGGTCCAAAAGCTTCCTAGTGGAGAGGAATGATCTAGGAGGATTTGAAGATGCTTAGAAATCAAATTGTTCAATTGCTAAAAATAAAAACACCATTTTGTATAGATCGACGTTATATTTTCAATGCTGCGAGAATCGCCTCAAACTGATATCGGATGAGGGAGATATCACAGTCTGAAGTTCTTGAGAAACAAGAGAAAAAAGAGCTAAGAGGTGCCACATGGAAGCTCCATAGAGTGCCATGTTGCAACACTCTATAGAGTATGACATAAGTAAGTGACACATGGTATCACCAGAGGATGCCACATGTCACTCATTTTTGTCCTTTTCATGGGTTCAAATGGACCAATAAAAATTTCTCGGTGGCATACTGACGTGGCACTGTTGATGTTGTGGATGGCGTAGCACTATCGACGTGGTAGAGTGACATGGCACTATTGACATGACAAACTGACATGCCAAAGATAATGTGGTAGATGACTTGGTATTGCTGACATGGCAAAGTGACATGGACTAATCACATGGTGCCAAATGGAACCTCCACATGGCATCCTTGATAACTGTGCAAGTGCCTAGACTTAGAGAATTCTTCCAAATATAGAGCAAGAGCGAAATTTGGCCTCCAGTACCAAAACCTTCATTAGTTTTCTTTTAGTTATGTAAACGTCTGCTAGATTCATCTCTCAACAAAAAACCGCCAAATTTTACTGGAATCTCTAAACTCCTTCCAACTTTCATCGAGTGTTTCCAAATTTAGTAGATGTTAGTGGTATCGACTTGGCACCGACAAAATTGGTAGAAAATGGGTTCGGCCCTTCCACGTATCACCCAAGTCAAAAGGGGGTCATCCTAATGGTTAAATAAGAGGACATATTGCAGAGAATCCCACACGCAGAGGAGGCCAAATGTGGCATGAATTTAGAGGCAGGAACTGGGGGTCTTTACACTGCACAGACATTGAGGTAGAATTCCACCTTTTGAGCAAAGTTCCATATCTTGAGGCTAAGAGAGGGCTTGTCTTACCTTATTAGAAAGGGGTTGAGTTTATACTCAAATTTCATGAAATTTTGCAAGGAATCCAGATTTTCATTTTATTTCTTCATTTGAGCATCCAGACAAAAGGGAAATGTTAGGGGTGTTCTTGATCTATGTGCCACATGGAAGTCTCAAATTTTAACATAGAAAGGTATCAAGTTTATACTCAAATTTCATGATTTTTTTCAAGGAATCCAAATATGTTGTTTGTTTCTGTTATAGAGGTCCAAAAATGAAGGGGGTCTTTAGTGTACCTATTGTACGTCATTCATTGATGTAATTTTGGCAATTGAAGAATAATTGAGCGGTTCTGCTGGTTGAAGCGGACCCAAAGACGTAGCTAGGAAGCCTAGCGAACTCGGTCATAAAACAAATTGTGTTATGCTTGCATTCACATTGTTTCATTATATTCATGGTGAATGTTTCATAAAGTACATTGAAAACACAAGTGAACAACTCCATTTAATAAGTTTGGATTAAACTAATGCATTCACATAACAATGGGGTGTTGGTCATAATTAGATCCAATAATTGTAAGAGATTAATGTTTGTAATGGTATAATACACATAACCTCTTCTGGATTAAGTAGTATCAAAGCATGTATTCTAACAGGTGGATGCTTACGAGAGCTAAGTTAAAGCACGGTGAAGGAAAACTTGCAAGATACAATCATGAGATTAGTTCAAGAAGAAACATTCAAAAGGGGGGAATGGCTTCGTCAAGAAGGATATGACTTTACAACTCTGAAGATTATTTCTTTGAAGGTTTCAATGTGATGAAGGCAATGGTGGAAGAGATTTCTAATGAAATAGGACAAAGAAAAAAACACATTATATAATCCGATGATAACTATATACTCACAGCGAGAACTCTAGGCCTAAAAATCCATTTTTTTGTGTGAAAACATTAAAACCAACCTTCAAATTCAAAAGTGATGCTACCGGTAGCACATTTTTTTATTTCAAGGTTAAAAATACAACCATTTCCTTAAAACCTCATATTGTTGCTAACAATAGCCTTAAAATAAACTATTGAATATAAAGCTAATACTACTAGCCACACATTGGTTTTTTCAAATGCTAAAATTATAACTTTTTTGAAAGCATGGACTTAAGAATGAGTATTATTGGTTGAAAAATATTAAAATCAACCTCTAATTTGAAAAGTAGCGCTAACATTGCAACATTCTTGAAACCATGGCCTTAAAAATCGAGTCTCCCCACTTTCATGGCTATTACTTCTAGCTCCCTATTTTATAATTTTTTTTATAATTTTTTTAAACATTTAAATAAAATAAAAAAATTAAATTACAAACCATTGATGAAGGCAATGGTGGAAGAGATTTCTAATGAAATAGGACAAAAAAAAACACATTATACAACCCGATGATAACTATATACTCACAACGAGAACTCTAGGCCTAAAAATCCATTTTTTTGTGTGAAAACATTAAAACCAACCTTCAAATTCAAAAGTGATGCTACCAGTAGCACATTTTTTTATTTCAAGGTTAAAAATACAACCATTTTCTTAAAACCTCATATTGTTGCTAACAATAGCCTTAAAATAAACTATTGAATATAAAGCTAATACTACTAGCCACACACTGGTTTTTTCAAATGCTAAAATTATAACTTTTTTGAAAGCACTGACTTAAGAATGAGTATTATTGGTTGAAAAATATTAAAATCAACCTCTAATTCGAAAAGTAGTGCTAACATTGCAACATTCTTGAAACCATGGCCTTAAAAATCGAGTCTCCCCACTTTCATGGCTATTACTTCCAGCTCCCTATTTTTTATTTATTTTTATAATTTTTTTAAACATTTAAATAAATTAAAAAAATTAAATTACAAACAAATGAATTATTTTATTAAGAAATAATTATTTTATTAAAACAAAATAATAATAAATTAAAATTTTAATTAAAAAAATGTTTTTGTTTTAAATACATATTAAAAAATTTAAGAAAAAGATAAAAAAAAACATTTAAAATTGAAAAAAAATTAAAAATAAAAAAAAATTAAAAACAAAACTATTAAAATTAAAAAATTAAAAAAAAAAGAAATAAAATAAAAAATTTAAAACTAAAATTAAAAAAAAAGCTAACTAAACCCTAACAACTTGCACCCCCCACCCTCCTATACTACCCTCCCCACTCCCCACCTCCCATCCCTTGCAACCCCCTCTCCCTCCCCCACCACCCCCTGTTCCTCCCCGTCCCTCACCCGCCACCTCCTACAGCCCCCTCTCCTCTCTCTCCCTCCCCACCACCCCTGCTAGCCCCTCTCGCACCCCTTCCATCCCCTCTCCCTCCCTCCCTCCCTCCCTCCCTCCCTCCTTGCTCCCTCGCACGGGGGGGTGTAGAGGGGGAGAGAAAGGGGGGTGGGGGAGCAGAGAGGGAGGGAGAGGAGGTGGTGGGGGTGGGAGAGGGGGTTGTGGAGGGTGGCAGAAGAGGGAGAGGGGAGGGAGAGCGGGGGGCGAGGGAGAGGAGGGGAGGTGGGGAGTAGGGAGGGAGTGAAGGAGGGAAGGGGATGAGGGTAGTTAGGGTTTAGTTAGGTTTTTATTATTATATTTATTATTTTTGAAAATGATTTAAAATTATAATATATTTTTTTTCAAAATTTTTCATATTTTTTTAAAATTTTGTAAAAGTTTTTTTTTAAATTTTAAATATTTTAATATGATTTTTTTTTATAAATTTTTTTAGTAAAAATTTCAATTTTTAAATAAATTTTTAAAAGTTTAATAAAAATTTCATTTTAATAATTTTTTTTAATTTATTCTTTTATTATATAGTTTTTTAATATTTTAAGTTTATATATATATATATATATATATATATATATGATGATGATGATGATGATGATGATGATGATGATGATGATGATGATGATGATGATGATGGCGATGATGATGATGATGATGATGAACGTTCATTGAGACAAACTTTGGTATATCAGACCTTCAGAATGATAATAGTTGGTTTACTTTAAAATATTGTTCCTATGCTCAAAAAGCTTGCCAAGAATTTTTCCAAACTCACTATAGTTTTGGCAAGTTAGGAGGTTATAAAGGTTTGTATTGTAGCAAATACTGTGAACCTTAGATCTAATGTGGGTGTAAGCAAGACACTCTAAGAGAAAGTGATTTTCATCCTCAACGCTCATAGACTCACAAAGAGGGAAAACCCTTTCCGCTGATGGAGTTTTAGGAATAGACCAACACCCTGTTTCACTATGGTGTTCATGAGAGTTCATTCTAATCTTGGCTATATTAATTTTATTTTGTCAGCTAGATACTACTGAGAGATACTTCTGATCTTCCAAGTTAGGATTAATGACCTCCTTATAGTGTTTTAATTTTCTCTTAACCGCTAAATTTTCCTCACACCCAAATTTCTCTTTAAACTTTAGAAGTAATAATATTTTTGACATTATCAATGTTCTGTAAAATGTCGTTTTCATCAATGCCCCAATGGTTTAACCAAGACATGGTATGTTTACACCAACACTGCTTGAGGCGTAGTTGGTTTTGACTTGAGTTTAAAGCAATTTTAGGAAGTCTCTTGTTTCCCATGTTATTTATCTTATGCTTGTACACTAGGTACCTAGTCAAAACCATGCTCTCGATGGGGGAAAGAACCACTTCTATGAGGAGAACATGATCAGGTGTATTTCTTTTAATTTTGAGGTTATAAGTTATAAACCACTTCTAGATTTGCTCAATCTTCCTCCAAGATTCTCTAGAAATGATGCACCCCCATACTTCACAACCATACAAGATAACATGGATGACAAGAGTTTCAAAGAGGAACTTCTTTTATTGGTTGATTTACAGTTATTTTCAAGCCTAAAATAATCTTTCCACCCTCCATTAATCCTTTTCTCAATGCTATAGTTCCAATTGAGCTTATGATGAATATCAATTCCGAGATACTTGTAGGAAGTCACTTCATCTAGATTTCTTTTATCATAAATAAAATTTGCATATGTGTCTTTCTTAAGTTTGTCTTGTTGGTGCTAAAAATCATACCCATGTTAGAGAAAAGATATTTAAGAACTCTTAATTGCTTATCGAGATGAGAAGGATTCCTTGCCATAAGAACAATATCATCAGCATAAAGTAGGATGATGATAACTATCCCAGCTAAGATTGTACCAACACAACCTACTTATTCTAAACACTTTTCTAGCTTATCAATGTAAATCCCAAAAATGGTAGGGGAGAGGGGGAGACCTTGTTTAACTCCAATATTACAATTTACATTCATTGTCCACCCCTCATTATTCTTAAACTTGGAAATGACCTTTTCATATAACCTTATCGCGACATCTCTCAACTAAAAAGGAGCCTTAAGCTCATCTAGCCTATTCCACAGGTTATTTCTAGGCACTGTATCAAATGCTTTTATAAAATCCACAAAGAAACAAAATAGGATAGACTTATTATTACGAAATTCCTCTGCAATGATCCTAAGCGTAACTAGGTGGTTCATGGTTGAATGGCGCCTACTAAAACTTGCTTGGCCTTTATCCTTCTTACCTTCCATTTCTAGACATTCATTCAATATTCTTTTATAATATAATACCATATAACTTAGCTAAGAGAGGGCTAATCATAATAGTTCGATAATTAGAGGTATCATTTTTATCACCACTTTTGAAAATAGGAATAATGAGGCTTTGAGTCCAAGGTGTAAGATTAAATAGTTTGTGGACGTGCGGGATGAGGGCAGGCCCTCAAATTTTTAATATTTCCGCTTGGTATACTTCAATGTCTTTGGTAAGAAGGGTTTGAATGTTATCTCTGATATCTAGGGATTCATAAAGATTTTAAAGATAGGAATTCCAATCTTTTAAAGCAATTTTATTGTCTTCTTTTGTTTTGCAAGTTAGAATTTGCCTCCAAAATTTCTTAGGAGCCACCTTGGAGAGGTGTAGGATATTTTCCTTCCTTTTACTTAGATAATGCCTTTTATGTCTTTTAATTAAGGCTTTGTAGTGATTTATCTTGTCCACTTTTATCAAATCTATAGTAGCTTGCTTAATTTATTTTCTCGCATCTTTACACTCTTGATCATACCAATGGTTGGTTCTACTATCGCTCATTTTACTCGAGACTTCAATAGAGAAATTCTTAATGGATGACGAGATGGTTGTAGAAAAATTATGGTAGAGATTTCTATATTCTCCATACAAGATAAATGAAACAAATCATTTTTTAGATCCGATGGAGAAAAATGTCATCTTTATTTTTATCGAAGATTAGGTACATTTGGAAGTGATAGTTTTCCTCCTCGGGATCGCTATGCATGACAATATTGAGAGTTATAATTAAAGGTCTATGATCAGAGTCGGGTTCATGGTCATTGAAGATGTTGAAATATGTTGATTTCTTGTATAGAGGGATATCATATATAACATAATCTAGCACACTAATTTACTTATAATTTTGTTTTAATTATTGTCTTTTAAAAAAGTTTTTAGTTTATAAACTTTGTATTCAATTTTGTTTTAAGTTTTTAACATTGTTATGTTTGTTTGAAATATTAATAAATAATTTCAATATATATATATATATTTTTTAATTTTGTTTACTTTTAATAATTATTTATTTTAATGTGATATAAAAAAACATTTGATGGGTTTTCAAAAAATTGTAATTTTATCCCAAAAATAAAATGACATGCTACTAGTAGCACCATTTTTTGAATATGCAGTAAAATTAGCTACTAAATGGAACCTATAAAAAATGAGAGCTATTTAGAGTTCTCCTTAGATTGTATAATATGTTAAAAGAGAAAGCACCAGTCATGTTAAGGATGAAGCTACAAAGTATTCTGTAAGAGTTGAAGGAGGAGGTCCTTTGGAGCATTCCTTTCCATCATCATCAACAAATGTTGGAGATGAGCATTCTTCTGAAAATAACTTCTTCAAACCCTCTCATTTTCGTAGAATGACTTTATTGAAATTTAAAGTTTGATTTGCCAATTTATGATGGGGAATTGAATGCAAAGAAACTTGACAATTGGATCAAACAACTAAAGGTCTATTGTAGGGTGTAATGGATCAAAGAGGATGTGACAAAGATTCAGTTGGCCACCTTAAGCATGAGCGGTTTAGCCTTGGTATGGTGGGAGATCCGGATTCAAGCACATTTGGCACAAAATGGAAAAATCATTTCCTCTTGGGATGAATTCATTTAAGGCAACAATTTTATCCCTTAGCATACACTCAAACAACAATGATAGAATGACTACATCTAAAGAAATTTAAAGGAAAAAGTGTTCAAGCATACACACATGAGTTTAAAAAGAGAGCACTAGAATTGAGGATTCCAATGTATACTCAAGAGACTCTTCTTAAAGATATCAACAAATTGCATTCTTATTTGAGACATACCATCTTAATGTTTAACCCTACTAATCTGGATGAAGTCTCAATACAAGCTACACATCTTGGAGCTAGAAAGGGTAAGTTTGGTATGGCAGATGTCTCTGTAGAGACACGATAGAAGAAGATAAATACAACAAGGAATGAGAATCCTAGATGTACTCATTACAACAAGAAGGGACATAAAAAGGACGAGTGATGGAAACTACATCTTGAGTTGCTATAAGAGAAGTTTAGGAACAAGGGGAAGAAAAAGACTACTGCAACCGTGCAACATGATCTACGATGAGATTCAGGAAACAAGGCATTGATTACAACCGTTCATGTCAAATATATACTATTTAATAGTTCTAATTCTTTTATTCAATCTCCTAAGTCAAAAGACGACATTAATCATAAGGAAAGAAATGAACATTTTCATGTAAAAGAGGCAGAAGTATATGATTCACTTATAAGTTATGGACCAGATATTCAGTAGGAATTAGTAAATACATATGGTAAAATTGTTCAAAAGAAGAAAAGGACTATTGATTCAATCCTTTAGCACTAATGTATTCCATCCTACTTCTAGCAAGTTGTTTCTGGTTAATTGGCATGATCATGAATGCATAATATTGTAGGGCTAAGGGAATGAACATTGATGTCAACAATATGATTGCAATTGTTATTATGTTTGGACAATTTGTGGTGATGTACTAGGTGTTCATGATTCATACAAGATGGGTGGAAGTAGACCAAGTGGAGAGGCAATGCCCTCACTTGATTGGCGTTCAAAAACTTTTAGAGGTCCAAAAACTTTCTAGTGGGGAGGAATAATCCAGGAGGATCTGAACATGCTCATAAATTAAAAAATTCAATTGTTAGAAATAAGAACACCATTGCATAGAACTCGGCATGATATTTTCAATGATGTGATAATTTCCTCAATGAGACGTTGGATGAGGGAGATATCACAGTATGAAGTTTTTGAGAAACAAGAGAAAAAAAACTACAAAGATGCCACATGTAGCTTTACAGAGTGCCACGTGGAAGGACCTATAGAGGATGATGTTAGCATGTAGTGGAAGCACCAAAGAGTTCCACATGTCACTCATTTTGGCATTTTCACAGGTCCAAATGGACCAATAAAATGTGTCATTCGACATGCTAACATGGCACTGCTGACATGGTAGATTGATGTGTTAGAGGATGTGGCACTGCTGACATTCCAGACTGACATGGAAAGATGATGCAATAGATGAAATGGAGTTGCTGACATGGAACTTTTATGACATGGACCAATCATATCGTTCCGTGTGGCACCTACATATGGACTCAGTGATAAGTGTGCAAGTGGCCAGACTTAGTAAATTATGCTAAATATAATGGTGACTGCCAAATTTGGATTTTGCTGGTATTCTTTTTCAGTTATGTAAAAGTCTTCCAGATTTAGCTGGTGATAATAGAACTCCAATTATAGTCGGGCGTCTCCAAAATCCTGTCAACTTTATTCGGTTGTTGCCAACTTTAGTAGATGCCAACAACATCGACTTTCTCTCCTTCTTGGAAAGTGGTTGAGTTTATACTCAAATTTCATGAAATTTTGCAAAGAATCCATCTTTCTATCTTTTTATCCATTTGACTAGCGAGTCATAAGGGGGCTGTTAGAGGTGTTCTTGATCTACATGCCACAGACAAGTCCCAGCTTTCAGCACATAAAAGTATCAAGTTTATACTCAAATTTCATGGTGTTTCAAAATGAATATAAATATGCTGTATGTTTTTGCAATAGAGGTCCATAACTGAACGAGGTATTCAGTGCACCTATTATAAGTCATACATTGATATAATTTTTGGCAATTGAAGATTAATTGAGCGGTCCTGCTGGTTGAAGTGGACCCAAAGATGTAGCTAGGAATCCCAGTGAACTCCATTATCAAATTTTTTATATGTTATGCTTGCATTCACATTGTTTCATTATCTTCATGGTGAATGTTTCATAAAGTACATTGAAAACACAATTGAACAACTTGATTTAATAAGTTTGGCTTAAAGTAATGAATTCACATAATAACGGGGTGTTGGCCATAATTAGATCCAAATAATTGGAAGAGATTAATGTTTGTAATGGTATAATACACATAGCTTCTTCTGGATCACCCTTATATATTGTGACATTACATCATATTAATATGATCTTTATTGGTCGGCTTGGACTTTAATTGGAATTATGTAGGCTCTAGAATTATAAGTGGACCCTTTATCTCCTATATATATACCAAGGAGATATAGTTTGTAATCATCTCATGTTATTTTATGTATTTCGTACATTGTATAAGGAGGTTTCCCTCTCGAAGAGACTTGCTATTCATATTTGTTTTTCATTATGAAGGCATGAATTACTTTTTCTTGGTTATTTTATGTTATTTTGGGGAATTTGCTACATAACATATTTCCATGAGGAATGCCCAATGTTTGTGTACGCTCACAAAATCTAAGAGTAGAAATTGTGTAACCAAATTACTTACTTAGAATTCTAATTTCTTTGTGGACCATGTTTTTATTATTATCTATTTATGAAAAATTGTGTTACTAGTAATATCGTTAATTTTTTGGGTTACTTAAAAAATCACATAGGGACTTGTACGAAGGTTTCTAAAAGAAGTTTATTTTTTTATTTTTTTAAAACTCATAATACTTGTATCACTACTTTTTTTACCTCCCCTCTAATAGGGATACTATTTCCCAATTTTCATGTGGATGTTATACAACATTTATTCTTTTTTGTGTTTTTCAAGGTTTTTTAGGTGATATAGTAATTTTACTTTTTTCATGTGTTTTTCTAACTAGCATAGATCCAAATCCTAGGCTCTATACATTTTTTTTTGTGGATACTTAAATTTTTTATTTTTTATTGTTTTGTTAGGCAAGAACATTACAACATCTCCCCATATTAGGTTGTTTTGTGGCCCACATTTATTTTGGCAGATAAATAAAATTTTTTATTTTTATTATTTTGTTAGTAAAATAGATTACAAGCTCGACAAACATTACAAGATCTCCCTCATACTTGGCTGTATAGGCGAATGATTATATATAGGATTTTTTTTTTCAAAATTCTGCTTCTTCAATTATATATGAAATGTCTAAATTATTTTGCAAATAATCACAAAATTTTACTAAAATTTTCATAATTATTATTATTTTTTAATTTCAAATTTTGGAAAAATATATTAATATAATTAAAGTAATTTTCATTTTTTTTATAATTAAGAAAATTAAAGTAAAATTCTATTTATGGTTCATCCATTTAATAAAAATCTTAAATATAGCCATAAAAATAGATTATAAATTACAAAATTATAACAAAATAAATTTTGTCAATGTGGAAAATGGGTTATTATATCTCTTCTAAAAGAAAAGGAAAAATAAGAATAACCCTTGAAAAATGAAAAATAAAAAAAATTACTGCTTCATTTATAAAAAGAAATAGCTACTCGGAAAAAATGTTGGCACTAGTTTTAATTTCTCGAAAAAACTGTTGATCCTAGTATTAATTTTTTTTAATGTCAAGAAATAATCTTTTATAAAACCCATACATAAACTACTCCAATGACATTAAAAATATTTAAAATTTTAGTTAAAAACAAGACGTAGAAGCAATGCTGCATATTCCAATTAAAACATATAATATATATCTATTAACTTTTTATTTAAGTCTAATTTTTTTTTTTTTTTTTTATATAAATTAATGGAGACAAACAGGCAGACCTTATCGATGTCACACATCACTGCATCACCGCTTTCTTGACGTTCTTGTGCCCGTATTTAATGGACTGCACAGTTGGGCTGCTCAGTTGGAATATGCTAGTCAGTATTCAGGCTCTTGCGATACTTACTTGGATAATCAATACATAGTGGCTGCTACACTATTCAACTGGACTCATCAACTTAGCTATTAGGTTGGGCTGGGTCCTACCAAGCAATGAACCATATTACTAAAAGGAGGCACCCTTATAACACTTTCACTTTTTCATTATGGTGATTTTTGAAAAACTTTTTACATTGCTATGATTTAGATATATTCCTTTTGGATTATATTTATTCTGTGCACCCTCATCCTTAGTTTTATTATGCAAATTTAGAGACTTTTTCTCATAAACTTATTAGTGATAGGATTATTCCACTCACTGTTTTTTTTCATTAGGCCAAAATAGGAGGGAGTTAGGTGTGGTAGTGAGTTTACTATAGTCAAATTGAAGTTCTTTAACGTGGATGAACCCATACCTGTGCCCAACTATGAGCAATAGATACTACTAGATATGGTAGTTAGAAACATGAGGTCACATTTATTTCCAAAGATACACAGGCATCCTATACATTACAGGGAACCTCTTCATCGTAGCCGAATTTGCATAGATAGTGATAATCAGTTACAACACAGTTTAAGAAGAAACATGGTAGTATTTAGTTACAAAGTCAGTACAATTCAATTGAGGAGGTTTCCATACAAAATTCATCAAAGACTATATATATAAGATCAAAATATAGATGCAAGGTGGGAAAATTTAAGAGAGGAAAAGTGTAACTTATTCTCAAGAATTGAGGATTAAGAAAAAGGAGGGAAGGAAAGAATTTTATATTTTATGTTGTGAATCCTCTTGGATTCAGATTTTCATATTGTAGCTGTTAAGGCTCATTCTGTATCGAGTTTTATCAAATTACTTTCGGTCATAATCTTTGTATATGTGTTGTGATTTGTAATATAGAAGAGAGATTTCATGTTAAATTACCTATTTTCTTATGAAAATTCATATTATGTGAAGTATTAATATATTCTTACTGTTTGAATGACATATTTGAATGACATATGTTATTGCCTTTTCTTCCCTTACATTCATCTCATCTTACATGCAAATACTTAATACTTACTTGTCTAATACAAATGATAAATGCCCAAAAAAACTTCAAAAATATTTCAATAGTATTTCAAGTGTGCTTTGATTCCCTTCCCTTATTGAAGAGAGTTTTAAATAATTGCTATCCCTTAGATAACATAAATTCAAATATACAAACAATTAAGGTTGAAAGATTGATATGGATGCCTTGGCATGGTTGGCCTTTACAGAAGGTGGCCTACTTGCGTTATTTTTTTTTTAAAACCTACTCTTGCTAGATATAGTAAAGATTTTTATAAGATTTTTTTTTCTTTTTATTATTTTGTCAAAAAAATTTACATAGCCAATTTATATCTTTTCTATTATTATGTCCAAAAAAATTCAAAATAAATGCAATAAAACCATAAATTAATGGAGACGAGCGATTAGACTTTATTGATGTCACAAAATTTCTTGACGTTCTTGTGCCTTAATACCTCCCAAAAGCACCCGAACTTCACAGCAGAATCGACGATACTCTGCACCAAATCATTTTTTGCCGAAGAAAAATCAATAAGACGAGGAAGATCGGACTCCCTTATACTCGACTTTACATGCAATTCAGGCAAAACCAAACTAGAAATGTCGGGTGATTTCTTAAGAAACACCGAGAAAGCGTAGTTATTTACTGTAGTGGCGGAGGATGAGCTATTGCCTCCATGGCTCGGCGTCGGAGGTGGCTCCAGGGAGCCACACAGAGTATTACCCTGCTGCTGGACATCCTATACATATCTACACAAAATGAATGATAACAATCTCACGAAAACTTCGTTAAAATAACGAAACTTAGGGAAATAATTCAATATGCAGAAGATATAGTGAAAACCTAGTTATTCAAAGAACAAAATTTAGGGTAAAGCTTCAATCTCGGGAAGATATAAACAACTAGAAACAAGACATAGTACCGATCAAATGGACGAATTGAGCACAATTTAATGTTTCTCAACAGAAAAAACCCAATTTTAGTTGGATAGAAGCTGTAGCCAGGGTAATCTTAGTTACAACTCATACAAAAATATTAACCCTGAACTACTTGTAGTAAAGTCCCACAAGTCTCCATCTAACCACAACCAAATAGACTAGGGTTCGGAGAATTATTAATTCATTCTTTGATCAAATCACATCTGGGTATAAGATAAAGCTTCACGGAAGGAAAGCAGGCAGGGAGGGAGGACTGTGCCTGATCAGATGATAAATGAATCACTAGTATAATAAAAAGTTGAAGGAGATACAGTGAACAAACAAAGCTGGTCACGCGTTCTCTGTAGATTAACTACGATAAAAACAGCATGGAGGACTGCAAAGGAAATTGCCTTTGAGTGTTCGATACGTAATTTGAGATAGGTGAGTAGAACTTTTTGAGAGTGTGTTACACTTGTTTGTTCTTCCGGAGTTGTAGAATTAGGTTTTGTTCTTCCCATGATGAAAACGTTTTGAGGATGAAATCACACATGATGAAAACGCTTTTGAGAATGAAATCTCACATCATTACTACAAATTAGAATCATGAGAACCAAGTCTTTGTCGACATTTAAAGGGATACAACTCAGGGAAATTACCAAATGCAAATTACTTAATTACTTACATAGGGTGGCAGACTAGCGTGTAATGCACTAGTAATATGTAATGTGTGATAGACAAACTCATCCAATTCTGTGCTTTGCAACTTTCTGTGACTCTTTGCAAGAGCAAGCAAGCCTTGTTCAGAGAAAAGGTAATTCACAATCTTTATTTTATATATTTCTAGATAGTGTACTACCTATATTTACCTTGCCGAATGGTTTTATATCGAGCAGCACTATATTCTGGTAATTGCTCATTTCCTTATGAGAATGCTGCAAAGACAGTAATATTCATTATAAGACAGTAATATTCATTATTTAGTGAAAAAACCACTTGTTTATATATATATATATCACATTCAAACTCGGAAATCGTGGTGTGAAAATCAAAGGTAAATTATTACAATTAATATATATATATATATAGATAGATATATATATCCACATTCAAGCTCCGAAATCTCCCTGGTTTGAAAATCAAAGATAAATTATTACAATTAAGTTCAGCAGGTTTACAAAATTTACCTATTTAGCGGCAAACACCAGTGAAGATTGCCTTTCAATTTCTTCTCTGGCCATACTTAGACTTCAATTTCTTCTCTCGCCTTACGCCTTACTAAGAGCATTTCGTGGGTAGTTGCAAAGAGTTATATACTCTAGTCATAGAAAGCGTCCGCAATAGCAGCAGCCCTGAGCATACATTAAAAAAACACCCCTTGAAATGCATTTCCAACATTTGAAAGGTGTGTAACATAATTGATATATAAGAAAATGAAAATACAGCCTCATTTAAGAGTGTTCGTACCTCACCCTCCGTTGGAAACAGCCGCCCTGGTAATTCCGTTGCCGTTCATGATGAACTGTGTGCCCGTTGGCAGTTCCGTTCCTGTTAACATCACCAGCCCAGCTTCAAGCGTTCCAATTACAACATGGTGGATGCTTGCAGATTTGTAGAGCAAATAACGATAATTAGTATTTCTACCCTTTGCAGAAGATGTGTATTTTTCAGAAGAGGTTCTATAGTCAACCATTGACCTTACAACGACATCCAAGAGATTCTCATGTGATTATTCCTTGAAAGAGATATATGAACCAACAAATTAAAGGCGAATGCTGGTAATAATGTTGTGTTAGATTGCCTATGGATTAGACAAAATGATTTTTAACAATTAGTTTTTGGTGATATTTAATGCAATATCAACATAAATTAGAACATATGTAATTTAACATGATTCATGATTTTTTCTAACTTAACAAACATGCATCCATTAGACTTGTGTTAAATGAAAATAGAAAAGGAGAGACAACAAACATTGAGCTAATCAATCTAGTGCAAAATCCAATCCAAAGAACATGAACACATATATCTATTGGTGAGAAGTCGACAAACATAGTGGGTAGTTTAAAAGAAAATGAGAACATGAACACATATATCTATTGGTGAGAAGTCGACAAACATAATGTTGTAGTTTAAAAGAAAATGATACAAAGAACTCTCTTGATTCTCTTTACAAAGGTAAGCACATGTATATAGAGATATCTAAGCTCTGAGTCACACTACTTGCGTTCACAAGCCATTCCCTTAGAGTGAGTGCTCATGTCCATATGTACATTATTTTACAATATCATCTTACATTGGGATACGAGTAGATGAATTACAATCAAATACTCTAGCACATTTAGTGCAACACAGTCAAACTCATTCATAATTATCAAGGGCATGAGGGACTTTCAACCCAATTGCATTCTCCTAGATCAGCGTTATTCATCTCTAACTTTTTCTTTGACCCAAAGAATCATTAAATTCATACTATTCAGTGTTAGGGTGCTGCTAGAGAATGGTGGAAGGAGACAACTATTGTAATACTACGAGCAAAAAACCACCGTGTGTATCTCAAAGGTACTTGATTTGTAGAAGTTGGCACAAAGAGTCAAAAGGAAATGGCTAACAAACCTAAAAAAATTCTCGGTGATCCAAAATGGATCTATATAGGTACCATATGAATTTATTGACGTTCCATATGGGGGAGATTAGGATTTGGGAAATATTAGAGATAGTGTTGATTTTGTCAAATTTTGGTCATTAACTTAGTTACTCATTTTTGGGGCCCTAAATAACACTTTTAAGGTTAGCTGCTAGATGAGTATTTCTATAGAATTTCATCATTCAAGGTATATTTATTTCCTTTAATCTAGGTCTTTTGAAAGAGATACCTAATCAATGTTTCAATGCAAAATTTATGCCTCTCGTAAGGTAATGTGTAGGGTTTATTTTATGCTAAACATGTTTAAGCTTGTTGTTGATATTTAACCTTTTATGGCTCAATGGGTTTGTATAATTCGTTATGAAATTAGCTTACATAAGTCTCCAACAACTCATGAGGGCCTTGAATCCCCAACACTTAAGTCTATGCCAGACTATCTCTATCTAGCCACACAACTCCTCAACCTTCCATGCCCCTCCTCTCCTCCCAATCCACAATTAAATACACAATAAAAACTACAATTAGCTTGTATAACTATCAACCAACACAATAGAAATCAACATCATATCTTCATATGTTAATGTATGACCCTATTTATACCTTTCAAGTGTTTGACCGATTACATAACTGGGGCTGACCTCTCACCCTAATAGGGTCGACTTCTCCTAGAGAGACTACAAAATACATTACATGATGTTACACTGGGTACTATTTCCTTGATTTACAACAAAGGTTGTACCTCAAGGTATTTACACAATAATGACATCCCGAAAGGAGGAAAACACATCTGCAATGGGGGTACACCAACATACAATGATAATATACATAAAAATATCTTCCGAAGTTACAGATACATCAACACTCCCTCTTAACTAGGAAGGTATTCTTTGTCATCCATGGTCATCAACACATTTGGTCTAGTCATCATCATAGTTGCTGCCATCATCATCTTCTTATCGATCATTGAATGGTACTATCTGTCATCTAAAGTTTCTACAGATCCAACCCTTTTCATGTTGGGTGTAGGCCTAGTCCTCATCTAGGTCTTCATCACATATATGACCAAGCCATCACATAGGAACAGTCTAGGGCCTTCTTTACATTTCCATGGAAATAACCTGCGTCTCCTACCTTTATCTCGTCGTATCAAGATCATCTCTTTTGTCCCGCACGAAACAAAACAAAACACACAAAGCACACAAAACACAACCCAGATGTAGACCACATGCATTCTATCACTATAGGAGTATGCTAGGATATTTCACATCATCGAGACAACCTGTAACATCCACTATGCGAGAATATCCTAAGAGCACACCAAGTGCATTACGTCTCTCCATAGTTAACCTGCAATCTACCAGCATATGAGAACTTCCTAGGTGCACCTCAAGTGCCTTGTAACCTTATCATCTCCAACATGGGAACACACACACACACACACACACACATGTAAGGACTTATTACGACTGAACAACCCGCTACACCAAGGATTTTATGTTCTAGGTCAACCTCAAGGACTTATTACATTTGAACAAATTGCATCCAATATATTTTTTGTTCAGAAAACCTTCGGGGCTTATTACATCCGAGTAACCTGTGTACCACGCCAGGGATCCTATTTACAATCAGACAACCCACATGACTTATTACATTCGAATAACCTATGTACCATGTCAGGGCTCATATTTACATTCAGATAACCTGTCTCAGGACTTATTAGATATGAATAACCTGCATACCATGCGAGGGCTCATATTTATATTCAGATAACCTGTCTTAGGACTAATTACGTCTGAGTAACCTGCGTATCTTGCTAGGGATCTTATTACACTCAGAAAACCTACATAACTTATTATGTTCGAGCAACCTTCTACGAATCTACACCAGGGTCTTTTCCGCTCGGACAACCTGTCTCATTTCCCATGTGAGATATCATGCATTTGTGTCTTCTGGTCTCTCACTATTTATAGCATAGAAACAAATCAGTACTGATTACGTCTAAGGATAACCTGTGAGATTCTCTAGGACTTATTACGTCCAAGGACAAACTTCATTACTGATTACTTATGAGCAACCTACGATCTTCACCAGGATTTCACACTCAGACAACCTGTCTCTCTAGCTATGCTAGAACTCATCACTCCCTCTTTCGAGGGGCCTCAATCTGGATCATGCCAAGTATTTCTTTGAAGTACTCAAACTTCACTATATTTAGAGGATTGGTTGACACATCGACTATCTGATCATCTGTTGCCACATACTGGAGCTTCACTGCTCCTCTCTGCACCATATACCTAATATAGTGGAACTTGATCTCTATGTGCTTCAAATTTTCATGGAACACAAGTTTCTCTGATAGCTTCACACAACTTTGATTGTCACAAAAGATACAAGTCACATTTAGATGCAGATAAAAAAAATCAAATAATAGCTTCCACAACCACACTTCCTTGCAACTAGTAGAGAAAGCGACAACATACTCTAACTTGGTTGTACTCAGCTCCATGCATGACTAATTCTTGCTAAACTAGGAGATCATGCCAAATCATAGACTAATGCAGCAACCCGAAGTGCTCTTTCTATCAGTGTCGCTACCTACCCAATCCAAATCAACATAATCATGTAGGTTAATCTTCTGATTCACATCATACTTGAGCCCATAATCCACTATACCCTTTAGGTACCTCAATGCATGCTTTCCAGCTATCACATGAACATGTCTCAGATCCGTCAGGAACTGGCTTAGGGTGTTCACATCAAAGCATATGTCTGGTCTCGTATTTGTCAGATACATCAATGAGCCAATCATCTGATGATACATTATGGCATCAACCAACTCTGATGAAGCATCGCACAAAATATTCAACTTTGATTCCATAGGTGTGGCTATCACCTTGCAGTCCAGCATTCCAAATTTATTCAGAATCTCCAATGTATACTTTCCTTGACTAGAGAAAATCCCATATGCACTTTTCCCTACCTCCATGCTTAAGACGTAGTGCATCATCCCTAGGTCTTTCATCTCGAACTTTGTATCAAGTCCCCTCCTTGCATCTTTAATGAGTTCATCCTCGCCTGTCAAGAACATGTCATCGACATATAACATGAGCATCACTAGTTTTATTCCTTCAACCTTTAAGTAAAGGTTGGAATCCATTTTACTCTTGGTAAATCTTTGGCTCATCAGGAAGCTATCCATCCCGTCGTACCATTTCCTTGGTGCTTGTTTCAATCCATACAAGGCCTTCTTCAATTTGCACACATGAGTCTTCCTGTCATGTGTCTCGAATCCCAGTGGTTGTTCCATGTACACTTCCTCCTTGAATACACCATTCAAGAATTTTCTCTTGACATTCATATGGTGTATATTCTATTTCATAACTATAGCTAATGCAAGTGTGGACCTAATGGAATTGTACCTCACCACAGGTGCAAATGTATCCTTATAGTGTATGCATTCTTTCTGTGAGAATCCTTGTGCTACGAATCATGCCTTGCATTTCTCTATGTTTCCGTCTGCAACATGATTGATCTTGTAGATCCACTTCGAAGTCACGACATACTTCTTTTCCAGTTTCAAAACTATATCCCAGACATCATTCTTCATGATCAACTGATACTCCTCGATGATGGAATCCTTTCATTCTTTATTTTCTGTAGCCTCTTCATAGGCAGAAGGTTCACTGTCAATGATGTCACACAATAGGGCCACATAGTTGTTGTAAGGATTTGGTATTTTCCTTTCTCTATGCATTCCTTCTGGAGTGCCATACCTTTCTCCTTCTTGTATGAGCTCTTTTTCCCATGTTGGTTTCCTCTTGTGGGAGTCCTTCTTGAGAAGAGTCTCTACTGGCTCTTGTGGTTCTGCCATGTCATGATCTTCATGGTATTCTAGAATTTATTCTCCAATTTCCATGCCTAGGACTCTCATTTCTTTCGGTTCCTCAACCTCTTGAATAGGTAGCCTCCTGGATTTGAAGTATGTCAAGTCTTCATCAAAGGTTACATCTCTGCTGATATCGATATCCTTGAATCCCATGACGTATATTCAGTAGGACTTTGATGTATCAGTGTATCCTACAAATAAACCTTTCCTCCTAGAAGGATCAAGCTTGGTCCTCTTCTCCTTTGGGATACATATATACACTGGGAAACCCAATATTATAAGATGGATGACTTCTTCTTTCTCTCCTGAGAAATATTCTGCTAGAGTTTTGTTTTCAAGTACTTGATGAGGAGTACAGTTCTGTACATACACATCTGTCCTTCTTGCTTCCTCCCAAAGGTGCATAGGAATATCCTGGTCACATACAATTTCTTTCACTGCTTCCATTATGGTTTGGTTCTTTCGTTTCGCAACCCCATTCAGCTGAGGATTATATGGAGTGCTAAACTCCCTCTTAATTTGAGACTCTTTGAAGAGTTCCTTGAATTCTTCTAAGATAAATTATCCACCATTATCTGACCACATAGTCTTGATCTTCCTTTCAGTTTGGTTCTCCACCAAGGATTTATATTCCTTGAACTTACTGAACGCTCCATTTTTCCCTTTCAAGAAATATATCCAAGTCTTACGTGAGAAATCATCTATAAAGGAAACATAGTACACATACCTTCTTAATGAGCTAGAAGACATGGGTCTGCATACATCTGAGTGTACTATATCCAGTATTCCTTTAGCCTTGATTTTACTCTTGGAAAATGTCTTCTTTTCATTCTTTCCTTGTACACATCCTTTTCAAATGAT
This sequence comes from Pseudotsuga menziesii, assembly GCA_001517045.1. Taxonomy (NCBI): domain Eukaryota; kingdom Viridiplantae; phylum Streptophyta; class Pinopsida; order Pinales; family Pinaceae; genus Pseudotsuga; species Pseudotsuga menziesii. The sequence goes on from LPNX010598300.1 coordinate 1,044,411, forward strand.
TTCATGCCTTGCTTGGAACTATGGGAGTTCAGATACTGCTTTTCTTGCCATGGGTAGTGCTCTACAGTGCACATGTGCAAGTATTCGGTGCCATAGTTCACTTGGTTCTATTGAATCATGAACCAATGATTGGTCAGGATGTACCTTTAGCTTGTACAAGCCTCTGTCTTCTTATCCAATGACTGTTGCATCATCTATTGTCTTTCCTTTAGGCCACATCATAACTTGACCATAGATAAATGAAACTCTCATTCCCTTTGCATCTAGTGCAGAGATGGAGAGAACATTCTTCTTCAATCCTGGAATATATAGCACATCCTTCATATTTAAATATTTCCCAGAGTCTAGATTGTATGAAGATTCTCGACTCCCTTTTATGGGGTATTTATAATCATCCCCAAGTTTAGCCTTGTGAGGTGACTCATGCTCATACACATTGACGAATGTTTCTTTGTATCCCGTCATGTGTTTGGATGCCCCACTATCCACAATCCAATGATTGCTTCCATGTGAGATAGTGCTAGTAAGTGTTGAGATTAGCACATACTCTTCATATGAATAATCCTTCTCTCTTCTGAATCTTTTTTTGTTGGTTCATCGTCTTCGACAACATGATCATGGTGTCTCTTTTTCCTGATGGGACAATCTCTTGCAAAGTATCCCTTTCCATCACAAGTATAGAATTGAACATTGGAAGGATCTCTCTTGATATTCTTTTGTTTCTTGTCCTTCTTCTTGTTGTGATGATGGTTCTCCTTCTTCTCCTTCTATGACATTCTCTTCAACTGCTTCAAGTTTTTCTTTGCTTTGAGCAACCCTTTTGAAGTAGGATTGTATATTTTTTGAGTTATGTATCTTCACATTCTTCAATTAGTTCCTCAAAATAATATTTCGGTTGATATACTTTCCTTTGAACATCTTTGTCGAAGCATCAAATAGTTCCTTTGGTGTCTTGAATGATGACACATGGGCGATGAGGTGATCCTTAATTGAGAATACAATGATTCTCTTGGATTTAACCAAGTTATTCTTATGAGTAGCCTTAGCCTCATCTCCCTCTGGCTCTGGAAGTTCTCCATTGATGTACTGATCCAAATCAATCTCTTCAAGGATCGAGGAGATTTTGTACTTTCATGCTCGGAATTTATCAGCCCCTCCAATCTTGTCCTCAAGATGAGTATGGTGAGTCATCTTTTCAAATGAGAACCTTGAATGGAAATATAAAATATTTAGATCTTACCGATTTGAGGTGTTTGGCCTAGTTATGGAGCTATTTGACCTAGGGTTTGTAAGAGAAACCCTAATTTTCCAAACTTGGAGTTTGGGAATTATATTTAGACAGAAAGACACACCTCCTTGAGGCGAGTTGCTTAGCAGCATCCTTTTCTGAAGACTGAGGTGGGAAGCATCGAAAACTTGATTCCCTAGTTTTTCTCGGCACGAGTGACAGGGTCAAAATTGAAACTTCTTCAAATATGAAACCGCTTCCACTAAAAGATGTTCCCTATTGAGGCAAGTTAACCTAGACCTCTTTTCTTGATGATTCGTGGAGATAATACCTTGAACTAGGAAGCCCTAGTTTTCGCTGCTGCATAGTGCCTTCTTTAAGAGAGGATGTGATACCATGTTAGTTTTTCTAGATATTATTATCTTAGTTAGGATATTTATATGAAATAATAACAAGTACACCAATATGCATAAGATAGAGCAGATACACAAGACACAAAGATTTTCATCGAGGAAACCATAAAGGAGAAACCCTGCAAACTTCCTCACAATAGTACAATCACAAAGACTGTGTTATAAGATAAACAAACCCAACAATAAGAAGTCTTCAACAACTATATATCTCTCCTCCTTGTCTCTCTCTCCCTCTCTCTCATGCGAGATTGAATGAGTGTGAGGTGTGTATAAATGAAGGAGGGCACCTCCTTATTTATACATTTAAAGTGACTGACCTATTACATGACTAGGGCTGACCTCTTCCCCTAACAGGTCTGACTTCACCTAGAGAGACTCCAAAATACATTACATGATGTTACACTAGGGACTATTTCCTCGACTTACAACGAAGGCTGTACCTCAAGGTCTATACACAATAATGACATCCCGAAAGGAGGAAAACACATCTCCGATGGGGGTACAACAACATATAATGATAATATACATGATAATATATTCCAAAGTTACAAATACATCAACATCATAATCCCCTTTTCCAATAATAGATAAACCAACAAATAGGCTAGTAGAACAACCCCAAAAAACCACATACCTCCTGTTTTTATTCATATGCTATTATTTAAAAAAAAATGATAATCTATTGAGTTTTACATCGGTGACAAGTGGTCAACCATGCCCTCTTAATTGAAATCATAATATTAATCTTTTTCTTTTGTGTGCTAGTATTAGGGCCTTTTATTACTAGGAAAAAAAATACACTACTAGAAAAATAGGTGGTGATAAATGACTAAAAAAGCTACTAAAATTTCATATAAATGACTAAGCTTAGTCACGTGACTAATAATCATTTATTTTCAGTCATTTATAACGTGACTAAATAAATGACTAAATTTTTTTAGTCATTTATTGGTTGTTTTGATTGGTTGGTTTGGTCATATATTTAGTCATTAATTGGTGTTAACTCGCCATTTATTTAGTCATTGATTGTTGTTAACTCGTCATTTGTTTAATCATTGATTATTGTTAACTAGTCATTTATGTAGCCATGGATTGATGTTAACTAGTCATTTATTTAGTCTTTGATTGTGGTTAACTGGTCATTTAGTTAGTCATTGATTGTTGTTAACTGGTCATTTGTTTAGCCATTGATTATTGTTAACTAGTCATTTATGTAGTCATTGATTGTTGTTAACTGGTCATTTGTTTAGTCATTGATTAATGTTAACTAGTCATTTATTTAGTCTTTGATTGTGGTTAACTCATCATTTATTTAGTCATTGATTTCTAGTAAGTGGCCTCATTTAATTAGTCATTGATTTTTGTAGATAGGGCATATAGGAATTGAATCACGGGCCTCCAAACTATAAAAGGAAGATGCTCTTCCATTGACCTAGCACCCTTAATTACAAGAATCAAAGTTCACACTAAATTTTTTTTAGTTAAATATATAAATCACATTTTATTTTGATTTTTTTTCTTCCAAAAGGCACTAATAGTTGCACAATAAGACTTGATCAAATAGAAATATAATCAAAAGGTAGCATTCCAAAGCAGCAAGAAGTAACATGACGAAAGCCATAAAAGGTCCAAGACAATGGAAACTATTTCTACTTCCTTAAAGGGACAACAATCTAATTGTGAGTAGATTTGACTGTGTTTATCATATTTATTGCATGGATCCTACAAAAAGTAATAAAATAACAAAAAACCATCACTATGTATATGTGACAACAGTTTCTAATACTTGAACCCCACCTCCCAACTTGCCTTTGGATAATTGACTCATTGATCCAATTTGAGAATGAAATCAGATCTAGTTTATTAAATATGATTCACTGATATATTAGGTAAACAATGCAATCTAAATGCCATAAAAGAGACACCATTGTTTCAAACTGACATTCATTGAGGTTGTAAGGAGATCGAACATAAATTAATGAACTTGCATGTAAGTTAATCTCAATGTTATAAGACCAATATGTGTGTAACTATGAAAGCAAGGTGTCTTATCATTGTGATTGAATACACAACAAAATGCTACCATGAAAAGAAATACATATATTTATAACAAATCTCACCCTTAGAGGAATTAAAACTTGGTCAATGGTGAAAAATTCATCATGCCTCATCATTTGATCCAAACCATTTGGGGACTATGAATCTAACCTTAACCAAATTTGTGCTAAGGAGTTGGAATACACCACATAATATGATCAATGAAATCCAATAAATGAAGGTGCTAGATTGCAACTTTAAATGGACATAGCCTCAAGTTTTAAATAACTTCATATATGTTTACTAGACAAACATTAATATATTGTTAAGATCTCTATCCCATGTTTGTCATGTGTTCCACTTAGGATAAAAGCATATCTATTTTGTAGGATTGTTTTCTTTGCATCATTAAATGGGATTTCACACTGCTTATCTTCTATATTCTATGTAAGTGCCTTTATCTTCTATATTCTATGTAAGTGCTTGCTTTCAATTAGAAACCTAAATATTCAACTAAAGGTTTTACTAAAACCTAAAGGAGAAATACAACCAATACATATCACTGTAAGCATAGAAATGTGAGAAGGTCAACTAGAGTTCATGGGCATAATAAATATTTAAAGGTAACCCCTTAAATCAAGTTAAATGCAAAATATAGCGCGATAGAAAAACAAGTCATTTTTCCATGACATAAAGCATGCATGAATACAAATAATTCTAGTGAGTGAAGAGTTATTCTTTCTTAAAATTTGAAGGATGTGAGAGGCCTATCTATCTTAACCATGACTATTGAGCGTAAAAGAAGAAAACATTGCACATTGCACATCAACACCTTCACTATGACCAAGTTGAAGTTCAAATGTGTCCTTCAAAACTGCCCACAAAATGACACTAGCTTTTACTGTGCTATTTCTCTAGCATAGCTGCAACTATATTTGAAATATTATTTTTAAACTCTTCACTATTTGTCTTATCCTTCCCAATACTCTTCTATAATATTAATTATTTGTGTTATGTTTAAGTATCTTGGATAGATTTTCTCTTAGGTGAGACATCCAAATGTTCAAATCAAGGTGTATGCAATATCACTTAGTGACTATTTTGTTCAACATTAATACAACTATCAATATCACTTAGTGACGATTTTGTTCAACATTAATACAACTATCTATATCAAAAACAATGAACCTACTACTTCAAATAACCTTAGTAAAAATTGTTCCTTTGCGGAATGAAAGAATGTTGGGACAAAAAAACTCTTGGGTGTTCTTTCTGTAAAAAAATGAACTAGTTTTGTCAACCTTATGAAGGCGATGGGACCCATTGAAGATTTACAAGAATATGGTGATATGGGTTTGCAAAGAAGTGAATAAAATGGAAATTTATTTAAAGCCAATAATAATGTATCAATTGAATTGAGCCTAGAGTTTTCACCTCTTTGTTTCCCAAACAAAATGGATAGATAATCTTTCAAGAATAGTTTAAGTTTTAAACAAAATGGATAGATGATCTTTCAAGAATAGTTTAAGTTTTGCACTTGTAACCCTTGCACTTATTTTTAAGTCATTGCTTTTTTTCAAATAAGAAATGACCTAGCTGGATAGGGTTTTATTCCAATTGATCTATGTACATAACATGCAGGTGTATAGGTATTCAAGCAGCAGACTTATTGGAAAACCCCACAAAACCAATCTATCTAGGCTACAAAAACAAGCATGGTGTGAAGTGAAATATTATTTAATTAAGAAAAATGTGCAAGTAAAATACAAGAGATAATAATGGGACCCAACCATGTCCTATTATTGTCACCGATATCGATAAGTATTTGTTGCGATCACCAATATGCTATTGAGTTTCATTCATGGGGTGATTTGGAGTTAGAACGATTCAGATAAGGTTTTAATCCAATTTATCTATGTACATAACACGCAGGTGTATAGGTATTCAAGCAGCAGAGTTATTGGAAAACCCCACAAAACCAATCTATCTAAGCTACAAAAACAAGCATGGTGTGCAAGTGAAATATTATTTAATTAACAAAGCTGTGCAAGTAAAATACAAGAGATAATATTAGGACCCAACCATGTCCCATTATTATCACCGATATTAATAATTGTTTGTTGCGATCACCTCACCGATATGCTACTGAGTTTCATTTAGGACACCCCATACAAGCTTGACAGCTTTAAGGATCCACCAAAGAAACATTAAAAGCGAAACTAAGATAGCTTCAACGTAATACGACAAAGGGATTGCACATGTCCAGGAAATTTGGGAGATGCTTTCGGGAAATTTGAGCAGAAGATAAAGTGGAACAATATACCGATGATATAATATATAAATACTATACAGATTATATAATATATAAATAAATCAATTTGTTACTTGCAATTTTTACAGATATAATATTTATACAGATGATATAATATATAAATAAGTCAATACGTTACTTGCAACTTTCACAGATATATATACAGATGATATGTGAAAATCAACTTTTCCTTTCAAAGCGCTCCACATAGATCCAATAACCCTTTCAATTATGTTGTAAATAAGTCATTCTGTTACGAGTAGCTTTGACATATATACAACGAGCCTGAAGATAAGCTTTGGGCTTTGAAAGCACACTATAAATGGAATAATATCACTGAATGATAATGCGCAGAACAAGTAGAAACTACTTTTCTAATTACAACTATCCTAAATATACAGAGTTCTTTCTTTGTTCCAAGGTGGCCACATGCTTTAGTACAACACAGGATAAAAGGCTAGTGATCTGATTGTGGAGACATTTTCTCGTTAGTTAGTTATACTTGATATAAAGAAATTTGCAAGTTGATATTAAAACCCATAACCTTTTTATGCTGTAAATAAGTCAATATGTTACATGCATAATTACACTGAAGGTGTTATTTAAGTAAGTCAATATGTTACATGCATAATTACACTGAAGGTGTTATTTAAGTGGATGTTCCTCATGAAGAACCTCCCCGTGTCCACAAACTTCATAACTTATTCACTCAGTAAAATTGCAATGCTCATTCCTTGAAGATCCAGGCACTTGCAATAGTTTCATCTCCACCTAATTCCAATATTATACTATTAGCATTAAGCCTATCACCATACTCGTTAAAGCCTTCAGTTTCCAAATCATCCAAATCTAAGCCTGTGCGTTGCAGTCCTGTATCCCCACACTCTTGAAAATCCAGATTATTCATGCGTTATGCACTATTTCTAGCGCCAGTGACACCTGAGTCTTCTGATCTAAAACAGTAGTGCACAACCCCAGCCATCCCATGTTCCAGACTAAGACGTATTCGGGATGCCATGGCAGGGACAAAGGGGTTTTCTAAATACATAATATTGGCTCTACATAAAAGAAAAATTTGCATGTGACCTTAGCCAAACATCAATGCAGTTAATATGGAATGCATTGCTGCATTTGGGAAGAAGAAGAAGCTTGCGTCGAGCCTCATTCTCCTGAAACTCAACCACACAAACTGCACACTCCATTCTGTCTATGAGCTTCTCTGCTTTAGTGAATCTGCAGAGAGGAATGGATCTGATCACAGCTTCATCCAGGCCATCTGATTGAGTAATCATCTGCCAGCCTTCTGAGTCTTGGAATCCTTCCACTGAATAAGCATCGACTTGTATATTCTCTTCAGAGTCCAAACTCCTACGTCTCCTCCTGAAAAAAGGTCTTTATCGAGAAGCGATGCTGTCCAAGGGAAATTTCAGTGGGTTTATTTTCTCCACTTCAAATTTAGAGTGAATTGATGTAACTACACAAAATTGATGAGAAAACTGCAAATTAAAGAAAGCTTATTCATGGTGTGCTAAAGTCTCTGCAAAATGATGGAATAGCCTACCCATTAGGAAAATAGACTCCAAAATGATGGAATAGCCTACCCATTAGGAAAATAGACTCCAAAATGATGGAATAGCCTACCCATTAGGAAAATAGACTCCATGGGTACAATTTTCATGAGTTTTTGAGCTGGTTAACTTAAAACCAACACATTTAAACTTTGAAATCGAACTGATATTGAATCAATACGCCTAGCCCCTAAACGGCCAAATGTTATAGTTTTCTTCTTTCAGTATTTTGATTATAAAAGCCCTAGATTTAGAAAGCAACTCGATTAAACGTTGAAAAGGTCGTCTAAAACTACAACGTGCCCTGGATACTTGTCCGCAGTATCTAGCCATATTTATAAAAGTTTTGACTGTGTTAAAATCGAACATTGTCCATATTTCTTTAAATTATAAAAAATACTATTAATAGTTTTATTCAGTATTAAGTTTCAATTCAATTTTCACCCCGCCAATAAAACTACCAGGGACAGGGATTTGGTGAATACGGGTAACAATAGCTAAGCAGGATACTTCAATGTGAACGGAACAACCAGCTTGTGATGAGGTAGGTGGACCATTGTTCGTAAAACAAGCAACAACATGGATGAGTATCTATCAACAGGATGTGCTGCGACCAAGGTTTAATTTCTCCGCCCAAGCAAGGTTTAAAAACGTGTTTGTCCCACCCATAATAGATTGTCCGTATTATGCAGTGAAAAATACTCTCTTGAAACGGCAATATCGATGACCGAAGTATTTCTTCAAAATTTTCTATTGTTTCCAGGGTTTCGGTGAACACTGCTGTCGGCTAGGCGGCTACCTCCGTTTGAAAATGGGATGCAACTCACAAACTACTTTGCTTTCAGGGCCGGTACTACCCGAAACAACCCATAGGAACTTAAATAATTGTAAAATAACATCGAACTGGTACAGAGAGGCGTGCTTATTCATGTCCTAATGCCGAGAAATTATTGAAAAATAAAGAAAATATAAATGTATGGGGTACTGTGTTGTTCTGCGGCTAAAATGGTCCCACACAGAAGCCACGGAAAACCACCGCGCAGTCAAGCAGAATGAGCTTTGAATATCCAATAGTCGAATATTCAACCAGGCGCTGCAATTTGAACATAGAAACCACAGTTGCCGCAACATATTTCATCATAAATGCCATATCTTTGCCCAGACATAAGTGCGCACTCCCTTGGTGGAAGACTTCGAATTTGAAGGGACTCTGAGGGATAAAATGCCCATCCTTGTTCAACCATCTTTCTGGTTTAAATTCGAGGCAGTAGGTATCCTAGATAGCGTCCCTACGACCCATGGCGTATGGGTGGTAAGGCGGAACGTCGTTGTGGAGAGCGTGCTTGGAGTTCAAGAGGACCAGCGGATAAATTCTCATGGATTCACATATTGATGTGTGTAGGTAATGCATGCTATGCTGTTCCTCGTATGAAACCAGTATTTTTAGTCCAGTTTAGCAATTTCTTTGTGTATTGCTTCCAAGATGCCTACAAAATGTTTACATGTACCATAAGCTAGATATTTACATATGGAAGATAGAGAAGAGTTGGGATGTTTGTTCAAGCAAATCCATATGAGATACAGGGACTTCATTGTCATTATACTGCGTTCCAAGAGAGAAGCTTCACTGTCAACAAGTTGCAACCTCATCATTTGAATACCCCGAAATGCATCCTCTTCATGATAATCAACAAGCACCATTCTATTTCCCGTACTGTAATTATGTATCCAATCATCAATACCTACATAAGTCGATGGGTGAAGAGCTCTTACCAACATCTCTTATCCAACTTTCATAGTTTGTCATACATATTTGTATCTTTCCAACCTTCTACTTCCACAGTTGCCATGGGATATTTGGCGGTCCTGCATATCATCTGAAACACAACTATGTAGGTCCACCAGACACTTGGTTTGTACATGGCCAGGCCGTCGCCATGGTTTTGAAAAAAGTTTTATCAGACAATGAGCTCTACTAATGGAGCTAACAAAAGTTGCAGAACTTGAAAAAGAAAGAAAAACTTATGCGAGTCTGAAGGTTGAATAAAGGTTTAAGGGAGTCTAATGAGCGGCCATATATATATTATTTATTTTACAAAGAAATGTAACAATAAGAAAATGACTTTGTGTTCGTTGGATTGTAATTTTCAATTGCATATATAAAAGTTTACGAGGGCCTCCACATTCCATCGTGATGGTTTTGGGATCCGCAAGGAGTGAAGGGAACCATGCCTTTTCCTTTACCTGTAGTGAAGAGAAAAGTTAAAAAGAAATTCAATGGAATTGTTAAGTCTATCAAAACTTGTGCCCTGAGCTACAAAATGTGTACGGAAGGGGGTTGGCTTCTGCATCCATTACGCCATGAAAACTAAGCAACAAGCTACTAATGGACATCCTGACTATATACTATCGATATTCAATACGAAGATTGACTAGGGATATTAAAAAAATGAAACAAAATAATTTCTTCACCTGTCAACCTTATTTGGACATTCAATGATCTTCAATACATGAGATTATAAGAGGACCCACGTGAATGGTCGACATGAAAAATGGTGTCGCTTGTGCAAATTATGATGTGCAGAAATTTTGATGTCTCGCATAGTTCAAGTTTCAATTTCAAAGGTATAGTCTCTCCATGTCTAGGTCAGGTCTCAGTTTCAAAGGTATAGTTCCTCCATGTCCAAGGGTTTCGAGGTTCTCTAAAGATGCCTAAAACTTGGAAAACTCCTATAACTATGCCCCTTGGATTTTTGGACTTTTTTGCTTTGTAAGTTTCCATTGGCATTCAAAGGATAAGGCGAAAACATTGACTTAATCACTGAATGTTTTGAAATTTAAAAACTTTATGTACAAAATCCTTTTGGAGGAAACTTATTTTCACGCATGTGGCGATTTAGAAGTTTGATGTAACTTATTTTCACTTGTTTTCCTAGACTTCTTTCATCACCTAAACTTATATTATCTACACACAACTTTCTCTCATTTTTGAAACATATGGAAGTTCTCTTCGGTGTTTCATTTCCCCCTCTTTGAGGGTATTCTAGTATATATACAAAGCACTACACAGCTTTAAGCTTTTTTAGTTATGTTGTAAATAAGTCAATATGTTACGTGTAGCTTTGAAAAATATACAATGAGTTTGAAGATCAGCTTTGGCCTTGTTATGGACAGAGAGTTGATTCAAGAAGTAGATAGTATTTGTTCCCTACATTAACTACCAGAATACGCATATATATCAACCTCTTTGGGCGCAATAAGTGATTCTGAAAAGAGAAAGATGTGTTACCTCTTGTCCCACATGCCTCCGTTGGTTCAAACAGACTTTTGCAACTCGGAAAACTCCAACCTAGAAAATCGTAACTATGTCATGTTATGTAAGTTGCCCGCTTTTAGCAGCAGACATTAAAGAGTCGTCTGACACCTCTTCCTACTGTCAGTCCCAGTGTATAGTGTACATTCAAACAATGGATGGTCTGGACTTAACTTAATGCACCTATGCATGCTTTGTTGAGCCATGAATTTATGGTATTGGTTGATTTATGTGTTCATTTTGGTCATTTTACAACTCAGTAAGGGAAAGATATGTATCTCTTTTTCTGCTCATCTTAGAGTTGACATGTGTCCTTTATAAAAAAAATAAAATATTACTAAAAAAACATTGTCAGTCCCAGTGTATAGTGTACATTCAAACAATGGATGGTCTGGACTTAACTTAATGCACCTATGCATGCTTTGTTGAGCCCATGAATTTATGGTATTGGTTGATTTATGTGTTCATTCCGGGCATTTTACAACTCAGTAAGAGAAAGATATGTATTTCTTTTCCTGCTCATCTTAGAGTTGACATGTGTCCTTTATAAAAAATAATAAAATATTATTAAAAAAACATGTTGGCTCATATTAAATTTGAATGATTTAGAACTGCATATATATAAAATTACAAAAATTAGATAAATTAAACCCATAAACACTACATTACATACTTTATCAACATTTTCTCGTATGCTAGTTTAAATTTGAATATACTTGAAATGGGATAAATAAAATATCAGGGAGACAAAAATGTCTCCCTCTCAATTTTTCTCTAGATCCGAAATGGTCAATGTTAGCATTGCAATCAATAACTTTATTAAATGGTCAATGATACCTTCATTTAAGATCTAAGCGTGTATAGGTTTAAATGGAGGATGTTGCCTTTATTTATGATCTTAATAACATTATTATCAACAACTTTATTATATAGACAATGTTATCTTGATTTGAGACCTAAGTGTATATAAGTGTCCATTGTACTTTAAAATATCAAACATTTTCAATCTTCTAGAGGAAGTAGATCTCTCTCTATAGATATATGATAATGCCTTTTATAGGTGTACATTGTAGTTTAAAATGTTAGACATTTTCAAATGCGTAGAGGAAGTGGGTATCTCTCCATATATGTTTGATGGTACCTATAAAGGGCATTCATAATGATAAAAAAACATTATCTATGAAATATACATGTATGATGGTATGTTTTATACTAGGTGTGCATTGCAATCTAAGATGCCATACATTTCTAATCTTCTGTAGAAAGTAGTTCTCTCTCTAGACATGTATGGTGGTACCTTTAAAGGGCATCCATCTTGATTGAGAACATCATCCATGAAATGGACAAGGAAAAATACATATGTAAAATCTTTTAGCATCTGCATTGTATTAGCATTATCTTTAAGAAAAATATGCATTAGAAACATTACATGTTATAGTTAGAGAATCTAACGAACATAAGTGTATAAATATACAATTTGAAATATATAATAATAATAATTAATGAAATGGCACATCATATTTAAAAGACACGACCTATTGAAAGGACATGACTTACCAACCATTGTGACTAGTAAATGCTATAAGTACACCCTCACGTGGTCATTGTATCATCATCTCATATTTTTCTTATTCAATATACAATTTACAAATATTTGTCCTTAATGGATTTTGATCCATTGCAAAATCCATTGTCTTTTTTAATGGATATTCCATAATTGAATTATGTTTATATTTGAGAAGTGAATTAAGTTGATTTAAGAGAAATAGTCCACAACATGAGAAGTTGATAACAAGGTAGCAGAGCAATGAAATAAATTTGATAACAGGGTAACAAATAAATGAAATACTATTTACCGACAATATTATATTTGACGTCATTTTTGGATGTGAAATCAAAATTACAGGATATTGTTTTCACATTGGAACATGCATTAAATGAACTTCAACATCAAACATTGGGTATTTAATGTCCAACATTTCCCATTTGTATTATACTTGTCCTACATTGACTCAACTATAGCATCCATTTTTTTTTGCAGTTTAGTAGTCTTAGATGTGAGTTAATCAATGTTTGTGAAATGTATGTTCAATGTTATTATATCAAATCGGTGTGACTCTCCACCATTTTTTTAAATATGCCAATTGTGGACATCAATTAATCAAATTCCAAGTGACATGCAATCCATGCCTTGCTGGTTCTAGAAGTTGGCATGTGATAGTTACAACATCAACTTTTTGTTGACAAGTAATGTGCTACATGATAGGTGCCACATCAATACATGTTGATGTGTGAAGTGCCATGTGGTAGGTTCCGTATTGGCATGGTACCTTACACATAGCATTATACACACAAACACACGCTGACATGGCACATAATGCCTCATCATGTTACTCATGCAAAAACTCCTACATGGTAGCACTAAATTGCTCTTAGAGATGTTTCTTAATTAATGTCTACTTGATGTTGGTGTTATACCTTCAATGTATATTTGATGTGTGTGATATACCTTTTATATGTATTAGATGCCTTCCCATACAAGGAATGATGGTAAAATGCTGATTTGTTTTTAGAAAAAAAAAACAATGGTTTCTTCCTCCCATTTGTTTTCCATTCACTGATTGGAATGAATTGGAACCCTAAAATTCATCCACCTCTAAAATTCATCCACTCTATCACATGTGACTTATTCCTTTACTTTTCTAATGATGAGCATGTAGAAGTGTTATTGCAAGCATTGTAGGATAAGTTGTTGTTAATATTTTTTTTTAGAAATTTTGTATTCAAGTTGTAATTTTAATTTCAGGGAAATGCAATCATGTCAATTCATAAATTTAGCAATAAAAATATTGAGGAGAAATCACAATTTCAACAATTATAAATTTGAAATTTCAATGAGTTATAAGATTGAGAGAAAGTTGTAACACTTTAAGAAAATGTACAATTTCAACAATTAAGCGAAATAAATTTTATTGATCACAAGTCCCACTAACTCAATTTCAACAAGTACAACTTAAAATTTCAAACTACATGATTAATGAGAAATTTACATTTTTTTTAAAGAAAAATGTGATTTCAATAATTAATTGATTTCAAATCCAACGATGAGAAATTTCACTTTAAAAAATTAGAGAATGATAAAAACTATAATTTTTTTAATGGGAAAATGCAAACAATTAGAGAATTATATAAATTACAATTTTTTTAATGAAAAACACAATTTCCATAGTTTCACCAATTATTTGACTACAAATTGCAATTTTGACATCTAAAAGTTCACAAATTCAACATTAAAAGGATAAAGGAGAAATTGCAATTTCAACACTTTTAACAATTGGTTGGAATTTTGAAAGGGAGATATTGCAATTTAAAAATAGAAATTGCAATTTGATTAATAAAAAATTACAAAATCTCAACACAATTTGTCTTTAAAAATTTGCAAACAAAATCTTCCTTATAATTATATGAGGACCCTTCGAGCTTGACCATTAAGGGATCTATTTTTTTTCTTCTTATGAACGAATCATGGGAGATTGGCATAAGGTTTAATATCCACCTTTTCCTTCCAACTTGATAAATAACATGAATGTAGACATACCCCATTAGAATTGTTGTAAGGTTTTGATTATCCGAAGAACACCCTACTTACTAATTTTATCAATGCTTTCAATGGTATTAAGCACTCCTTTTTTCAGAAATTTTGAAGTTTCCAATCTTAGGAAAAGAACATTCCAAGCAAAATTGTGTTGTTGGTGTTAAAAATATCTAAGCTAAGGTGGGTTTGTCAATTCCTTCAAGCACATTATGCATGATTAGAGCATGGAAAAGGAGGCGTAGTCCCCATAGTTCCCCTCGACATGGTCATTGGTTACGTTATTCAAGTATAACTCATTTAAACAATTCAAATGGAGACAAGGGAAGCAATGTCATCCATGCTCGATGTGAAGGAGATCCTTTAGACAACCTATTTGGAAGGTCTTTAGTCAAAAGCCTCTTTTGGTGAGTGTGAAAAATATGGACTTGTGCATTAAGGAGCTTGTGGGATTCCCACATGTCTTTGGGGTGACTCAATTTGCAAAGTGTAAGATTATTAAAAAGAAGAGCTGTGTAAAAAAATTCTCGAAAGACTTGGTTGATGGTTAGGGAATAACTCATGCTAGACAAGACTTGAATGATAATAATCAAATAATTCCAAATGATCATTCACAATTATTTTATTATTATCACTCAAGTTTTTTCTGTAGAATAATATTTTCCTACAATTTTGACAACTACAAATTCACAAGTTAGACAAGCATGTGATTTAGGAGAAATTCATATATTTAAGGAATTTCTATAATTGCATATTGTAATTTAAGGAATTTCTTTTTTAATTAAAATTACAATTTCAACTTCACGAAATTGCAATTTTGGCATTCCAATAATTCTAACAATTAAAAAATTTGACCATTTCAACTTCATAGTTTTTAATGGAAAATTACAATTTCATCAATTGATTGATTGCAATTTTGACGATTGCAGTTTCAACCATTAGAGAATTATAGAAATTGCAATATTTTATGAAATATTGCAATTTTAGCATCCAAAAATTGCAATTTATACATTTAATTGACTTCAATTTCCATAATTGTATATTGCAACCTAAGGTTCATAAATTCAACAATAAAAAATTGAAAAATTGCAATTTAATGGGGGCTATGATTTTTTTGCAACTTCTCATTAAAAAAATTGCAATTTCTATATTTGTCCAATTATTGAAATTACAATTTCTAATTGCACTTTTCCTTTAAAAATGTGAATTTCTACTCAATCATGTACTTAATGAAAATGTGAATTTGTAGTTAGTTATTGAGTATTGTTGTACAAATTATTTAAAAATTAAAATAGAACATGCCTATTGCGGGCTTTCTTCTTGCTACCAACCTTAGATGCATGGATGACAATTGAGAGATTATTTGCATGAATTGTGTTGCACTATATCTTCCTCCAGTAGATGCACTATATCTTCCTCCAGTAGAGGCATATTTTCCAACCAATAATATGCCAATATTCCTCCAGTAGAGGCATATTTTCCAACCGATAATAAGCCAATCTAGCATATCAATTATATGTTCATAGAGACAAACCCCATATTTCCAACAAAGGTTATTTGTGATAAACTTTCTACCATATCCAACCCTATGTCGCTCCCAAGAACCATCAAAATGTTTTATTTGTGAACTTTTAGGGCTTTTCCACTCTATGATCCTTCTCTCAATCACCAAAATTCTTGTGAGATTTAGAAACATGACCAGATTGTAATAATTTATTAATCTCCCTTTCCTCATCTAAGCGCATGCAACCACAAACAACTCTAATCTCACCACCATGAACATTTGAGATTCCCCAAGAAAATCCATTGTTTTAGATAATCCTTCTCTCACAAGCCTCAAATTCCAAAATTCCATCGATAATATTTACCACACCTAAAGACCCAAATTCCTTAACATTTTTTTAATGAGAAAATGCAAACAATTAAAGAGATATAAATTACAATTTTTTAAATGAAAAACACAATTTCAATAGTTTCACCAATTAATTAACTACATATTGCAATTTTGACATTTAAAAGTTCACAACTTCAACATTAAAACGATAAAGGAGAAATTGCAATTTCAACACTTTTAACAATTGATTGGAATTTTGGAGAGGAGATATTGCAATTTAAAAATAGAAATTGCAATTTGGGCAATAAAAAATTATAGATTTTCAAAACAATTTATGTCTTTAAAAAATTGCATACAATCTCTTCCTTAGAATTATATGTGGACCCTTCTAGTTTGACAATTAAGGGGTCTATTTTTTTTCTTATGAATGAATCATGGGAGATTGGCATAAGGTTAAATATCCACTTTTTCTTTCTAACTTGATAGGTAACATGAACGTAAACATGCCCCATTAGAATTATTGTAAGGTTTTGATTATCCGAAGAACACCCTATTTACGATTTTTATCAATGCTTTAAATGGTATTAAGCACTCCTTTTCAAAATTTTTGAAGTTTCCAATCTTAGGAAAAGAACATTCCAAGAAAATTTGTGTTGTTGGTGTTAAAAATATCTAGGCTAAGGTGGGTTTGTAAATGGCTTCAAGTACAATAGGCATGATTGGAGCATAGAAAAGGAGGCATAAACCCCATAGTTCCCCTCGACATGATCATTGCTTACATTATTCAAGTATCACTCATCTAAACAATTCGAATGGAGACAAGGGAAGCAATGTCATCCATGCTCGATGTGAAGGAGATCCTTTAGAAATCCTCTCTGGAATGTCTTTGGTCAAAAGCCTCTTTTGGTGAGTGTGAAAAAGATGGACTTGTGCATTAAGGAGCTTGTGGGTTTCCCACATGTCTTCGGGATGAATCAACTTGCAAAGTGTAAGATTTTTAAAAAGAGGAGCTGTGTAAAAATAATCCCTAAAAGACGTGGTTGATGATTAGGGTATAACTCATGCTACACAAGACTTGAATTAATTAAATAATTCCAATTCAACATTCACCATTATTTTATTATTATCACTCAAGTTTTTTCTGTAGAATAATATTTTCCTACAATTTTGACAGCTACAGATTCGCCAGTTCAACAAGCATATGATTGAGGACAAATTTATATTTTTGAGGAATTTCTATAATTGCATATAGGACTTTTTAAAAAACATTAAAATTACAACTTCAACTTCATGAAATTGCAATTTTGGCATTCCAACAATTCTAACAATTAAAAAATTTGACCATTTCAACAAGATTGATTGCAATTTTGACGACCTGAAATTGCAATTTCAACAATTAGAGAATTATAGAAATTACAATATTTTATGATAAATTTCAATTTTAGCATCCAATAATTGCAATTTAGACAATTACTTGACTTTAATTTCGATAATTGTATATTGCAACTTAAGGAATTTTCTATTCAAATTGCAATTTTGGCAATTAGAAATTCATAAATTCAACAATAAAAAGATTGAAAATTTGCAATTTAATGGAGGCTATGATTTTATTTTTTCTATTATAGAAATTGCAATTTTGCAACTTCTCATAAAAAATTGCAATTTCAATATTTCTCCAATTATTCAAATTACAATTTCTAATTGCACTTTTCCTTTAAAAAATGTGAATTTCTACTCAATCATGTACTTAATGAAAATGTGAATTTGTAGTTAGTTGTTGAGTTTTGTTGTACATATTATTCAAAAATTAAAATGGAACATGCCCATTGACGACTTTCTTCTTTCGACCAACCTTAGATGCATGGATGACAATTGAGAGCTTGTTTCAATGAATTGTCTTGCACAATATCTTCCTCCATTAAAGGCATATTTTCCAACCCATAATAAGCCAAGATAGCATATCAATTATGTTCATAGAGAAAAACCCCATATTTACAACAAAGGTCCTTTGTGATAAACTTTCTACCATATCCAACCCTATGTCCTTCCCAATAACCATCAAAATATTTTATTTATGAACTTTAAGGGCTTTTGCCACTCTATGATCCTTCTCTCAATCACCAAAATTCTTGTGAGATTTAGAAACAGGGTCGAATTGCAATAAATTATCAATATCCCTTTCCTCATCTATGCTCTCGCAACCATAAACAACTCAAACCCCATCACCATGACCATTTGAGATGCTCCAAGAAAATCCATCCTTTTAGACAATCCTTCTCCCACAAGCCTCAAATTCCAAAATTCGATCGATAATCTTGACTATAGATAAAGAGCTAACTTCCCTAACATTCTTCACACCATATGTTAAGCAAGTATCATCACCCTCTGATGAAAAGACAAACCATAATCAAATCTGGAAAAATGAAGTATGCTGAGGTACTCCTCATTTAAGTGGAAGATTCCATATTGATCCCAAATGGCATCATCCTCCTGATTAATGTCACTCACTTTATGAGTATAAATAGGTGAAGTGCCTCCCTCATTTGGACATACTCAACACTCAATTGAGTGCGTTAGAGAGAAGAAAGAGTCCATCTGGGAAAGAGGAAGCAACTTGTCTTATTCTTGGGTCTTACACTATACTTGGTTGAATTATATATCAAGGAATATTTGTCGAGTTTTCTCCCCCACGAGGGTTTCCCAGGATAAATATTTGTGTTCTCTTTGTGCTACTATTCTCGTCATTCTTTTCGTGATCCTTTTGTTTTTGGCATAAAACTTTTAAAATTTTAACACATCTTACTACCTGGATCATGTGATGTGATAAATGATTTTATTTTCTGTTAATATGTTATGAAATGTTCATTATATGTTACATTGAGTAAAATATGTTGTCCTTATGATTTTCATTTGTATTTGCAATTGAATTGATTTCAAACTGTTAAATTCTCTAATGCTCAACACATTTTGTTCCATTCTTAGGAATAAGATTTACTATTCACAGTACCTTATTTCCATTTTGTCCATTCTTCCATTTCATATCTCAACATATCTATATGTTTCTATATGTTGGGTATTTGAAGAACAATTCCTACCTAGTCTATTACATCTTGTGTTTCATATGCTCACAATTTGATTACTCAAGCAATCTATAGAGAAAAGTATAGTACATTTAAGTTTCTTAAACAACAAATCTCAAATACAAGAAAATACAACTTTATTGATTCCCTGACATATTTTCAAACCATCCTTGGAACATATCAGGGGCCAACATCTTTTCTAGAACCATTGTCGAGGATGGAGAAATTGAAGTAATTTTTCCCTAGGCACAACAACGTTTACATATGAATATTGGTAGTGAATGAGACTCATAGGATTGGATGTTATAGTTCACTTGGCGAATCCACAAAGGCAAACATACCATCTAGAAGAAGGAACACTAGATCCAACCCCATGCATGAAGAATTTTGCATCCTAGAAAATCTTGAGAAATTAGTCACCTGGAGGAATCATTGTGAAAGGTAGCCATCTCCATTATTAGGTAATCCTCAAAGAAAAATTTCTTCTCCTCTCTTAGATCTCAAATTTCAAGAATATTAATTCATCTTTAAGAATCTTAGATATAATTCTCCCTTGAGAATCCCTGGTAATCCATTGATAAATCTACAATATTCCCCAATCACCACTTCTAAAAGTGGTTAGTCCTCATCACAACCAATCCTACAGAAACATGAGACTCTTATCTCTCCCCGAGATAAGGATATCATACCTAATAATATAATGGATAGATCCAAAGGAGTAGTTAGTTGGCCACCACCCCCACCATTAATTCACCCTTAGGTTGTAGCCAGACATGAAACCTTAAATATTCCTCAAAAGCTCCATAACGTACTTTATAATTACCTCAAATTATTCCCCAAATATGATCGTGGGAAGGGAAACTCTACTAAAGTATGAATTCCTTCAAATACTTCATAGAGAATATGTTCATTGAACATGATGATGTGTTCATGAGACTCTTTACTCAGACCTTAGAAGGAGACGTTTGAAAATGGATCAGAGAACTTCCTACTACCTTGATTGGATCTTAAAAAGATTTAGAATCCACTTTTAGGAGAGAAAGGGAAGAAAAATAGATCACCTGTACTACCTGATAGAATTTTCATCTCTCAAGGGAGGACATTCTAAGTTAGTTGCATATTTTAATGAAAGATTCAATAAGATGTTCAATTGAATTCCTATAGATATTAAACCCACATAAGAAACTGCAAAGTTTACTTATGCCGGATCATTTCAATCTAAACTTGTCACCATGATTAGAGAAACAAGGTCAACAACCATACTCATGATGCAAGATGATGCTAAGTGGAACATGACAACTAATGGTAAACTCAAACCAAGATATGACGAAGATAAAAAATATAATGAAGATGATACTTAGTGGAACATGACAATTAATGGTAAACTCGAACCAAAATATGATGAAGAAAAAAAATATATGGAAAAATAAAAAGGTGAGGGTGGTACTTCTCAAGGTGTTAAGGATTCCCAAGAGGCCGACATAGAAGAAATTTTTCGCATCATAAAGAACCTATCAAACAAGGTGACCATATTGGAGTTGGAAGGTGGTAGTCTGAACAAAGCTACCCAAGGGTCTGGACCAAGGAATCCAACTCAATTTAAAATACCATATAATGTTAATATGATGTATAGGGAGAAAAGGACTAAGGAGAAGCCTCTTCAACCTCTTGTTAGGGAAAACAAAAACAATAATAACAATATTTCATATATTCCCATGGAAGAGGAATACCTGGACCCCAAGGAATAGATGCATTGGATCTAATATGAATCAAATACCATGCACCTGAATCAATATTATTATGAAATTTTTTACTACACATTACAACTGAATTGTACCAAGATCAAGAAAGTGACTTTGATCATTCATCAACCTAGTATCGCTCATTCAAAGAGATTTCTAAGATGATCTAGAAATAAAATATGACCTTGGGTGTAGACAATCTATGACTAACTAGGAGGCTAATCCTCATATAAGAAAATCCCCTACAAACTAACCAAAAGATAAAAATCTTGCTACCTCAATTTTTTCCAAATCTAATAACCAGTCAAAGGAAAAAAACAAAGAAGTCACGAGTTCCCATATTACCAAGAAACATGATTAGTCTATACCATATAACATAGATAATGTCGGAGAGATAGGCGCAACTGGGTCGCACCTATCGGGGAGACAGGCACGACCTAGGTCACACATGTTTGGGTGAATGGGTCATTGCTTTTGGAGAATGGGGGAAACATCGGGTCATGTGTCGATGCGATGTTCAATGATAGATGGATCAATCCCAAGCATCTCGATATAGGACCAAGTGAAAATATCACAAAATTCTTGAAAAAATTGTTTTGTAGGCGGTGACTTCCTCAGGGGAGCATGAAACACTGAGCGTAATATCCTCGACTTTCTCGAGTTTCGTTGAGATATTGGATTTTATGGTTTGTGAGATATCAGCCATGTTACATTCTTCAATGGCTTAAGGTGGCAAGATTACGTTTTTTAACCAATCGACACTTCCATGAATGAAGTATTTCTCTTCGACAGAGAATTGGTCCGCCGTTGCGGAAGATTCATTGGGGATGAAAAAGGAGAGATGGTGCAGATCATCATAAGGATATTCAGGAGTCAAAAGAGATTTGAGTATATATTCTTCATTGTGGAAGTAGCGCCTGGATAGATATGGGGGATTGTTGGGCCTAGGGAAAGATAGGCTGAATTCTACTTGAATTTTACCCAAGTATGAAAAGAGTTAGGACGTAAGAAGTACAAGAAGTTGTGACAAAAGTAGAGAAAGAAGAAGGAAAAAAAGGAAACTAAGGGAAAGAAGGGAAAGGATCTCCAATAGAAGCAGTCGAGGAAGGAAGGAAGGAAGGAAAAGGTAGAAGAAGTATTAAGGAAGGAAGATGCAACAAAAGAGGAACATAAGCAGACACAGAAGAAAGAGATAAGGAAACAAGCAGCTGAAGAGGAAGTTGCAAAAACAAAAGAAGAGAGTTCACGACATAAGAGAATCTGTAACCAGAGGAAAGGATGCGACAAGGAAATATGAGACAGAATAAACCATGACATAAGGCATGCAGTGGTGCAACCGTCTAGAAAGCGACAGTTCAGAAATATTATGGGTACAAGGTCGGCTAAGAGTCGACAAAATCCACATGTATGAAAGCATATTTGTAAGGCAGACCATTAGTTCCTACTGACATGTTTCAATAGAATGGGAAAGACAGCCTATTGGATAAATATATGAAGTTGGCTGAATGCAACATGTAAGAGTCTATAAAAGGAGGAACCCAAGCTATATGCGGGTTAGCCTATGCAAAATATGGTCATTGCTAGCCTCTGGTCATTTAGTTCTTGAGAATTATCTCTTAGTCAGTTGGCTATGGCCCATGTGTTAGATTCTATAACTTGTATTGTCTGTTAGTGTGTTGAGTTGTAGAGAGGAGTTGAAAAACCTGTAGCTGAGTGCGCAAGAGTGTGGAAGATATTGAGTCGATCCAAGATGTGTGCAAATTGATAGTAGAGTCGTAGAGGAAGTAGTGAGCGGATTGAGCGGATTGAAACTAGAGTACAATAGTGTTGAGGCCTAGAAAATCACAGGAAACAACAGCAAGGGATTCTCCCCAGTCAACGTTCCCAACTAGCCCGTGACTGTTTGGTGTAGGGAATTCATCCAGTTTGCGGTTCGGCCATCGTAGGTCAAGAAACAAAAATAAAAAGGTTTACCGGTTGCGGCTCGGTCCACCATATATATTTTTGTATTTTTTGACTTAAAGTATGATATGCAAGTGCCTATTTAACATGCATATTGATTAAGGATGCAAGGAGTGTTCACAATGTGATGTGTAGGTTCTCACCTCTTGTATCAAACTCCCTCACATCTAAATCACACACAATTAGAAAATAAATACTAACTAGGCTATCTCTAGAGAGCTAGATATTAATTCATGAGTAATGTAATACTGTTCACATGTTACGGCAAATCACAGATAGCTATTCCTAGAACCAAACATATAAACATGAATAAAAGGGTACATGACAAGATAACTCATCAACAGTTAAAACTCCCATTACTCATAGTGGAAAACATCACAGAATATACTAGAGAACATTCAGGTAAGAACACAGGTTCATAAAGTTAGAACGCTCTCACAGTTAATGAAACATAGTCGAAAATGAAATAGTTCCCCTTCAACATCGTTCATTTATCACATTTGAACATTCCACATAGCACCTTCTCCAACAGGCAAAATTTGTAATTTCTTATTGTAAAACAAAGTAGTTCCTCTTACAAACAATAGTTCACACGTTTTTCCAGGGAAAAAGCTCCTGTAAACTCTAACTTTCCTGTATTTAAACCAAATCAGCCAATCGCTTGGGCTGCCCCAATCGTGTGACCTTTGGGCTCCTCAAAACCGTCTAATATCACCATTTTTGTCTTTTCCGTGACTACCCATGATTCACTTCATGCGTTACATTTTTAGATTTCAACTTATGAGTACTTAACAAAGCGGGATCCGCTCGGTAACTGACAGATTTTTTCAAGCCTGGGCTTTAGTCACCATCGATTCTGCTGCTTTGTCTCCTAGCTACGCCTTCTCGCAGTAGTAATCTGAAAAGGTCCCTTGAGTCCGTCTGCAATTAAACCACATTTATCATTAGTTAGGATTGCATCTTTTCAATCAAACTACATCAACAAACTGACCAGTCATCAAAAAGAGGCCCTGTAATGCACTCTCGTCATGAAAATATTAATAAGCGCCAAAATCATTGTTTCCCCTACAGGGGTTTAAAAAAAAACTCACAAACGAAGGAAAGAGAAAAACTTATCGGCAACTTAAAACACTAAAACATCGGTCGGGTAGTCTCACTTACAGTCGCATCAGCGGGTCTCAAACAGGCAACAGGATCCGTGAGACCGTTAAGACTATCGGAGTCGGAAGAGCTAAAATCCACATTCTGGGCGGAAAAGTTCCCAGTCGGCGAGTGGAAAGACATCACCATCGGACAATTAGTGCGTTACACAGCCGCAAGGGTGGAGGAGGAAAGACTACAGACTCCGATCCTAAGACAAAGCGACGGAAACCCGACAAAGTCTCGGCGGGTGAAGCAGTTATATGGCGGATACCTAGTTCCCTTGGGAGCCGCAAGGGCGGAATATAAACAGACTACAGCCTCTGATCCAAACCATAAATTTTGCTATGGCGTAAGATCAATGTAAAACGCTAAGTGTTCAGACCAACTTAAGGTCTCGCAACGGTCCAAAAAAAACCTGTTTCAGCTCCGAAATAGCGGCTTCACAAAGACCAACTATTCCGACTCAACTTCGAATAAGTCAAACAATATGATGCGGCAATGGAGAAGTCAAGATCCTCCTGCAGAAAAATCATCATTTAATTTCCGCGACAGAGGCTCCCTAACAAAACATGGCTCCAATATGTTATTTAAATGGCATTCGGAATAGTGGCTAGCATAAGAAATAATCTTCCGAGAAGAAATCGCAGCTCAAAGGGCAAAAAACCAAACTCCAAATTCCGCAACCCATAGCAGTTTCAAACATTAGCAATTTTCCAAAAAGCATGAAGAGAGTTGACAAAAAGAGTTCATGAATCCAAATGATTCTAGGCAATGCTAAAATTAACAAGGGGGTCCAAAATTTGAAAATTTGGGGAAACAGTTGCAGCTGCAACAATTGGCGACTACCTGGTGAACCTAGATCTTTGGACGATTATTTCTTGAGTAACAGATTGTTTAACAACAAACGAGCCTATTGAATTCTTCCAGATATCTGGATTTCTCAAATGGCAAATATATGTACTTTTAATCATTGATGATAGTCCAATTTAGGAGAGTGGAAACCAGGATTTTCAAGTCAAGATAATTCTTTTGAGGCCAAAAAGATGAATTTCATTTGTTACCTCTGTCTTCAGGTAGCTGCCAGCTTGGACACCACAGGATTGTAGCATATGGTAAACAGAAATATTCATTTGTTCCTCATTCCCATGCCATTTTGCACCTTTCGTGCTTTTGAACTGTTGTCCTTTTCATATGAGTCCTCCTGCATGCCTTTCTTTCTGAATTTTTATTTAGGATCCTATATCCATAGTGTCCTTTTGTGTGAGAGATGTATTCACTTTTTAGCTCACGGATGGAGAGGAACTTTTGGTGATTTAGTACTTATATGGTTCAACATTTGTTTTGATATATAATGCTTTCATAGGATCTTTCGACTCTTATCTGCCTTTTGGCATTCAATTCTTGGCATGGGATCATTTATATATAATATAATGTTTACCCTGCTTCCTTTCCATGGGCCCTTTGCTATCACTCCCTAGGACATTTTAAATGTGATATGGATGGAGCCTCAAAATAGTATTCCAGACCCTTTGATTTTGGTTTATTTTACAAGGGTTAAGCAAGACTTCAATGTGTACATAGCCACTTGAGAAAAATGCTAAAATAGAAGAAATTCTTTTAGATAAACAATAATACACGGTCTTATACCCAAGAACTTTAATCATTCCAAAATTCTGATGTTCTCCATGCGACCACGAGTTTGCCTCCTTTATTGAAATCAATCAAAATTTAGACTAAAACAAAACGAACTACATAACTCAAAGTAAACGTCCAAGTCAAATTATTTATATACAAGATAAAGGAACACAAACAAAACTCAGGAAAAATAAGGTTTGAGAACTAAACCATTTATTGGTAAGTTCTCTTCCCATCCCTGTAAATCTTGCAATTTATAAGTTGAGGGTCCAAGCTTTGCTGCAATTGGGAAAGGACCTACCCACAACTGCTAAAATTTCATGTGTTTTCCTTTCTCATCATGGGGGTGGTCCCACTTGAGAACCAAGTCTCCCACCTCAAAATCTTTTGTTCCTGCCTTGTGTTTATCAAACCATCTCTTTACTACCTCTTGTTGTTGTTTAAAGCGCTCTTTGGCTTTAGATCGGGACTCTTCTGCCTTCAAGAGATTATATATCCTCATTTGCAAGACTTAATTATCTGATCCTCTGGATTCCTGAGCTATTATGGAAGAGGGTATCATGATATTGGGGGGTAGAATGGCCTCTTTACCATACACAAGGGTATACAGAGACACTCCTATCGAAGACTTGGGGGTGACTCTATCGCCCAAAGGGTGTTTGGTAACGCTGAGTGCCAACTCCTCAGATTTTCAATCACCGTCTTTTTTAAAATCCTAATCAGATTCTTGTTTGTAGATTCAGCTAAACCATTTCCCTACGGATAGTAATTAGTAGAGTAATGCAACTTAATCCCTTTCTCATGAGCAAAAGCAGTTAATCTTATTGAGGAAAAGTAAGTAGCATTATCAAAAACTAAATAAATTGGAACTCCAAACTTGGTCATAATATGGTCTTGCAAGAAGTCTATGACCGCATCCTCATTTATTTTGCACAATGGGATGGCTTCAACCCAGCGAGTGAAGTAGTCGGTTGCTGTCAGAATATACTTGTGTTGCAGGGAATAATTTGGCTTTATCTCCCCAATGATATCTAACCCCAATTGTTCAAAAGGCTATGTTATGATCATAGGATTCAATGGTCCTACTGCTTTAGCTTGTCTTCTACTACACCTTTGACAAATGTCGCACTTCCTAACATGGGCGTGTGCATCTTTGAAAAGCGTGGGTCAATAGTATCTAGCTCTGAGAATTTTGTGAGCTCTAGTATCTCCGGAAAAATGTCCCCCAGAGGCCCATCATGCAAATCTGTCATTACCTTCTTCGCATCTTCTTTCTCTAAGCATCTAAGAAGAACTCCATCATAATTTTTTATGAATAATATTCCTTCAATAATTTGATATGAGGTTGATTTAAGACGCAGTGCTCTTCTTTTCTTAGAATTCCAATGTTTTGGTAATGATCCTGTCTGGAGGTAATGCACAAGGTCTCGATACCAAGATTCCGAGGCTGTGAAAAGAGGACATACATCCATCAGGTGTAACTCAGCTTCGTCTTCCCAGGCATGTTCTTCATTGTTTTTATTTTCAGTCATCAGTCTACACAACCCTTGCCCTTTAACTATAGAAGCTGGCTTGAATTTGAGGTCATATTCTTGAAGAGTTGTTACCCAATTGCCCCTTCTTTCTCCTAACTCCTTCTGTACGAAAAGAGACCTCACAGCTGGGTGTGGGACGATTACTTTGGTCTGGTTCTTTAGTATGTAGGGACTGAATTGTTTCACCGCTTTGAACATCGCGTAAGCTTATTTATCTATAGCCGGGTAATTCAATTCGACCCCTTGCAGACCAGTGCTCATAAATGATATGGGGAACTCATCTCCCCCATCTTCCTTCTGAGTAAGCACAACTGCTAGCGAATCATCAGATGCGAAAGTGTACAGAATAAAATCTTTATCAAAATCCAGGCTCTTGAGGGAGGGTGCGTGCGCAACAACGGTTTTAATCTTGTCGAATACGTTCTTCTCAACATCGGTCCACTTGAATTGTACACTTTGCTTTACCATTTGCTGCAAAGGTTTAACAATTTGAGCGAAATCTAGCACAAACCTTTGCACAAAGTTTATTGTCCCCATAAATGATTGCATGCCCTTTTTATTATGGGGCAAGGGAATCTGTTCAATGGATTTGATCCTTTCTGGGTCTATGGAGATCCCCTTTTTTGAAACCACATGACCTAACAAATTACCTTCCGTAACAGTGAACACGCACTTCTTGGGATTTAGTGAGATACCATATTTTCGGCAGCGTTCAAAAATCTGCTTTAGATGAAACGCGTGTCCTTCTCTCTTCTTCGAGAATATCGTGATGTCATCGAGGTATACTACAACACTGCGGCCAATCAGATCATGAAAAGCTATGTCCATAGCCCTCTGGAACGTAGCCCCAGCGTTTATAAGTCCAAAGGGCATTCTTCTGTAAGCGAAATTTCCCCACCTGGTCCTGAATGTCGTTTTCAATCCGTCTTCTTTGGCTAACAACACTTGATTGTATCCTAAAAATCCGTCTAATAAAGAGAATAGTTTAGAACCTGAAACCATTTGCAGTAGTTGCTCCATGGGTGGAACAGGATAATTGTCTTTGTCTAAAGCACGATTTCAGTTTCTAAAATCCACACATAACCTGATTTCTCTAGATTTCTTCCTCACTGGTACCAGATTTGAAACCCATTCTGAGTGTCTCACCTTAAAAATGATTCTAGCATCTAATAATTTCTTAACTTCACTCTAGATTAGAGGTTCCAATTTTGGATGAATTTTTCTTAAAGGCTGCTGATAAGGTTTGACTCCAGATTTGATGGGGATAACATGCTGGATAATACTGGTGTCATATGTCTTTAGATTTTCATATGTCCAGGAAAAAACATCTTTGTATTGTTTGAAAAGAACGATGAACTGATCTCTTTCAGCTGGTGAACAACATTTTCCAAGATTCACATATTTAGGCTTCATTTCAGTCCCCAAATTAATCAATTCGAACTGTAGAGATGAGCTATGAGTCTTCACATTTGGTGGTCTTCTAAATTTTTCATTTAAATCAAACATCCATTCTAAATTTTTGACTCCCTTAGGGATGAAATTATCGAATTTCAGCTCGGCCTGATGTTCTTCATCATCAATAATCGCCCCTTTGAATGTCTCGTCGTTCATTAAGCATTCTATGATCTACTGATCGTCATTGAACACTCGTAGGTTGGTAATCATATCCGGAACCGAGGGCCTGAAAATCAATTTAGCAGAGCACCGATTATTATAGGGCACAAGCCTTGTAGCTGATGTGGCCAGCAAGTCAGTGGCTGCATTCTTAAGTCTTGGGATCAATACAATATTAAAATGCATTAAAACATTTGATTAAATTCCATAATTCATTTTGATAATCTTTTAAGTGAGGAGAAATGCAATGTATTTGATTCCGAATTTGTTTTACAATTATTTCAGTGTCTCCAAACACTTTCAGATTATTTTCTTTTAATTCAATTGCTTTCCTTAAACCCTGAACCAACGCTTCATATTCGGATGTGTTATTTGTACATTAAAACTCTAACCTACATGAAAGAAAATGTTTGTTCTTCTTGGGGTCAATCAGGACACAGCCGTCTCCTAACCCTTCTAACGTTTTAGATCCGAAAAAAAAAGTGTCTAGAAATCGCTAACTACCGTGCGGGAATTTACATCTACTTCTACTGCTAAGTCTACTATTTTACAATCGATTTCATTAGCCTATGAAAACTGAAGGAGATCAAGCTGAGCGTCTGATGTGTCGCTGGCTTCTTTTGCTTGGTAATTTCCTGGTTCTAACTCAATAAAGTAATATCCCAAAACATAATCCACTGGTTCATTTTTTCCTTCGAACTGAGTAACGTTGTGTTTCATGTGGGGCTCCCTCAAAAATTTAATTTGATTCGGGCTTCCTTTATACATCAGCCATAGATGTGACCAGTCCGAGGCAAAATATCTATTTAGCTTTGCCGACCAGTCCCTACTCAGAACAAGCCCATAAGCTTCTGGTATGTCAGCCACCACAATATCAATAAATTGACACACCTTATCATTTGAAGGCAAGCGGACTAGGACATCCTCCATTTCCCCAATTACCTTCACATTCATTCTATCCAACTGAACAACCCTCCAGGTGGATGGTTCAGGTTTCCCCTTTATCCTTTTGCAGACCGACATCGGCATGACGTTAACCGTTGATCCTGAATCTACCAGGCAATTATGTACGTTGTGGTTAAAAATTTCAAAGATGAGGAGAAAAGGTGGATTCTTGCTCTTAGGCTTACCTCCTATACTTGCTTTCCCAATTTCTTCTTCTTCCTTGGGCTGATTGTCGGTGGGCAGCCCCTCCTCTAATGCTTCAAGTGCTTTCAATATCTTTTCTTTCTGTCGTGGCACCTTGCACATTTCAAATAACGAGATATTCACCCTTACCTTCTTTATATCTTCCATAATGTCATATTCCATCTTAGGTTCGGCGGGATTTGGTTTACCATTATTTATTTTTCCTTCATTTGGCTTGGTGAACACGTTAGTCTGTCTAGGACCTTGACTGGTGATGGTAAATTCCGGAATTTTATTAGCTGAGGAGTCAGTTTGAAATTTTTTAACATTCCTCTAAAGTCTTTTAATCTTTGGGAGCATGAGACTGTTTTCTTTAGCCAACCTTTGGCTTCTTGTTGTTACATTTGTTTCCAGGATGTCCTCGTGTCTCAAAACCTTTTCCTCCTCGGCATCAAACAACGACACACAGTCCCATAAAACCATGGCCTCATCCTATTGTTCTTTCGTTGATGTATTGCTATCTTTCCTTTCTTCATCTTTATCTTCTGTCAATTTAGAATCCAACAGCTGATTCATAACCAACGTCATTGAGTTTATCCATTGAGGACAATTCTTTTCATAGTGGGGTTGTTGGTGGAAAGTGCAAAAATTGTCCATTCCTACCTCTGCTAAATTCATAGATGCAGAATTGTGCGGAGGGGGTTGGGATTGATTGTTATCTTCCCTTTTCTTGTAATAAGGCTTGTAGAACTTTTTGGTTTCCTTTTCCTTTTCCAAGTCTATTATTCTGTTAGAAAGCTTCTACATCATTTTTGCCATTCCTTCAAAATCTGGTGACTGCTCTTCCTTAGGCTTGGTAAACAACAAAGCTTTCCTCCCCACATTTTTTTCTCCTGACCGTTCGGAATAATCTTCGATACTCTCCCTTTCAGCCTCTACTCTCTCCGCCTCCTCATAGGTCTCCGCTAGAGTAGGCTTGGCCTTCATTTTGGCAAACATGGCCAACTTGGGTCCTAGAGCTGAGGTATAATATTCAATCAGGACTTTATCCGAAGGTTTGTCAGCTTCAGAAAAATTCTTAAGATATGCTGCAAATATTTGGGTGAAACTGTGCACCTTCTCCTTTCTTTCTTTCTTTAAGGCGCATAGTCCTTTCATGAGAGCTGCATGAGTCTTTTGGGTTGCATACTTGTTTCTAGAAATCCTCTTGAAGGTATCCCAATCAGGGATGGAATTTGCAGGAAAACCAAAGTACCATGATGCTGCTGCTCCTTTAAGGGTGTGTGGGAAAAGTATACAAACTACATCCTCATATTCCCCAGCCCTTAATCCTTCTATTGCCAAATAGAAACTTTGCAAGTGGTTGTCTACTAGCATCTTCTCATTTGGGTCAAATTTGGGCAGCATCTTTTCAAAATATTGAGGTAAATCATGGAAAGGAGGTGTTAGGTTTAAAGGTGATCTGGATTTCCAAGCAGGCGGTGGATTTGGTGGGTTGGGTAGTTGATTTGCGTTTACGCCTTCCATGAGTCTGGGTGGAGAGTGAGGGGGTGAGTGAATAGGAGTATGAACAGGAGAACCGTGAGGAGTATCCGGGCCTAGTTGATTCAAAGGCTGTACAACTTCCTGTAAGGCTGTTTCTACAAGTTCTTCCAAATCCCCAACCAGCATTGAGTCTTCCAATATAGGACGATCTTTCCTTTTATATTCTCTTCTGGGCAATTCAGGGATAATCGACAATCCTCCAATATTCTTCACGTATGCCCTAGTGTGTCTTCTTAGATCATTAACAACTTCATTGTCGACATAATACAAATGTTCTCTACCCCCCTCTTCAGGAATTGGATTGGAAAACAAACTGCTTCCTGAACTGTTACCGGTGGAATGATCTTGGGAAAACGGGTTTCCTCGGCCAGCCATGCATTGGAGGCCCTCCTTCTAGCACCAGAAACTATTGAGGCCTAGAAAATCACAGGAAACAACAGCAAGGGATTCTCCCCAGTCAACGTTCCCAACTAGCCCGTGACTGTTTGGTGTAGGGAATCCGTCCGGTTTGCGGTCCGGCCACCGTAGGTCAAGAAACAAAAATAAAAGGGTTTACTGGTTGCGGACCGGTCCACCGTATATATTTTTGTATTTTTTGACTTAAAGTATGATATGCAAGTGCCTATTTAACATGCAGATTGATTAAGGATGCAAGGAGTGTTCACAATGTGATGTGCAGGTTCTTACCTCTCGTCTTAAACTCCCTCACATGTAAATCACACACAATTAGAAAATAAATACTAACTAGGATATCTTTAGAGATCTAGATATTAATTCATGAGTAATGTAATACTGTTCACATGTTATTGAAAATCATAGATAGCTGTTCCTAGAACCAAACATATAAACATGAATAAAAGGGTACATGACAAGATAGCTCATCAATAGTTAAAACTCCCATTACTCATAGTGGAAAACATCACAGAATATACTAGAGAACATTCAGGTAAGAACACAGGTTCATAAAGTTAGAACACTCTCACAGTTAATGAAACACAGTCGAAAATGAAATAGTTCCCCTTCAACATCGTTCATTTATCACATTTGAACATTCCACATAGCACCTTCTCCAACAGGAAAAATTTGTAATTTCTTATTCTAAAATGAAGTAGTTCCTCTTACAAACAATAGTTCACAAGTTTTTCTATGGAAAAAGCCCCTGTAAACTCTAATTTTCTTGTATTTAAACCAAATTAGCCAACCGCTTGGGCTGCCCCAATCGTGTGACCTTTGGGCTCCTCAAAACCGTTTAATATCACCATTTTTGTCTTTTTCGCGACTACCCATGATTCACTTCATGTGTTAGGTTTTTAGATTTCAACTTATGAGTACTTAACAAAGCGGGATCCGCTCAGTAACTGACGAATTTTTTCAAGCCTGGGCTTTAGTCACCATCGATTCTGCTGCTTTGTCTCCCAGCTACGCCTTCTCGCAGTAGTAATCTGAAAAGGTTCCTTGAGTCCGTCTACAATTAAATGACATTTATCATTAGTTAGGATTGCATCTTTTCAATCAAACTACATCAACAAACTGACCATTCATCAAAAAGAGGCCCTGTAATGTACTCTCATCGTGAAAATCTTAACAAGCACCAAAATCACTGTTGCCCCTACAGGGGTTTAAAAAAAAACTCACAAACGACAGAAAGAGAAAAACTTATCGACGACTTAAAACACTAAAAGATCAACCGGGTAGTCTCACTTACAGCCACATCAGCGGGTCTCAAACAGGCAACAGGATCCGTGAGACCGTTAAGACTATCGGAGTCGAAAGAGCTAAAATCCACATTCTAGGTGGAAAAGTTCCCAGTCGGCGAGTGAAAAGACATCACCGTCGGACAATTAGTGCGTTACACAGCCGCAAGGGTGGAGGAGGAAAGACTATAGACTCTGATCCTAAGACAAAGCGATGGAAACCTAACAAAGTCTCGGCGGGCGGAGCAGTTATATGGCAGATACCTAGTTCTCTCGGGAGCCGCAAGGGCGGAAGATAAATAGACTACAGCCTCCGATCCAAACCATAAATTTTTCTATGGCACAAGATCAATGTAAAATGCTAAGTGTTCGGACCAACTTAAGCTCTCGCAACAGTCCAAAAAAACCCATTTCACCTCCAAAACAACGGCTTCACAAAGACCAACTATTCCGACTCAACTTCGAACAAGTCAAACGATATGACGCGGCAATGGAGAAGTCAAGATCCTCCTGCAGAAAAATCATCGTTTAATTTTTGCGACGGAGGCTCCCTAACAAAACATGGCTCCGATACGTTATGTAAATGGCCTTCGAAACAGTGGCTAGCATGAGAAATAAGCTTCCGAGAAGTAATCGCAGCTCAAAGGGGAAAAAACCAAACTCCAAATTCCGCAACCCACAACAGTTTCAAACATAAGCAATTTTCCGAAAATCATGAAGAGAGTTGACAAAAAGAGTTCATGAATCCAAATGATTCTAGGCAATGCTAAAATTAACAAGGGGGTCCAAAATTTGAAAATTTGGGGAAACAGTTGCAGCTGCAACAAGTAGAAAAACAATAGAGACAAAATACCAGAGAGCATGTGAGGAGAAATAAGTTTGTACAGATAATAAAGAAATATATAGAACATAGTCTGTAGCTTAGTTTTCAAACAAAAGGGTGCGATATATTTCTCATGCCAGATGAAGAGAGCCTTTGTGGTTTTTCCTAGATGGGTTTCAATGTTATATAATGTGTTGTATGTGTGAATGATGAATGTGTTTGAGTCACATATATATGTTGTTGTGAATAAGTGGTTAGGTATTTTCTTATGAATGAGTTTATATGCCTATGTTGCACTGTTATTGTTGAATGTATCTATGTTGCATTGGGTTTATTGTAATAATACCAATTGAAGGATGGGTTGTGCCACAACTTAGTTGGGCATAATAAGTATAGAGATCCCACCCATCAGCCTTTGTCGAGAACCTTGGTAGAATACAAGGGACTAGAAATCCTCCACCCAACTGCGGAAACCTGCTTCTGGAAGTTACCCATAGAAAGATATCTCAGGTGAGACTGTATCTACATCGCAGGTGCTGCCTGTTGTCGCATTTCACACACATGGGTGGGGACATAGCAGAAATATTCAAGCCACTCGGTGTGGTCTTGGGGGAAAGTCTCGATTCAAGGCTGTCACGTTGTTCTTGAATCCTCCATTTAGGAAAACTCCGAACGAAGCCAATGGGGGTAGACCCTATTAAATTACTAAGGTTGTTAGGGATTAGTGTTACAGTGAATATTAAGATTACTTAGGAGTTTGATGAAATAAAATACTAACACAAGATATTGCAACAAGATTTAAATCACACCACATTTAGATCAATATATGATATATTAGAGCACATAAAAACAGATGATTATATAAAATAAAGAACCAATGCCAAATGGAGTCCACAGACAAAAAGTGATGTTGTATTGCAAAAAGGAAAGTGTTGCAAGTGCACTTGGTCAGTTTTGAATTAATGTGGAGATGAGTTGATTAACTTATGAGGAAAAGGGTACTCCAAATATACCCGAAGGTACGAGGAGAATGTCCAAAACCATTATCTGATGTGGTTCCCCGCAATGAATATGTGGGCCGGTTGGAGTCTTAGAGACGTGTTCAACACTAAACCAACAAGGGTGTAGCCTAACAGTGTCTTGAGGTTGCTACCCATTTTTTCTTGCTTCCTTTGTAGATTTTTCCATCGCAACGAATTAACTCGAGGCGTAGGATTTTCATCTGGGAGGTTAATTGAAAAATGAGACCTAATTAAATCTAGTCACCCACGTTGCTTTTAATGCATCCAACTGTTCGGTCTAACCGCATTGGTGCAGAGCATACACAACAGAGTCTAAAATATTTAAAGTATTTTAAGAATAGTTTTGTTGTTAAAAGAAGAAAAGTGACCTCCAAGAATCTCTTTCAGTTCAAGTGAACCGTAATTGGGAAAGAAAGGAGGGGTGGATTTTATTAATGTTTTTGTAATGAAATTAGAATTAAAGTGAAATATAGAACAAAGCAAACAAAGTTATCTAATCAATCTACAACGAATCTCTTTCCCCTTTCGGGTCACTCAGGAAATCGTGGGATAAGTATTAGTATTAATTTGAAATATGGAATGATAATATTTTTCAGTATTAAACAAAGTATACTATTCCGTAGATAAATAAAACAAACAAAATTAAAACAAAAATGAGAAAAAATAAAAAAAGTGCAAAAATGGGAAAACGACACGGATCCCCCCTCGGGGATGGGGGAGTGGGCTTGGAAGAGCCTACTCAAGATATTTTTTTATTACTCGGTTACAATACTTAATGGAAAATATCACTTGGTTCTTATACAGGATGAACCCAAGGGCTTACAAAACAATCCAAAAGTGAACACGGAAGATGGGGAAACTCTTGGGGAGCTCCGAATGGCCCAAAAGTCATTTTTTGGGCATTACCTTCTCCTCTTTTTGGACGGAACTGCTGAAAACCAGCAATTAATTTTAGTTTAAAAATTCCCAAAAGCATTTTAGAAGTGTCTTTGGAAAATGCAAAAACAAAACTGAAAAAAAATCTAAGTTAAAACTATGTAAAAATGCAAAAACTTAACCAAGGAAAGTAAGCTTTCCTTGGGATATTGGCTTGATTTTGGGAAGCCAATACAAATGCACTTAATTTCTAGATTTATGTTTTAAACTTTGAAATAAAGACTATGAATTTCAACAAGCTTTTATATATACTTTCAGTAACTTGTAAAAAATGAAACTTTCCTAAACTAGATCTAAAATGCTTATGGAAACTTTAAAAAAAGAGATCTAGCTTTTTTGAATGCTTATGTATGAGATCTAATGAATTTTTTTGCAAATAGTAAACTAGAAGCTCATGTATAAACAAAGTAACCAAGAGAAAGTTGATTTTTTTAAGAAAGAAGGAAGAGGAGTGAAGGTTGGCTTGTTGCTGGAATGAAGGAAGCTAAGTGAGGCCCTTTTGTGGAGCACCGAGGGACAATGTATTGAGATTTTTTGAATGGGGAATGGTGCCAACATTGATCCACACCTAATCCAATTGGGAACCTGCAACTAGATCACAAAAACTTGCACAAAACCATGAGATCTAGATATATATGCATGAAAGAAAAAGCATGCAAAAATAATCTTATTTAAGCAAAATCTTAGATTCTTGAGCATACACAATATGAATAAATAAAACAAGTAAAATTGTTTGCAAATTCTAAACTCTTACTGATTCACTAAATCCTTTGAGCTAGAACACGAAAAAACATGAAATTGAAAAAAAATTGCAGTTACCACATTTGCAGCATGACGCTGGGAATCCACACAATACAAGCACTACACGGTATAACCTCCAAAGCTTCTTTACAATAATAGTGTTACAATTGCCGCCAACTCTTTATCCAACTCTAACTAGTTTGGAATGAGAGGGTTGTGCTTTATTTATAGCAAGAGAGGAGAAAGTGGGTGGATTCCTGACCAAGAGAGAGAGTCCCAATTGAGGTAAGATGATTGAGGGTGATCTGAACCTCCATTGAAGATGACACATTAATCAAGGAGATGTCCCTCCATGATTTAAGGAAGCCAATAGAAACTAACTTTGGTCAAATCAGAGCATTTTCCACTGATTTAGGAACATGGGTATATTCTCCATTTATTAATTATTTCTATTTTTTAATTAATAATTTTGATTTTTTGGAGATTTTTGATTTAAGTGATAAATTTATCACTTAAAACTTAGGAAAAGTGGGTTTTTGGGTTAAACGGGTGCTTTGAGTTAGAAAACAAGCACCCCCATGGAAATACTATCCCTAAACACACTTTTATTACATTTCCAAAATTTCCAATTAGACTATTAAAAAATAGCCTAAGTTTATGGAAAAAATTATTTTTACCAAAACTTAAGAATAAACCTAGGGGGGCCTAACACATGTCCATATGAATCAATATTAATGCCTAGCATGTTTATAAACATTGACACATAGAATCTAATACTTTCCAGTCTTAAATACAAGGACAACCACTGCAACTTTGGAGGTGTGAGAGAAAAACTCAGAAATTATTAGTTGTTTATTCAACAATAAATAATCTCTAAGGGAAAAACACTCTGGGATAGCCGGATTGATATGTAATTAAAGGAGATCGAGTCTTTTACATACACCACCATGCTATAAAAATTTATTACAAATCCCCCAAGAGGTTATGAACATGTGGTACAATACAAATAAAAGAAAAAATCCCAGAAGAGGCTTGGATGACTTCTGAACTTTGAAGAATTAACAAGTATACTTGTTCTACTTTCTCGTCTTGCATGAAAAAATACCACCTAGTAAAACTTAGGTGGAAACATATGGCTCCAACTACGGGAAATGTGCTCGATCTGGTCTTAAGGAAAGGAGAGAATACGAGAACACCAGAATATCTGGTTTATATAACCTATAAAAACATTTCAACTTGACAAGAGAACCTTAGTAGCACTAAATTTATATGAAATCCAAATGAACCATTAAGTTGCTTTATTCAAAAAAAACAAATGTCGCTAACTAATGAAAGAAACGTTTTATTAAAACTAAGTACATAACGGAAATGCATAAAGTAAATGCTTGCTTTAAGGAGCTTATTTTCCTACTCTAAGCATGATATAAAAAGTTTAGGTGCAATAAAAAATCTAATGTAGCCACCTAAGAATTTTATTAACATCAATATTTTTTTCCTTTTCTTTGGTTACCAGCCAAAGAAAGGACACTTTATATAGAAATTGCAAACATGCGTGAAGATCCAGAATGGGTGGGCTAGATGGGAAATCATAGGCATGGATAATGGTGTCAAACTTCTTACCAAATTGGTAGGTGCTCACACAAGCTGATTCTAGCCATGACTAAATAGGGCTGATATACAAATCAACATGATGAGGCAGATCGAATACACCATCATATTGATCATCAAGGCTCATCAAATGATCATAAGCCCTCTACTGCTCCAAATCATAAGGAACCTCTATATGTGAATATGATGGCTAAGACTGATTTTTTTTACTTGCATCATATCTGACTCTTCATGGTATTGTTTCTCAATGTATTCACTACCAATACACATATAAGGCTCTAACTGATCATGTGAAAATTTTACATGCTCCTCTTCCATACTAATATTTTCCCAGGTCTCAAGGTCCATGCTCCCCTCTGTGGAGATATCAAAGATGGGCCTTTCTAAATCCATCCAATAGTCATCATGTCCATCTTTGTAAATGAAGGGGGAGTTTTCATCGATTAAATCAAATCTCTTGCTATATCCCTCTCCATGATCATAGTCATCTTCTTCAGAAAAAGGTCACAAGGTAGTAAACCTTCCAAACTATCATCATTATGTTCATTACATATTTCATCATAAGTTTCACTATATGCTTCTGAAATGGTTTCTTCTTGAGGTAGATCTAGAGTATAATTATTATCATCATCATTGACATAGACCCGAGCACACTTCAAATATTCAATGGCATCATGAGGTGGATTTTCAATAATATCTTCAATTAAGGGATCTTCACATGTTTCTTCAATGGTATCCTCATGGAGGGGCTCTTCTTTCAGGACGAGTTGCTCAAGGGTGAAAAATGTGGGTTCTTCACTCCTCATCAAATGTTCATGCTGCTTGGAGGCTTCAAGATAAAGCTTTTCATCGGGAAGTAAGTAGGAAAAGGCGTTTCTTAGTATTTTTTACATATTTGTCCCATCAAAATACCACTGTATTAGAACAATCCTAAAAAATATCAAGAGGGAGGTAATACATATATTAGGAATATCCTCAATCAACCAATAATAAGCATCCTCATCCAGAGAACTTGCAAACATTAGTATCATAATATCCTCATGAACAATGTCAGAGTTAGCCAAAACTTTAAGAAAAGCCTTGATGTGTAATATGGTTGAATCATTATTTCCATGACCATGAAAGATTGGAAGGTAACTTGATAAATTATCACCGTAATGAGAGTTGGGAAAATCTGGGATGTTTGAGAATTCGATGGGAAGAAGTAATTTGGAAATATGAGCACCAGTTTCTTCATCATCCATATTAAGCTAATTGAAGCATATATCAGGAATAACCATAGAATGTATCGTGTGTTGAATAGGTGAAGCTGTCAACTAATTTTACTTTTGTATGAGCTAATCTACACATAATCAATCTCAACAAATTTTATGAGATACAAGGGTTTTATCCCTTCAATGGAGTCGCCATGTGAGAATTAAAATATACATTTAAGAACTCACAAAAATATTTTTTTCTTTTCTTTGTAAAATAATAAACTAAAAAAAGGTTAGTGGAGTCACCAGGTGAAAATTAAATATGTAATCTAAATATTCATCAAAAAAATAAAAAATAAAAAATAAGAAAACAAAAGTCGTACTCCGGGAATAAAATGATTTATCCCAAGAAACCCCGCCAGAAAATGTTGTCGCCTTTCACAAACCTAGGGGGGGACATGGCAGAAATATTCAAGCCACTCGGTGTGTCCTTGGGGGAAAGTCTCAAGTCAAGGCTTTCACCTTGTTCTTGACTCCTCCGTGTAGGCTAACTCCTAATGAATCCAAGGGGGGTATACCCTATTAAATTGCTAAGGCTGTTAAGGCTTATTACTGTTAAGATGAAGATTAAGATTACTTAGGAGTTTGATGAAAGAAAATATTGACACAAGATATTACAACAAGATTTGAATCACAAAAACATTTAGATCAATATATGATATATCAGAGCACATAAAAACAGATGATTATATAAAATAAATAACCAGTGCCAAATTTAGTCCACAGATAAAAAGTGTTGTTGTATTGTTGAAAAGGAAAGTGTTGCAAGTGATCTTGGTCATTTTTAAATTAATGTGGAGATGATTTTATTAACTTATGAGGAAAAGGGGACTCCAAATATTCGCGAATATTCGAGGAGTATGTCCAAAACCGTTATTCGTTGTGGCTCCCTGCAAGGAATATGCGGGCTGGTTGGAGTCTCAGAGACGTGTTCAACACTACACCAACAAGGGTGTATCCTAACAGTATCTTAAGGTTGCTACCCAGTTGTTCCCGCTTCCTTTCTGGATTTTCCACTGCAACATATTAACACCTATGTTGCTTTTGATGCAGCCAACTGTTCGGTCGAACCGCAACAGTGCAGAGCATACACAACGAATTCTAAAAGATTTTAAGGATTTTAAGAATAGTTTTGTTGTTAAAATAAAAAAGGTGAACTCCAAGAATCTCTTTCAATTTAAGTGAACCGCAATCAGGAAAGCAAGGAGGGGTGGATTTTATTAATTTTTTTGTAATTAAATTAGAATTAAAGTACAAGATAGAACAAAGAATAAAATGTTATCTAATTAATCTACTAGGAATCTCTTTCCCCTTTAGGGTTACTCAGGAAATTGTGGGCTAAGTAATACTATTACTTTGAAATATGGAATGATAATATTTTTCAGTATTAAACAAATTATGCTATCCTGTAGATAAATAAAACAAACTAAACTAAGACAAAAATGAGAAAAAATAAAAAAGTGCAAAAATGGGAAAACAACGCGGATCACCCCTGGGGGATGGGGGAGTGGGCTCGGAAGAGCCTACTCGAGATATTTTTTATTACTTGGTTACAAGTCTGAATGGAAAATACCACTTGGTTCTTATATAGGATGAACCCAAGGGCTTACAAACCAATCCAAAAGCAAACATGGAAGATGGGGAAACTCCTGGGGAGCTCCGGATGGCCCAAAAATCATTTTTTGTGTAGCACCTCCTCCTCCTTTTGGATGGACCTGATAAAAAAAAGAAAGAAACATTAGTTTAAAAATTCCCAAAAACACTTTAGAAGTGTCTTTGGAAAATGCAAAAACAAAAAATTGAAAAAAAATTCTAAGTTAAAACTATGTAAAAATGCAAAAAATTAACCAAGGAAAGCAAGCTTTCCTTGCGATCTTGGATTGATTTTGGCAATCCAATATAAATGCACTTATTTGATATATTTATATTTTAAACTTTGAAGGAAATACTATTCATTTGAACAAGCCTTTAGATCTACTTTCAGTAACTTGTAGAAAATGAAACTTTCATAAACTAGATCTAAAATGCTTATGGAAACTTTAAAAAAAAGAGATCTGGATTTTTTCAATGATTATGTATGAGATATAATAAATTTTTTGCAAATAGTAAACTAGAAGCTCATGCATACAAAAATTAACCAAGAGAAAGTTGATTTTTTTAAGAAAGGAGGAAGAGGGGTGAAGGTTGGTTTGTTGCTGGAATGAAGCAATCTAAAGATGGAGGCCCTTTTGTGGAGCACCGAAGGATAGTGTCTTGAGATTTTTTGAATGGGTAATGGCGCCAACCTTGATCCACACCTCATTCGATTGGGAACTTGCATCTAGATCACAAAAACTTGCACAAAACTGTGAGATCTAGATATATATGCACGAAAGAAAAAGCATGCTAGCATAATCTTATTTAAGAAAAATCTTAGATTCTTGATCATACATAATATGAATAAATAAAACAAGTAAAATTAATTTCCAAATATAAACTCTTACTGATTCAACTGAATCCTTTGAATCTAGAACACAGAAAAGCAAAAAATTGAAAAAAATTGTAGTTACCACATTTGCAGCATGATGTTGGGAATCCACACAATACAAGCACTACACAATATAGCCTCCAAAGATTCATTATTCAGAAAATGAATGAAAAATAATATTATTACAATAGCCACCAACTCTTCATCCAACTCTAATTAGTTTGGAATGAGAGGGTTGTGCTTTATTTATAGCGAGAGAGGAGAAAGTGGGTGCATGCTTGACTGAGAGAGAGAGTCTCAGATGCCTGACTGAGAGACAGAGTCTCAGTTGAGGTGAGATGATTGAGGGTGATATGAGTCTCCACTCAATATGATGCATTAATCAAGGAGATGTCTCTCCTTGTTTTAAGGAAGCCCATAGAAACTGATTCCAGTCAAATCATAGCATTTTCCACTGATTTAGGAAAATGGGAATATTCTCCATTTATTAATTATTTCTATTTTTTAATTAATAATTTTGATTTTTTTGGAGAGTTTTTACTTAAGTAAAAAATTTATCCCTTAAAACTTAGGAAAAGTGGGTTTTTAGGTTAAACGGGTGTTATGAGTTAGAAAACGAGCACCCTCATGGAAAAATCTGATCTCGAAGCACACTTTTATTATATTTCCAAAATTTCCAATTAGACTTTTAAAAAATAGCCTAAGTTTACGGGTAAAAAGATTTTTACCAAAACTTAAAACTAAACCTAGGGGGACCTAAAACATGTCCGTATGACTCAATATTAATTCCTAGCATATTTATAAACATTGACCCATAGACTCTAATAACCACCTAGGATTAAATACCAAGACAACCACCCCAACTTTGGAGGTATGAGTGAAAAACTCAAAAATTATTAGTCGTTTATTCAACAACAAATAATCTCTAAGGGAAAAACACTCTGGGCTAGTCTGATGGATATGTAAGTATGGGAGACTGAGTCTTTTACATACACCACCATGCTAGAACATTTTATTACAACTCTCCCAAGGGGGTATGAACATGTGGTACAAGGAAATTTAAAAAAAAATTCCCAGAAGAGGCATGGTTGACTTCTGAACTTTGAAGAATGAACAAGTATAATTGTTCTCCTTTCTCAGATCGCTTGAAAAATACCACCCAATACAAATTAGGTGGTAACACTGCCGACTGAGACTCCTCTCTGTTGGGCCGATATCTTGGGCTTTGTTATGTGCAAAGGAGGGACTGAACCTTGGTAAAGAGAGTTCAATGTAAACAAATGATTCTGTTGTCGGGACCGTGAATCATTTTGGCGAGGGATATGTTGTGTTATCCGATGAAGGCTAAAATCCAAGACTGGGAAGATTTCAAAGAATTAGAGTTTGTACAAGAAGATATTAAAGGATCTCGGTTGAATCCAACATAGTGGTTGGGATGATATATTTACATAGATATTCATGAAATTTTCTTTTCCGAATTTCCTATTGTGTTGCATGAGTGGTTGTCGAAGTTGGAAACCCAATAAAGAATTTTTCAAGGAGGAGAACCAATGGAGTGGAATCCTTAGTTGATTCAGTAGCTAAAAATTGTTAGCAACCATGTGTTAAGGGTTTTTGAGTTCTGGTTAGACAATATTTTGAAGGGATAAATTACTGATTTTTCTGTCGAAACAATAACCTCATACAGTGAGGCCGAAAGGAAAATTTTCCAAGTACCATGAGGAAGATATTTATTATCTTTGATGACTTGGATAAAGATGCTCGTATGTGAAAAAGGAATCCTACGATTTTGACAATTGAAAACTATGCACAAAAGGTTGGATATGTTGCAGTAGAACTATGTGAAAAATGACGCAAACTAAGTTGAGATGTTTCCCTATGATAGCGGAATTGAACTAGAGGATGGATATTTGAGAAGTGTAAGAAAATTTCGGTCTAGAAAGAGAATAAATACTATCATAGGAAGAGGAAGTTGCACTATGACTAGAGGAGATTAATATGAGCTTGCATCACACATGGACAAAGGTTCTTGCGAAGAAGAAGAAGAATATCAGTTGATATCTGAAGGATAAGAAGTCGACAGAATCAACAGAAGCTCCTGTTATACCAAAATCCTGTCACCATCATGTGATAAGACTCTTGACATACCTATTTGCCCTTAATCCCAACACTTGGAGTGGAAACTCATACCATTTTTCAATCTTTCAAAAAAAATGCTCACTACCGCGCTTTCCCTATTGTCCAGGAGCGGTACCTTGTTCACACTGCCTATCCCTTATTGTCCACAATTGGTGCCACCGCTTATGGCCCTTAGTCCATAAGCGTTTCTTACCATAACTGCTTTGTCATTGAAGGAGAAACACGGTACCCTAGGTAA
Organism: Pseudotsuga menziesii; assembly: GCA_001517045.1. Taxonomy (NCBI): domain Eukaryota; kingdom Viridiplantae; phylum Streptophyta; class Pinopsida; order Pinales; family Pinaceae; genus Pseudotsuga; species Pseudotsuga menziesii. Next base: position 1,089,015 of record LPNX010598300.1, read on the forward strand.
AAAGGGAAAAATAGAAGTTTCTCAAGGCTTATAGATGATAAGCCTCGTGTCCTCCCTTATCCCTATCATTGTGGGTTAGTTGAGCTTGAGATCCCTCATCCTAGGATCTTAGAGGCCACCTCATCCACAAATCTCTCAACCATCCCTATCCATTGAACCTTATAAATACAAGCTCATGTCCATGGTTGAGGGGGAGAAATCTTAAGGTATTGTTATGCTGTTGGATTGATCACTTGGCCCAAGCCATTGGAGAGCATAGAGAGCTAAAGTCAGAGCTTATGGGGATGAGAGTGCTTGGTTTCATGGAGATGAATGTCAACACTAAGGGTTGGTTGTAAACTTCTCCATTTCTATCTTAATGCAAGTTGATTTCCATCCCACATTATTGTTGTTGTTTGATTTCACATGTATGTTGTTAGATTCCTTAGTCACTAACATGGATGAGTAGATTATATTCTGGCAGCTTTGATGTGTTTGCATGTTTAAGCTGATTGTAGGTACACATGGTTACTATCAAAGCATCACATTCCAGGTATCTGCGATGTCCAGGGAGGGTCTTCAACCTCTGTCCTTCATTTGTTCTGGATCTGAACCATTCAGACCAGTGGAACACCTTACTGTCCACAGAAGGTGAAATATTCCAGCTAACAAATCTGGTGACTCCACTAGGGATTAGATATATGTATCAGTTTTTTTGATCTTCCTTAGTTCTCAACTCTTGTCCGAATCCAGGCTCTTTCTCCAACTCTCTTCAGTCAGATCTGCTTTTTGACTTAATCAATTTGGGTTTGAAACTTCCATATCTATTTAGATCTGAGTCATTTCGACCTTTTATGCTCTATTTCCATACTCAATCTAGCAGGTTTTACCTTGATCTAGTCCTTTTCTGACTTGATCTATCGTTCTCTTTGTGTTTTGGTTTTCTACAGGGAACCGCGCCTAGGCAGTGTATGAGGAGTGGTGCCACCGCCTGAATAGAGTGGGTAGCACACGGTGACACCGTATATATCCCATTGGCGAGAAGCGGTGCTGGGATAGAACCGCCCTGTCAACACCTAAGAAGCACGGTGCCAGGTAGGCATCATTCCAAGGCCCTTTTTTCCTCATTTTTTTTTGTAAAAATTTGAGTTGTGTTGCTTTCAGTCCTACACTATCAGGCTTGTGTGATAGAATATGATGCTTGTGGCTTGAAAATTTTATGGTTTAAGATTGGTTTGATTCATAAATTCAAAAGCTAGATTAGGATTTTTGATTGTTCATCCACTTCTATGCTTGTTGGTTGTGTCTGCGAAAGGATTTCTTGTTTTCTGAAAAGCTTAGGGTGTTAGTGAGATCTCTTTTTGTTTATGTTATATAGACTAAAATAAGAACACTAGATTAGTTTCTATGTTTCATTTCTTGTTTGCATAGTAAACTTCTTTTTCCTTCCTTTAAAAAAGAAATTTTTTGACTGAGACTAGGTTATCATCATTGAACGTTGGACATTGGTTGTCTGATTGGCTTCACAAGCTTTCAGGATCTTCATGTTCTTTCGTCTCTTATGCATTTAGAACTATCTCAATCAAATTAAAAAATATGGTAGTTTTAAGTTAGATTTGCTTATGTTTTGAGAAAATTGAAAAAATAGAGTTCATTTGCATATATTGTGCTTCTCAGTTTTTCTTTTAGGAAAAGAGATTCTTCCCCTTCTCATGATTTTCATAAAAGAGAAATCACTTTGGAAAAGTATTGATTGTCTTTGATTTTGTGTTCAAGACTATTGTTTGGAAGTCTTTTTTGGTTTTGAAACAAAATAAAATACCGTCTTTCCCTCCCGTAAGTAGGCATACTGAACGGTAAAGTGAAATATTTGCACAAGCATACTGCATGGTTTTACTTTTCTGTCAAAACATCATGCATTCACCTAATCGTCCACTTTAAAATTAACGATAGTTATAGGTTAAAATTTAGGTAGCAATTAAAGTGATAGGTTAAAGACGTGTTCATTAGAGGTAATTTGAGGTCTAAAATGGGCCTCCTAAGGAAAATAATAAAATAATAGTTAAATAATAAAATAATAGTTAAAATAATAAAATAATAGTTATTAATTTTGGAGCAAGAATGAAAAAAGCTACTTTGTTTGTTCGTAGTTTCGACATGTCTCCCTTTTTTTTTACTCAAATAATGAGCAGGAGAGCTCGCTGGATGTAGAATTTAATTCCGCATCCAATGAGTACCCACACTGCATACGTTTGACGGACCCCGCTACCCCAAAAATAAGAAATACTTGAAAAAATGTGATGATGACATCATCATCACATTTTTTCAGGTATTTCTTATTTTTGGGGTAGCAGGGTCTGTCAAAAGTATGCAGTATGGGTGCTCGTTGGATGCGGAATTTAATTCCACATACAACGAGCTCTCCCACTTGAAATTTGAGTAAAAACACAGGGAGATATGTCGAAAATATGAACAAAAAAGTAGTTTTCTTTTATGACAAATATGTCAATTCAACCATTATGGTTGACTCATTTTATTTAAATTCTATTGGTTCTTGAATTCCAAATCACAAAATTTATTATTATCACATTTTCTTATAAGGCCCATTTTAGACCCCAAATTTCCTCTAATGCGGGCATCATTAAGCGTAGATGTTGTCGTTATTTGTCTGCATTACATCCTGGGACTCGCGCGATTCTTCCATGTACCATTGGTATATTGAATGACCTTTCACGTACCCTTGTGGTATATAGAAAGGTACTTCACGTACTCGATTGTATATCGAAAGGCCCCTTGTGTACGGTTATGCATTAGACAGCACTACTACCGATTTGAGCTGCCACGTACCTTGAGTATATCGGGAGACCCCACTAGGATACCCTATCCATTTGAGAAAAACCCTTTGGCCGTCTTGTCTGGAGCCATACACCAAAAACAACATTCGGGGAGATTACTACGCATGTACCCTCAAGGTATATCGTGAGTGGCACCTTCTTGACAATCCTGGTGAGAGACCTGACTTTTTGAACTCCTCCTATCATTTTAAGTGTGCTTGTTTTGACCTATAGCTTGTGTAGGGAAATTTTTTGGTGTGTTTTCTAGATTTTCAGACCCTAGGGTAGATAGGAACTATAAAAACTGGCTGAGTTAAGATAGTCTAGAAGAATACGGGGCTTGCCACCCGATTTTACTCCTGGTTTAGGTGAAAATCCAATGGAATCTATCGATCAAGGATTTGCTACCACCTCCCAAGTGGGAGATAATGTGGTTGCAGAAAGTGGAGTACCATATTCTTCACACTCACCTCCCTTGGTCCAACAACCTTCTTAGGGAAATACCTCGTTCTATTCTCCCACAGAAGGTCATGTTGACGATACAACCCGTCCGGATTATGGTCCCAATGCTCCATTTTGGGATACCTCTATAGGACAGGCCATTGCCTCGTTTGGCACCCGTTTAAACTATTCTAAAGATGAAGAAGAACGTAGGCAATACCGTGCTACCATTCTCTGTGCACAGGTAATTGACAAGCAAATAGATGAACTACTAGGCTCGACACCATCACGTTCCACATCTGTTCCTGTGGGATATTGTTCACTGGCCGATTCTATGAGACCCATTGAACCAATTATAGATCATGCAGTAACACCACACAAACTAGGTCAAATTACCACCCCCACCACCTCTCATGTTATGTCTATTCCCAATCTTCCCAGGTCTTCTGCACCTGGGACCCAACCTTCAGTTCCCATTTCGTCAGTACTTTCTAGTGCCGGGGGGCAACCCCTAGCATGACCTACGTTATCTGGCACCAGAATTGTACCTAGTCAAGGGAAGACCTCTAATATAGAACCATCTATAGTTTATGTCCCTCCCACCCATACTAATGTGGTTAATCCCCCATCTAGTTTATGTCAGCCCTTGGGGGCACAAACTGTAACCGTTCAATCTTCTGGAGGTTATGGTTGTCAAATACTTGTAGGTAATCATCCACCCAATCCTACAGGAATGCCTTATTCTGGAATTCCATACCCTAGTAACACTTTTACGCCATGGGGGAAACCCAACTAGTCTTACATGCCAGCTATGGGAGGGATACCTATACATACTGCAGGAGGTGCCGGATGACTGCCTTATGGAGGTCCTCTCCCCTGGGGGGCCTAATGGTCCTAGAGGATTGGGAAACTTTCCTCCTTTTGGTCCTAGTGGTCCTAGTGGTCCTGGGGGGCCTGGTGGCTTTCCTCCTTGTGGCTCTGGAGGGTCTGGTGGCCCTCCGCCTAGTGGTTCTGGAGGCTCTGGAGGTTTACCTCTCGATGGCTCTGGAGGGTCTGGTGGTCCTGGTGGTCCTAGTGGTCCCGGTGGCCCTGGTGGTCCTCCTCCTAGAGGCCCTAGCGGTCCTAGCGGTCCTGATCCTAGAAATCAACCCCTTGCGGGTGGATTTTCCATTAGTTCTTCGTCATAGCAACCTATTTTTCAGTCAACTTATGGTCCTACTGGTAATTATATGCCATATCAATATTACCAGTATGTGCAACCCAATCGATAGTTAATTTTCTTAGCAACTTTGGACTTACCTGACTTGTCCAAGTTGATTAATGACCCCATTCGACACAATCCCTTGTGGCCTCCCATTTCGGTAAAGTTACCATCGGATATCCCTAAATTTGATGGGAAGTTCGGAGATGATCCGAAGAACCATGTTATGACATTCCATTTATGGTGTTATTCAAACTCCCTCATGGATGACTTCGTTGGGTTATGACTCTTTCAGCGAACTTTGATCGATACAGCCGCGAAGTGGTACATTGAACTCCCACAACATTCGTTTGTGGATTTTGGCTTATTGGAAACCGTGTTTCTCACACACTTTCAGCTCCCTATTCGTTATGAAACGGGCACTGATCTTTTAAATTCTCTGTGACATAACTCCTCTACCCACATATTAGATCATATTCATGAGTGGAGAAGGCAGAGAAGGCTTATTAAGGCCTTATTCAGAATCAGTTATTAGCTGATTGGTTTACCAAATCTTTGTTGCTTCCTATTGCCAGAGATGTGGCTATGGGGGGTGCCGTTATTGAAGAGTAGGCTATTAGTTGGGCTCAGTACCTAGACTTGGTTTATTCCCAGTCTGGAACTCTTTATGACTTGATTCCTCAAGCTCATTACCCCAGAACCGATCCTTTCAAGCCACCAGCAGAAGTACCTGTTGATGGGATTGTTGGTTCAATCCAGTCCTTGTCCACAGCGAAACCTACCAAGCAACCCCAAACTACTACCCCTACTCCTTTGACTCCTAAGGTTTCCACCGAGTTCAACTCCATTCAAAGTAATCAAACCTCGGGTAATAATAAAAAGAAAGGTAAAAATAGAAATAAAAGACCTGGAAACCAACAAGAGACTCCAAGACCAACCAACAGTGATAACGATAAAGGGAAAAGGAAGGAAAAATATCCCTATCTGCTATGCAGAGGTGACCATTTTTCAAAGGAGTGTCCTTATCGGGATGAAATCTCCCAGTTTTTGAAGTCCAATCCCACACCTACAGTACTTACAGATCCTTTTCCCTCTCAACAACAATTGATAGACCACATGTCTAATCAGGGTAACTCTAGTTCGTCAGAGGAAATTCGTATGATGTCCTCAGATACCATCAATTTGCAAACTCGAAGTCAGAATTATGATAAACCCATAGATAAGAAAGAAGATCATTCTTCTTCAGGGAAATCTCCCTCTACTAGTTCTCTGAAATCCTCGTCTACTGTACCCTTATCTATCGAGAAGCCTACTCTCGACATGATTTTGTGTCCACCTAAGAGTACTCTTTGGAAGGCTGTCTTTAATCCCAATTCTTGAGCTCCTCAATTCTATAATGTGGTTGAATATCTCGCTTAGGAACCTTGTGCAATGTCTACCTTAGAAGTACTCCAAAGTTTCCCTACACAGCACAAAAACTTGTTGATAGCATTAGGAGCTTTAGACCCGGATAACACTAACTTGATTCATTTCAATGTTGAGAACTATAAGCCTATATTACTGCATAAAATTGATTTTCAAATCATTACAAAAGTAGTGGGAAAGAAATTTTTTCGAACGGTGCTAGATGAAGGAGCTTCGACCTCGGTTTTGTCTCTATCTTATTGGAAGGCTCTCGGCTCTCCCGAGCTTGTAACACCACCTACGACCCTCAAGGCCTTTGACGAATGGGGTTTCCAACTCCATGGTCTCATATTAGCCCTAGTGGTCGAGCTGGGAGGAAAAAACGTTTCCATTCAAGTAGAAGTGGTAGATGCCCCTTTAGATTACAACCTCCTTCTAGGAAGAAATTGGTTCTATGCCATGACTGCTGTCGCCTCAACAGTGTTCCGAACAGTCTGATTTTCGCATCTAGGGATAACTGTTACTATTGATCAGCTTGATTTCTTTACGCTAGATGTTACTACCTCCATGGCTAATAACATCCCCATATTAGGCCAGTCCCCTCCTCCTTACCCATCGATTGGGGTAGACATGTTGAAGGATTCATACCTTATGGGGATTTTTCCATCCACTCCTCCTAGCATGGATACCGCGACAGTCCATATGATCACCTCATTTGATTATGAACCTAAGGGTAAAAAAGTTGTTGAGTCCACATGAAGCTATGTATGACACCATTCAAACCTTTTTCGATGATCACATTGATGAACTTCATATAGTGGCTTCAGATCCTTACCATTTACCGTACTGGTTAGAGCCTTCTCTTCCTATTCTAGATTATCTCTCTGAGACTTTTCCTTCCAATTAGTCCATTATGGAGACCATGAATATGGATGAGTCCATTTGGGAGGATCACCATCATAGATCCATGTTCCTCCCCAACACCAGTTCGGTTAGCCATGATTTTGCATCCTTGTTTCCTATTGATATTGTCAACGTACCCCAAAGTCCTATATTGTTGCAAGATACAGATTCTGAAGGAAACCTTTGCAACATTACTCAGACAAATCCGATTGACATATCAGCTAAGCCTGATACTATCGAGCATTTTCATGTTGGGCATAACTGCTCAGTAGACGAATCTGAAGCATAGAAGGCACTTTTTAAAGAATTTCATGATATTTTCACTTGGTCCTATGAAGAGATTGTGGGGATTGACCCATCCATTATGGTCCATGAGATTAAAACCTATCCCATGGATAAACCTATCAGGCAAAAACTAAGGAAAGTCCATCCTCGAAAGGCCGCAGCTATTAAAGCTGAAATTGAGAAACTTCTCAAAGTTGGGTTTATTTATCCTGTACCCCTAACGGAATGGGTATCGAACATTGTCCCTATCAATAAAAAGTAGGGCACCATTAGAGTCTGTATCGACTTTAGAGATTTAAATAAAGCTTGTCCTAAGGACAACTTTCCTACCCCGCACATCGATCAGATTATCAACAACTGTGCTGGAAGTGTCATCTTTTCATTCATGGATGGCTTCTCTGGCTATAATTAGATTGAGATATTACCCTCCGATCAGCATAAGACAACATTCATTTGCCCATGGGGAACCTTTTCATATAAGAAGTTACCTTTTGGCTTGAAAAATGCTGGAGCCATGTTCCAGCATGTGATGTACTATGCGTTTCATGATATTAAACATATTGTTGAACCATACCTTGATGACCTCCTTGCTCATTCACAGCGACAGGAGGACCACCCTGGTCATCTTAGAGACATATTCCTGAGATGCCATCATTATAATATATGGCTCAATCTGCATAAATGTGTTTTTTGTGTTGAGACAGGACGCCTGCTAGGTTTTGTGGTATCCAAATATGGCATCCAGATCGATCCTTTGAAAATTGCCTCCATTTTAGATCTACCAGCCCCAACTAACCTCCTTGAACTCCAAATTTTGCAAGGGAAGGAAAACTTTCTCCACCGTTTTGTGTGCAATTTTGCAGAGAAAACGCACGGTTATATGCGTCTCCTCAAGAAGAACACTCCATTCTTCTAGGATGACCAGGTCCAACGTGCCTTTGCTAATATTAATCACGCTCTGACTCATTCACCCATGATACACCCCCTATATTATTCAAATGACTTTATCTTGTATATTGCTACCTCTGCTACTACCATCACCATGGTCTTAGTGTAGGAAAATCTCCACGGTTAGAAGCATGTGATTTATTATGCTAGTAAGAATATCATGGATTCCAAAACTTTCTATTCACATGTGGAAAAGTTAGCATTGGCCACATTCATTGCTGTACAAAAGTTTCGTCACTACATTCTGCTCCGCACTACCACCATATTGGCAGACCAGAACCCAATGTATTACATCCTGACTCGTCAGGTGCTCGGGGGCAAGTACTCCCATTGGATAGTCATACTTCAGGAGTTTGATATGGAATTTGCCAAAGCCACATCAAAGAAATTCTTGGTCTTTGCCGAGCTTATGTGTGATCTTCCTTGTGCTTCGACGGAATCTGAGGCCTGTGATTCATTTTCGGATGAATTCCTGTTCCTAATTAGAACTACCATTCCTTGGTATGTAGATTTGCTTATTTATCTCCATACACAATGATTTTAGCCACATTTATCCCGTGATGATCATTGCCATATCTGTCACCACACAAAATACTATCTCATCCTGAATGATACCTTGTATAGACGTGGGATTGACTCTATTCTCCGGTGATGCCTTACCCATGAGGAGGCTGAGCATGTGTTGAATCATTGCCACTCTAGAGCATGTGGCCATCATTTATCTAGGATGGCTACAGCCTAGAAAATCCTTCACGCTGGCTATTTCTAGCCTTCTGTCTTCAAAGGCTGTCATGAGGCTATTAAGAAATTCCCACCTTGTCAACACTTTTATCCTAAAAAGCGCACCCATCCTGCTCCACTACACCCCGTCATTGCCGTTGGCCCATTTTCCAAATGGGGGATTGACTTCATGCATTGTAAGCCTACCTCAACCGGGGGGCATGGTTACATCATCGTAGCCATTCATTATTTCACAAAATGGGCTGAGGCCATGCCTACATATGTAGAAGATGGTAAGACTGCCGCTCTCTTCTTGTTCAATCATATCATAGCTAGATTTGGAGTTCTGCAGTTCATCGTTACTGATCACGGATCCCATTTCTGTAATCAAATGATTGAGGAACTAAGTGCCAAGATAGTTTTTCACCATGAAAACTCTACGCTGTACTATCCACAAGCTAATGGTCAGGTAGATGCCATTAATAAATTTTTAAAAACTATGCTTCGTCGGATGGTTAGAGATCATAAATCCAACTGGCACCACGTTCTTTTCTCCGCTCTTTGGGCTTATTGGAATTCTGTGAAAATAGCCACTGGTTTCACACCATTCTAGCTTGTCTATGGACTCGAATATGTGTTACCGATTCAATGTCAGATTCCATCTTTACAACTTTCCGTCGAACTTCTCCTAGACACTTCTGCAGAGGAAGAAATATTTTTGTACTTGAGTAACCTTGACGAGACTCGGAGAGATGCTTCCTTGGCTAATGAGGCATGTAAGAAGCGTGTCAAGGCGTAGTATGATAAATCCATCCAACCTCGTGTCTTTAACGAGGGTGACCTAGTCTTGACTTATTATCAGAGATATGACAAACTAGGGAAGGGTAAGTTCGAGTCCATGTGGTATGGAACTTTCGTTATTTCTAAGGTGTTAGAGAAAGGAGCTTACGAGCTTGCTAATTATGATGGAATCCCTTTGGGGAAACCTCGCAATGGTTTGTACCTGAAAAGGTACTATGCCTAGGTCTTTATTGAATAGTATCTTGTATGTATGTATATTGATTGACTTTTAGTGTGCTTTTAGTATTTTCAAGATGGTTTTGAGTTTAGTTTCCACATTTGTTTATACCATGTTTTGGTCATGTAGATGGATTTCTACAGTTTCACTGATGGTGCTTTCTACCACACCTTGAATCTCGCCTCGGCTGCTTGGGTCCTCTATTCCCTAGCTGAAGATTTGGTTAGTTCAGGAGCGGTTTGTATAGGTCCCACTACTAATAACATCACCGAGTATGAAGCAATCATCGGTCTTCTGACTAAATCTGCCTCCCAGGATGTTTGTGATCTAGTAGTCTTGATGGAGCCACAACTCGTGGTTTATCATTTAAACCATGTTTGCACCATTAGAAACCTGTTGCTCGTCCACCTCTTCTGGACAGTACGTTTTCTAGAAAGATCATTTGAAACCATTACTTATAGGCATATCCCTAGGGAACATAACGTAGTTGCTGAATCATTAGCTAATTACATCCTAGATTGGCATATTGTCCATTCATGATGTCAAAATAAAACATGGTACATTGTAAATAAACATTCAAAGACACATAGAACTCATAGAAAATGCATTTGCCATTTGAAACATATAAACATTGTGTAAAAGTTTGTATATATATATACAAGAAAAAGTTTACAAAAATAGGTCCCGAGACCTCATCTGAAGCACATAGGATTTTAGGAAAAATCATCATACAAAATCCTGAAGCTGTCAGCTTTCAGTACATATCTCATACACTAGTGGTGCTCGTGATAGCACATCACTGCTTGAGCTATACTACGCAGTAGCCTACTGAATCGGCCCGGTACTCCCATTGTGGATCTCTGATATCTCATAAGGAGGTTATCAATGCTAGCATCTAGGATATCCAAGGTCAACCTCTCCAGGTTTTCCTCCAGCTCCCCGGTGATATCATCACCCTATGGTACAAAGCGGGCTCCAGCTCGCCTATTCAACGGGGAAGCTCCTCCAGGTTGCGCTGCTCCAACATCTGCATGATAATATGTAGGTCTTGTCACTTAACATAAAAAATATAAAACATCAAAAAACATAAAAACATTTCATCCATTTTAGGGTTTCTTGCTTCTTACCAATGTCGCCCCACTGTCCACCAAGTGGGAGTGGTAGGTCAGGATCTCCGGTGAAGTCTGTACCTACGTAAGCATAATCCTCAACCATAAGGATCTGATCTTAGAGCCATTTGAAGAATGGATCACTGAACTTCACCCTTCCCCTACCTGCTCCTATATGAGCCATGACCTGGACCCACCTCAGCATACGGGGGTCCCATGCTCTCAGAATCCAGAAGACCACCTTAGGCCTCATCCGTGGAACCCGCTTGAAGAAGAAGCAGGATAAAATGGAGCCAAAGACAAACGTCTTTAGCTCTCCCTACCAACACTTAGTTAGCTGATATTTGAAGATTGGAAGCATGGATTCTTCCCAGTTGAATACCATGGGTGCCATGGCCTCTATAGCATACAACATGTGTGCCCTAGAATCCTGACACACACCTTGACTCCTGGCCACCCTCTGCATAGTAAATAGGACGGTCCGTAGTGGCTCATCTGTCATTTCTCTGATGTGGATCTTCTTCCCTGATGTGCTCGTCCCTGGAGCACAGTGATGATATATAAGCTCTCGAGTGGTAATATCCCCTCCATGGGAACCTGTTAGTGAGATGGCGGCACCCTGTCTTGAGAGACCAGTCAAGAAGTAGATGTCCTCTACTTCCACTGTAAGAATATGCCCCCCCACCTCAAAATACTACTACTCTGGATTCCACATCTGCAGTATGTTTTCTAGTAACCACTCATGTGACACCATGCTTGGGGTCCAGAGGAACTTCAGGAGCCCACATTCTCGTAATGCTGCAATACAACCCGCATTTCTCTTTGCAAAGGCATCATCATTATTGTGTGTTCTTTATTTCCATATCACCATGTTTTGAGTGACCAAGACCTGCCAAAAACAATCATAGCATGCATTAGAATCATTCCCAATCATTAAAAATCAAAATAATGACTTATTATTGCTCATGCTATTAGTTTAAAGTCTCCACAGTCGGCACCGCTTGTGCACCATTGGAGACAGGCGGGGGAATTGCATGTCAACTATGTTATTGGTGTGGTTCTTGGGTGGTACCACGTATCCCGCAAGGGGTATCCACGGTGCCCGCTTTTAAGGTTTTAGGGCTTGCCATATGAGCCCAAAACCCCACCAAAACTCAAAATAAACACAATGAAATGAAAGAATAGGGTGTTAGCTGTTACCTGCAACTGACGATGTTAAAAACGGATGGTAGAAACTCCCAGTATCAGCTGTAGAATATCTGGCTAAGAAATTGCTCCAAGTGCTCTCTGCTATGGGTAAATAGTGAAATGATTTGATTTTTTACTATTTACATGACTTATATAGGCATTTTTGGGTCTGACATACTATAGTTTGATATAAAATCATATTTTAGTCAAAGTTTATCTATCGTAATCCCTTAATGTTGGTTATAAATGCATTTAACACTTGTTTCTAAGTCGATTGCAGGATAAGAGAACCATAGTAAGAAGCTTTGGAAGTTTGTTTATGGATTTTTCACACTTTCATAAATCGGAAAAGGTCGATGAGCGTTCATTACGACACTTTGGTCACGCTCTTTAAACCTAGTATCAAAGGTTCGAGTCCATTTTAGTTTCTTTCCAGGCTCATAAAAAAATGACATTGTGTAAAGAAGCATCATGGAGTCTTCTTTTCACCTCTTTTTCAGGCTCCTTAAACACAAAAAGATCGTCGAGTCCATTTCCGATTCTTTCCAGGATCGTAAAATATGACATTGTGTAAAGAAACCTCATGGAGTTCTTTTTAAACTCTTTTCAGGATCCCTAAATATGAAAAGATCGTCGAGCGATCTTGTCTTCTTCACGCTCGTTAAAGTATTTGAAGAGTCGTTCGTCTGATGGTAGGTTATCTCTTTTTTTGTTCAGATAGGACTACTTATGAAAAAGGAACACTCTAGCCAATCATGACTGGAAGAGTTCTCTAAGGTATGATTTTACACTTTTTCGGGGCTTAGAGACTAAATCATATGAAAAAGGACCCCTTTGGAGTCTTCTTCCGTATTCGTTCGGACTCTCTAAACATGAACGATACTGAGTTTTATTTCAATGGACTCGTTAAATTAAACATTGAGATACCTGTTTTGGGAATGAACCCCTCCTCTCTCAGGTTCCTAAAACATATGAGTCTGGACTTGTCTTCCGACAAGCTATATCGAGTGTTTGTTACCCTCTTTCTACTCATAAAACTGAAAAGAGGCACTCATCGATCATGATGGGGGAAATGGGAAGGGAATCATTTTGTAAATAATGGCAGTTGTTTGTCATTACCTTCGAACATGGCGCTTGTCTGCACATCATGTCAGTCGATTGGGTATTCAGCTGATCTCCGCGAGGATCCTCTTTCATGATTCATGTCACTCCTTTTATTCTTTCAAAAGAATGCATTGTCCACTGTCACATTATGTGTTCTCCCCATCCAGTCATGCTGCCAAATCTTTTTCTCGTGCTGCTTGATGTTCAAAGGGGATTTGAAGAAGTTTTACCTTTGCAGTCCACACAATCTTTGTGTCAGTATTTTGGAGTCAGTCTTATGGTTACTACATTCACATCATTCCAAAACTATGTTCTGAGTTTTGTGTCATTGATGTGGGACTCATCATGGCCCTCCTTCGACGAGACTTTTCCCGTTGACATTAGCACATCATCCAGGAAATAGTCTTAGAAACAATATTAGTACCTTGAGATATGTATGCCTTAATGACAGATTCTCTCGCTTTCGACATAGGTTCACATCATTGACCTTTGATCGATAGAATCGACTGGGTGTTCAACATCAGGACATCTATTCACACTCAATAGATTGTACTAAGGTAACTTGGGAATCATTGACATTAATGGTGATCTCCCTCGCACTTGTTAATAGTTCACATCATTGGCTAGTAATCAAGTGGTTTCTACCATGTTTGACTTCAGATCATTGTAATAACATGGATAGAATCGTACTTTGTGGAAGACAAGGTGAAGACCTTGGGTATTTGTTTAAAGCGCTCATTGCTTTTCCCCAGGTTGCGATGGATTTTTGTATATCTAGCATGGATCCACATTTGTATGTTCATGGCTATTCTCAAATTTGCATCTGTATGACATAGATCTACATTGTATGCCTGGTAGCTATGTCCAAGTTTGAGTCCTCTATCACATGGATCTATGCTGTATTCTAGTAGCCATGATTGTTTATTCCTCTCATGGATCTGCCTTGTATTGATCTGTAGCCATGAGTTTGGTTACTTGTGTCTATGAGTCAAAAATATTGATGTACTATAGATTTCTACTTGACAACATGCTCCGATCGAGCTGACATTTTCACCTCATGGCGATGACTTGTTCTCTCAAATCTCTCATTTATCGTATCCCTCTAAGACTCATGCTTTGGGGGGCATCCTGTTATACCAAAATCCTATCACCATCATGTGATAACCCTCTTGACATACCTATTTTCCCTTAATCCCAGCACTTGGAGTGGAAACTCATACCATTTGTCAATCTTTCACAAAAAATGCTCAGCACCACGCTTTCCCTATTTTCCAGGAGCGGTACCTTGTTCGCACTGCCTATCCCTTGTTGTCCACAAGCGGTTCCACTGCTTATGGCCCTTAGTCCCTAAGCATTTCTTACCATAACCGCTCTGTCATTGAAGGAGAAACATGGTACCCTGGGTAAAAAGGGAAAAATAGAAGTTTCTCGAGTCTTCTAGATGATAAGCCTCGTGTCCTCCCTTATCCCTATCATTGTGGGTTAGTTGAGCTCGAGATCCCTCATCCTAGGATATTAGAGGCCACCTCATCCACAAATATCTCAACCATCCCTATCCATTAAGCCTTATAAATACAAGCTCATGTCCATGGTTGAGGGGGAGAAATCTTAAGGTATTGTTATGCTGTTGGATTGATCACTTGGCCCAAGCCATTGGAGAGCATAAAGAGCTAAAGTCAGAGCTTATGGGGATGCGAGTGCTTGGTTTCATGGAGATGCATGTCAACACCAAGGCTTGGTTGTAAACTTCTCCATTTTTATCTTAATGCAAGTTGATTTCCATCCCACATTATTGTTGTTGTTTGATTTCACATGTATGTTGTTAGATTCCTTAGTCACTAACATGGATCAATAGATTATATTCTGACAGATTTGATGTGCTTGTGTGTTTAAGCTGACTGCAGGTACATAGGGTTACTATCGAAGCATCACATTCCAGGTATCTACGATGTCCAGGGAGGGTCTTCAACCTTTGTCTTTCATTTATTCTGGATCTGAACCATTCAGACTAGTGGAACACGTTGTTGTTCGCAGAAGGTGAAATATTCCAGCTAACAGCTCTAGACCAAGAGCACGATTACAATACCCCTACAACCCCATGCACATAACCCGAGGTAAGATATATAAAATTGTATCCAAGTGGGTTTGTAAATACAAATAGTACTAATGGTGTGAATAGCGAATAAAGGAGTCCGACTAGTAAAAAAAATCCAAGTATTCTAGCAGTTAATATAATGGTTGGAACAGACATTAAGTTCTCAATATTTAATGAAAATGGGTTGGAAGACCCAGAGAAACTGGTTTCTTTGTGAAGATGTATGGACTACGCGACATGTACAAAATGAAGACATAAAGAGAGTGAAAATGGTCATGAATCTGTGAGGTTGTGCGTTAGATTGGTACATGAAGTTTTCTATAGTACCAGTAGGAATTGCGTAGAAAATGCTTGACCATATTCGAGTCAGAATGATAGATGAGTTTAGAAAGCCGAAATCAGAATCGCAATGCATTACAGAGATTAAAGAAATCAATCAGTTACCTATAGAGTCTGTCTGGGACTCTGACTAGAGATTCAAGACATTAATGGCCAAAGTAAGCTTCTAGATGTTGGATGTACGACATAAGGAATGGTTCATTGTTGCGTTGTTGCCGCATATCCGAATTCCATTGATGAAACAAATGATTGTGTCATAGAAATAATATATGGAAATAGAAATGAAGTTAGAATCCTCACTGATTAGAGAAACTGGTGCAAGATTGATGCAGATTCAGTCACAACTAGATAAACTTACACTAAAACTCTAGGACATCACGAAAGGAAAAGAGGTTCAAGAAGAGATACGGTGTACAAGATGCAGAATAGAAGGAAACCATAAAGATAATTGCTCGAAACTCATGAACTATGTCACAGGGATCGCTGAACCTAATAAAATCCCGAGGGATTCCTTGGTGTAGAATATTCCATACTAGAGGCCATTGCTCAGAAGAATGTTTGTATTTGTAGAAGATTGTAAGTACACCAGTTAGTATGTATTGTAAATTTTGTAAATATGTAGGACATGATGAGAAAGATTGTAGAGCATTTTAACTTTTGCAAGAGAAGTTGATGGATACCTAATTGATGAAGAATGATGGCCAAATTAAAGTTGAACAAGTGCAAGATCCATACCATCCTGCTTAATAACCACTAGCACAATTCCAATAACCCTAATATCCCTAACCACAATATCAACAAAATCAGTATCCGATGCAACAACACTACCTCAACCTAGGGGGGGTGGAAATTTTTGAGGCTGAGGAAAACAACAATAAGGAGGAGGAGGATTTGGTCGAGGAAGAGGCAAAGTCATATGTTATAATTGTGGACAACCAAGACAATTTTCTCAATATTATGAATTCTTGTGAAGGCATGTTCGTATTGTAAAGCATTTGATCATACTGTCGAACAATGTCTACAATTGATTGCGAAGTGACAGGCTTGAACTGTGGGAAATCCTGACCCTGTACAAAATCCAAATACTAACCCCAACCAGAATATCCAGATGATTTATGTTGAGCCAAGGGAAGAAAACATTGTTGTCGTCATAAGGGGGGGTGCTACGAATGGAGCAGATCAAGGCACACAACATGGACAGCCACAGGTGCGACCGATGACACAAAATAAAGTATCATTTGAAATTCAGAAAGAGAAGAAAGTATTCTTGGAAATCCGACCAAAATTTGTTGACACAAATCAAGCGTCAACATCTAGACAAATAAGAGAGATTCCTAAAAGGTTCGATCAATTAATCAGGAAGAAACCGATGAGAAAGGTTAGTAAGCTCAAAGAATTTTTCAAAAGTTTCTTAGCACTAATACATGATAAATATGTTGTCACAGAATTGACCACACTCATAGAAGAGACTCCAGAAGATTCCCGACCCGAAAGAAGAGTTGAGCATGTTGGGAAAAGAATAAAAACTAGTCGCGAGTTGTGAATGACTCCACAGATAGGATACTATGACATGGATAATATTATTTTAGATCTAGGATCTAATGTCAATATCTTAACAAGAAAGACATGGGAAAACATGAACAAGTCACGACTTGATTGGTCTCCCATTCAACTAAGACTAAAAAATCAATTGAAGGTTCTACCCATTGGTCAACTAACTCAAGTACCTATCGAGGTAGAAGGTCTGAGAACATATGTAGACTTTGAAGTGATCAACATCGTTGATGATAAAAACCCATATCCTACACTTTTAGGGGTTTACTAGGCGATAGATAATCATACCATAATCAATTTTAAGAGAATAATCCTTTCGTTTGAAGAATCACAGATAAGGGTGGTCGTGCCAATTAATCAGATCAAAGGACAGAGATATGTCGAGCCAATTAACAGTGAAGGACAATGTGATTACCTAAATCACATATATAATGTCATGTCTTCGAGGAATGACTATATAAACCCAATATCTGATGGAAATCTAATTTGGCGGAGTGTTATTGGATGTACATCTGATTCAGGTGAAGCATTAGGAAATTGGTAGAATCAACTGCAGAAAGTTTCCATGAGAAGATGCACCATAATTACGAGATCTATGTGATAGGTAGGAGCGGAGGAAAGCGAGCTACCCACATATGAATATTTTCCTACCCTTGCATATTTTCTAGCAGAATTTGAAGCAAAAGTTATAGAATCACAACGATTATCCACCTTGGACTTTGTGCTAAAAGATATACCCACTAGATGGTGGGGTACACATAAACAATCTTTCTCCGAATAACTACAATGTAGAAGATTGTTGGAGAATATATTTGAATAATATATTAGTTATACTGGTCGCAAGAATAAAGGATTGACAAATCCTATCAAACATATTAAGAGTTGTTGCCTGTCACGGCAAGAATATCCATGACAAGAATGGGTTCATCACTTTGTACATACATTGGACATGATACCAAGGAATTGGTATACATCTGTTGAACTATGATGATGAACTCTTGAGTGGGAAGAACTATCCACTAGTTTCACACATAGATTCGAGTTCGCAGATGATCAACCAACCATTGATACTGCACTTGAAATAATGAGAAAGAAGATATTTGAAGATATCCATGTCACATCGACAACTTTCCATCAATACAACATGACAATCCACCATTGGATGGAATGATACAATGTGATAGGATAAATAGATGATGATGACCCACTCGACATAACAATACCTGAGTTTAAAGGTATGCGCATAGTGGAAGGATTTGTTATTTCTAGTGACCAATTCCTGAGTCCACTCAAAGTCAAGAAAGTTACTTTTGGTTCACCTGAAAATCCAAAGTTCACCAATATTGGAGATTATTGGGATGAAGAGACTGTAAGAAATATCACTGATTTATTGCATGAGTTTCAGGATGTATTCCTTGCCAATTTTTAGAAATGAAGGGAAAAGTCAGAGGTCATGGTGAAATGAATATAACTTTGAGACTCGACGCAAAAATGGTCAAGCAACAATCATACCGATTGAATCCATGATACAAAGAAAAGGTCAAGGTTTAATTGGACATATTGCTAGAGGCATGTGTTATAGAACCCATCAAGGAATCTGAATGGATTAGTTTGAAAGTAGTCCACGACAAAAAGACCTCCGGCGAAGTAAGAATTTGTTTCGACCTAAGAAAGTTGAATGATGCTTCGTTACATGACCTGTTTTTTACTCCATTTACAGATGAATTACTAGAGAGTGATGGAGGGCAGGAAATGTACTTGTTAACTGATGGATGTTTTGCTTACCATCAGATCAAGATTGCAAAGGAATACCAACACAAGACTACTTTTTCCATAGAGTGGGGATGTTTCCAATATACAGTAATGCCCTTTGCACTTAAGAATGCTCTTGCGATTTTTTCCAGAATTGTAGTTTCTACCTTTAAAGATTTCATACAAAATTTTCTTGAAGTCTACTTTGATGATTGGACAGTATTTGGGATCATAAAATACCATATTGATATCCTTAGAATGGTGTTTGAACGTTGTCACTAGTATCAAATTTCACTAAATATGAAGAAATGTATCTTTTGCACCCCGTTTGGAGCTCTGTTGGGACATGTGGTCTGCAACGATGGAATTTTGGTCGACATGGCTAAAGTTGGGATCATTCTCGACCTACCACCACATAATACAATTAAATAGTTGAGAGAAACACTAGGAAACACTGGATACTACATAAAATTTATCAAAGGATATGCAGAGGTGACTGCTTTGATGGAAAATCTTTTGAAAAAAGATACTAAGTTTCAATGGATAGAGAGCTTCCAAGAGAGTCGGGACATGCCGAAAAAAAATATGTATATTGCACCAATACTTGTATTTCCAGACTGAAAAAAAGAGTTTCATGTTCATGTCGACGTTGTTGACATAGATCCGTTGATAGGGGTTCACGCTTTTTCGACACCCTTAACTCAATGATCTCCCTAAGCACTGATCCTAATAGGTTTTACCCTATCTAGCAACACCTTCGAGGCAGATGAAGTCTCACCTAAGAAGTTCAAGGGAGAACTGTTGGAACCACGTTTCCATAGTAAGAAGGAGGATCATGTGTTTATTTTCTTACTATAGAAACATTACTTCAGAGATCTAGACCAAGGTTCACTATCACGAATTCATAGTATATTGCATCAACATATTCAGATCACAACAGTACAATTATTTACAAACAAATAGATCACCATAACATGATTTAAAACATAGAAACATCGTATCATTCAGAAAGAACCATGATCATGCGATATTAGTTCATTCACATAGAATCACAGGAAAAACATGAAACAAGAAAGACATAAAACACAGTGTTTCCCTCAAAAATCCGTCATGTCATATTACTTCCGCATCAAAACATGTTCTCCAAAAACATCTCCACAGTTGCGACAAAACAAAAAATAGTCTTCCGCATAGTACAATTCAATATTTAGAATACGATCTGAGATCTCATCACAAAACTGCCTAAGACCCTCCTTCAACATTACATTCCTATCTCTATTTATAGGCTTGTTCCTTTTACAAAGTGGCCCACTTTGAACAAATTCCTAACTAGCTTGCACAAAAACTACAAAACTATGACCAATTCCTACAAATTTATGACCCAGCCAACACTTAATCGACATTCTCGCCTTGTGCACCATCTTTTGTCTTGTGCATCATATTTCGCCTTGTGCATCACCCTTGGTGGTGCATAGATTATCTTCCTCAAAAGCACCTTCCAACATGCCCCCAATACAATATTGTGGCTTGCCCTCGAGTCACCTCAACTGGAAATAGTGTAGTCATTTATTTCGATCTTGAAGTCCTCATATTGTTGTTTGCTTATTTGACTTGCTCATTCATCTTGTCATCGAGCTTCGTGAATTCTACAACATCCTTTTCAAGTGGATGTTTGACAATCTTCACAGTCACTTCTTGACGTCGTCCTTCCTGCACTGCTTGAAGTGCAGTTACTACTTTCAGTGATAGTTGTGTGCCCATATCCTGAAAATTTTCAAGCTGAGTTGTGCATCGCTATTGACGCTCCCATGCCTTAGTGATAGGCCTTTGAAACTCCTTTAACTTTGCTACCTTTGTAACCTACACAAATCCACTGACTTTGTAACCGTAGTGCAGCCATCTGTGCTTCTGCTTCCCTCAGTTGTGTGTTAAGGTGCTCTAATTGTGTGTCTATTGTAAAGGAAATTTCCTATGGCTAGGGTTTAAGAGGCCATCAATGTACTGGGGTTGAAAGGTGGATGCACATAGTTCTGCAAGTATATATAAGCAAAGTCAGAGGTTGGAATGGTTCATACCTTAGCCAAACGGAGGTTGATCTAAGAAGCCCTTCAATCCCCCTCTTGCTCCTCTCGCTCCAAGAGACCTGCAAAATGAATAATACCTTCCTTAAACCAATATGATCACATATAAAGTAATGATAATCAAAACAATATGAGAAACTATTCTGATTAGCATAAACATCTGATCATAAATAGAGATTCAAACACACATTGAACAATGATTTGGGAAGAATAACGACATCACATATTTATTAATCATGAAATGAAGTAAAAATATACCTTCTCTTCAACTTGGGCACCTCACGAATTCTTGATCTGGTTCTGCTGCTTCCCTTCTCCAAGGAACTTAGCCTCAAAGCTCTGCAACACAAGGAGATAGCTTCTAGGGAAAAGGTGTGGGAAAAGAGAGTCCCAATTCCTCCAAAATAACAATGCAAAGATTCAAGTGTCCTCTCATGGACCCTCTCCCTCTCTTATATAGTGTTCTGAAGAGTTAGGGGCGAGGATAGGATCAGTTACAATTGAAGGAGTCAGTTACATAACCACCCAAACTACCCAAATTTCGAGGAACTTCTTTTTTTGACATCTACGGGAAAAACACGCGGGTTTCAGAGACAATAGTCACTTGTGTAGGAGTTACACACGGGTTGCAATTTAAATATTTGTGTATTTAGGGCACACACAAGTATTATATATAACAATTCACGTGGAACACGTGGGTTTCCTTAAGGCAACTTGTGTGTACATCACAAAATCTCATTTTTAGGGTACTTCTGGGCATTTTCAGAATTTGGTGTATTATGGAAAGTTTTAGTTGAATTAGATACATTTCCAATAGTTTAGAGAAGGGTTTAAATAGAGTTACAAAAATATAGATATGGGTCCTCCAAGTTAGGTGTTTTTTCAGTGACTTTCATGAAGTGTCATCATGGATGCAGTGTCGACATGCGACAGAATCATGGGAAAGTGGTCACAGGAAGATATGTGTCATTTTAGTCTATAAAACCATCCTAAAACACACTACCATAGAAGTGTGTGGTGGCATCTATAATAATCTTAGCCTCTTTCTCAATCTCCTCATGCCGCGTCGCGATGTATTCAATGGTGCCCTTGTGCTCCACAACTTTCTCTGGAGGTGTGCTTGGGTTCACTAGTTCCTACAAGTATTCAAGGTCGTGCTTAAAGATGATAATGACTTGTCCTAGATTCTGTGTTTTTTCTTCTGTCTCCATATCCTCCACTATCTCCAGGATCTCCTTACAGGAAACAAAAAATTCCTTCTCCAACCGTTCTCTGTCGTCCCACATCTATGCCTTATCGATGACTAGTTGGTCTTGCTCCTTCCTCAAAGTATCAATCTCTTTCTCCGCTTCCTCTTCTTGCTACTGTGATTTCAAAAGGTGATCAACGATGATCTGCTCATAGTCGACCAACTCTTGCGCTTCCAAATTCCATAACCACACCAAGGTGTGCATTGATAACTCATTCACATCCATGGCGATTGTTTCAAAGTACTACACTGAGGCATCAATGTCCTCACTGTTCGTTTGCAATGCTTGCAATGGAATCAACATGATCCTAACCCGCTTCCCTGTACTAATCTCACCCGTTCTCTGCAACAATTTTTCCTTGGGCACTCTCTTCAATATAAAATTAATCAAAGATGTTAGCTACATCTTTACCTATGAAAATAGCTCAGTCGAATGCCGCCTCAGTTGAGTCTACATTGTAGTTGCTACCACTCTGAGTGCTGCAATGATGCGGTTCACTTGTGTATCCTCCATTGGTGCTATGCCACTGGCCTCTCCTTTCTCTTGTCTTCTCTTTGTTCTTGTCTCCTCATAGTTCCGCTCCACTTTAGAATCTGGTAGAGTCCTTGATGATGCTTCTTGTGACTCTTGATCACTTTCTTGTACCGATGCTTTATCCATCAGAGCAATGACTGGATGACTCGCCTATGCATCTGAGACTTCCTCAAGACTGATAGGCTCCCTCCATGCCATAGGCCACTCCATCACTACTGGGTCAGATAATAGGTATCCATTCAAGCTTGAAGAGTCTTCCATGAGCTCTCCCAAAGATCCTATTAAGCATTAGAGCTATAAACCTGTAGGGAGCCCTCAAGATCGCTGTGTCATACTCACCGGTCTATCTATATCGGTAAAGCTTTCCTTGCAAGAGCATTTTCTTAAGAGTTTCCACCAGGTCCATTCTGATGCTGTCCAGCCAATCATTTGATAAGAAAACTTGGGCTTCTGGTAGGTGATAAGCCAATGCCACATATCCAGGGCTAAATGCAGCATAGCCATGTCCTTCCACATTTCCTATGATCATTGTGGTTGTATCTGCTCAGGGAAAAATCAAGGCAATTACCTCAGAGCATGGGAATAGCTCTGGTCTGGTGGCAACTTTCATGATAGAAGATTTCTCTATGTTAGCATAGAGAGGTTCTTCTTCGAGGCCCATGTCGGGAACCTCCCTGCGGGAAATTAATCTATATATTTCACCCCATTTGTACTTGGGTTCAACACCAGAAACACATTGGTTGTCTTCATAGATGTATTCAGTCTTCATGACAACCTCGGCTTCTGGTCCTTCCTCGACCACTGGGGCCTTCTTATTCTATATTTTGGACATTGTGAGTTCTTCCTGCCATGTATAACACCTTGATATATTAAGCAATTCAAATTGCAGACATTCACAAGACATTGTGCAAAATTTTATTTTTTCTGTGTGTAATATGACAGCAACTAGTCGATGAAACTAAGATATAAGCTTACATAACCTGACTGGCCTGACTAACAAGATTATTACAACCAAATGCACACTATTAGTGATCTCATCTATATCCTGGCATGATACAAAACATTTCTGTATGATATTAAAACATGCCATCAACCATCTTCTAGACTGCAATAAAATTACATCCATATGCAAAGGTGCCATTTCAATGTGTTTTAATGTGATAACAAGTAGGGAAGCAAATGCATGCATGTACAGTCAAAAAATTCCCTGACCATCAGAACCATTAAAATACAAGACGCAGTGCTCGATAACCTAGTCTGTGCATAGCAATTAAAGAAACTGATTGAACGAAGCTATATGCAGTATGACTGTGTGAGTCTCCCATGTTTTCAATACCAAACATCTTAACAACCAATAGCCTAGCAGGATTAAGCTCAACAGGGAATTTTGCGGTTCGCGGGAGAAAAATTACATCAAACTGACTACCCATTCCACTCTCTGCGGGTACTACTTCCATCTTGCCGCAATTAACTCTCGTATCAAAACCGCTACCCATGCAAAACCAAAACACGGCATATCCCTGCTAACCGGCTAGGGTTTCAAATGACCGAGCCGAACTGGACTGCGTGGGATGGCATGAGCACATAGATTGGGGTTCGAGCACACGGGCAATATGTATCTTGAGCAAAAATACGAACTACCAAAATCCACAGGAAATCACCACAAAGATTCCCTTGTACCCTACTGCCACACATGGGGAAACTAGGTGCAGGCGGCGTAACGACCGCTTGCACCAACCCCCCACCCAGTGAGGCTGTGTACCAATGGCCACAGGTAGAGAAATACTCCGTGGGTCAAAAATGCCCATGCTAGTGGTCAGAAAACCCCCTTCCCTCTATTATATACGCATACATCTAACGGGCGAAGGAAGCGATCCTAACCAAGACTAACTCCATCAATATTTATCAAATGCTTCAAAAGGAACGGGAGAAGGTGAATAAACCTACCTGGCACGGATGTATCCGAAGGGGCGAAAGCGGTTGGGCTTCCTCAACTGCAACCTAGATGCGAGTACCGGCACGGTGGTCCATGAGCTTCGAGGGGTCGAAAGCGCAGGATGATCAGGATAGTTCGAGCCAAAACAAACAATAAAATAATCCACCTTGCTTCTCCCTATATATAAAATGGTTCACACGTGGGAAGACATAACGGATCGGATGAGAAACAATTCCGGATCGGAAGGTGAGAACTCAAATCCTTCCGCAACGGCGGAAAGCCACAACATCAACCCGTCTGCAACGGTGAGCAAGGCGCGTGAAAATAACGATCGGACGTCGGCGGCCTTTTGGGTTGGAAGTCAACAGCTTAAACTCTTCCGCAACGGCGGACACTCATAACAAAACACCGTCCGCAACGGCGGAGAGAGCGATGGTAAAAAGGCTCAGATACATAGCCAAAAGAAAACCAAAAACATAAGTCGGAAAGAAAGAGAAAATCAAAACCCGAACTGATCTGCAATGGCGGAGGCTAGAAGCGAAGATCCGTCCGCAACGGCGGACAAGGAAATAATCATACCTTTCGACATAGAACCAAGAACCACCCACAACAGCAGAAAAAGACAAGGCAAAAACCTCCGCAACGGCGGGAAATTCAAATGAACCAACTTCCAATTTAGGATGGCTTCAAAGGTATTCAAAAGGCAACGATAAGCTGGATTATGCATG
Organism: Pseudotsuga menziesii; assembly: GCA_001517045.1. Taxonomy (NCBI): domain Eukaryota; kingdom Viridiplantae; phylum Streptophyta; class Pinopsida; order Pinales; family Pinaceae; genus Pseudotsuga; species Pseudotsuga menziesii. The sequence goes on from LPNX010598300.1 coordinate 1,114,418, forward strand.
GGATTACTTTAAGCATTAAGGAAAACATCAGATCGATTGATAGAGAAACCCAAGAGCTGGAAAACGTTCCAAAAGTCATTAGACCAAATAAGGAAGAAAATCAAACTAATCCAAAGCAGAGGAGGGTCCTAATTTTTTTTAGAATTTTGGGAAATTGTTGCAGTTGCAACAATTGGCGACTACCTGGAGAACCCCAGATCTCTGAATTAACTCCTTCCCAGGGCGAGATTGTCTGACTAAAATGAAATCTTCTAAACGCTTGTATTCCTAAGCAAACAAAATAATGCATTTAAATTATTTGAAGAGGTTCGTTCCTTTTAAGAGATGGTAACATCGGGAGTGTTTTAAGTCTGAATAACTCTTTTGAGGCCAGCTAAATGAGGTTTATTTTGCCTGTCCTCAAGTGGTTTATAGCTTTGGACACCACAGGATTGTAACAGAATGTAAACAGTATTATCCTTTTGTTCCCCATTCCCATGCCAAATGCACTTTTGTGCCTTTTAAACTTTAGTTCTTTTGATATGAGTCCTCCTGCAGGCCGTTCTTACTAAATTTTAATTTAGGATCATCTATCCCATAGTGCCCTTTTGTGTGAACAATGTACTTCACATTTCAGTTCACGGACGGAGAGGATCTTGTGGCCATTTAGTACTTCACGCTTTGATATTTTGCTTTGATAGGTGTTGCTTTCTTTGAGGAGTTTTGAATCTTGATAGCTCATTGCTTTTATGAATATATGACATGGGATCATTTATATATGATATACTGTTTTACTCTGCTTCCTTTCCGTGGGTCTTTTGCTATCACCCCTTTGGATATTTAAGATGCGAAATGGATGGAGCCTCGAAATAGTATTCCAGACCTCTTTTAATTCTGTGTTATTTACAGGGGTTAAGTAAGACTTCAATTAATGCATAGCTATTTAGGAATACTACGTCTAGAAGACATTCTATATTTTAAAGCACAGTCTTTCGCCCAAGATTTTAGTTAATACAGAACCCTGATGTTTCCATTGCAACCAAAAGTTTGCCTCTTTATTGAAAACCAAAAGAAAAGCTAGCAAAGAATTAACTCAAAAGAAAACAATATTAAATCAATTAGCAAAAGAAAACAGCCTCAAGCATCAAAGAAAACAAACAATTTATTTATTTACAAAGCAAAAGAAAGAAAAATTTTGCCCACTCCTGAAATTTAAAAAAAAAAATAAAATCTAGAGAGTTAAAGGGTGGGCTAGAAAACAGACATGGGATGTTTAACCATGGTCTAGCTGTGCTGTTTTTGAAACTGAACACATGTTCACAATTCTATAATCATCTTTTACAGCCTGAGGAATTTGAAGGGGCTTAAGCTGAGGGTCAGTCATATGACTAGCCCTTTTTGGAGTAAGATGTCTTAACTCAAACTCAGTCAGATAATTTCCCAGAACAGACTCAACAGATTCATTTCCCTCTCCTAGCTTAGTGACATTGTGCTTCATATAGGGCTCTCTCACTATCTTAATCAGGTTTGGGCTTCCCTTTTGAGGTAACCACAATGAGACCAATCTGAAGCAAAATACCCATTCAGTATTGCTGTCCAATCTCGGTTCAGGATCATTCCATAGCCATCAGGTATGTTCGCTACTACAATATCAATGTAATGACATATCCTTTCATTTGCAGACAATCGAATCAGAACATTTTCCATCTCCCCCACTACTTTGACACTAGTCTTGTCTAGTTGAGTGACGTCCCAAAGAGTAGGTTTTAGCTGCCCATTAAGTTTCTTGCAAACTGCCAGAGGCATAACATTCATCGATGATCCAGAGTCCACCAAACAATTATGCACCTTATGATTCAAAATTTCAAGAGTCAAAAGGAAAGGTGGAGTGCTGGTTTTTCTTGTCCTAATCAATTCGATATTTTCTTCCACAGGTTGGTTTTTTGTGGGCATCTACTCTTTAATTTTACCATCCTTTTCTTCCTCATCATCTTTCATAGATTTGGCTGGTACAACAAGAGGCTCTGTTTCCTGTTTTCAAGTAGTGGCTTTAGACATGTCATCTTTAGCAATCACATCTGCCTGCCTCTTGACTGTCTCTTGCAACTCTTTAACCTCTAGAAGTATCGCATTGTCCTTACTTGCTAGGTTCTTATCTTTTGTGGCTGTAGGTGTATATTGAGACTTGAGAGCATTTTCTTCTGTGTTAAACAGTGAAATTCCATTCCACAAGAACATTGTATCGTTATCTCGCTTTTCTATGGTCTGTTCTTTTCCTCCTTCTTCATCACTGTCTTCTGTCAACTTGGAATTCAGCAACTTACTCATTACCAAAGACATTGAATTCAACCATTGAGGGCACTTCTTCTCAGAGTGAGGTTGCTGGTGAAAAGTGCAGAAATTATCCCCCCCTATTTCTGTTATATTTATTGAGGCTAAATTTGGGGAAGGGGTTTTCCCTTGGTTATTATCCTCTCTTTTTGGATAGTAGGGCTTACAACTTTTCTGAATGTCCCTTTCTTTTTCTAGATCTATTATTCAGTTGGACAGCTTCTACATTGTTTTCATCATTCCCTCAAGATCATATGAGTGTTCCTCTCTGGGTTTGGACAACACCAAAACTCTTCTATCTGCAGTTCTCTCTCCTGGTAGATCAGGATAATCTTCTACACTTTCCCTCTCAGCCTCTACTCTTTCGGCCTCTTCATAAGTCTCTATCAATGTGAGTTTGGCCTTCATCTTGGCAAACATGGCCAGCTCAGGCCCTAGGGCTGAGGTGTAATACTCAATTAAGACCTTATCTGAGGGTCTGTCAGCTTCAGAGAAGTTCTTTAGGTATATTGAAAATCGCTAAGCGAAAACATGTATTTTCTCATTCTTCTCTTTTCTTAACAAACCAAGACCTTTCATTAATGAGGCATATGTTTTTTGGGTGGTGTATTTACTTCTGAAAACCTTCTTGAAGGTGTCCCAATCAGGAATAGAATTTGCAGGTAAACTAAAGTACCAGGTTGCTGCTGTTCCTTTAAGGGTGTGAGGAAACAATCTATAGACAACGTCTTCGTACTCCCCATCCCTTAATCCTTCTAGAGCCAAGTAAAAACTTTGCAAGTGGTCATCTACAACAATTCTTTCTTCGGGGTCAAACTTAGGTAACAGCTTGTCAAAGGCTTGAGGCAGGTTATGCAAAGATGGTGTGAGGTTAAAAGGGGTTCTTGCTCTCCATGCAGGCAATGAGTTGGGCTGATTTACATTTATGCCAGCCATAAGCGCAGCTACGAGAACGAGAGTCTGAGCAAAGAACAACGCAGGATGAGAACAGGATTTCTTGCTTCAAGGTATGACCGAAACCTGTGAGTACCTGGGTCAGGCTGGAAGCTTCAAATATCTCCTGGTAAGTTAATCCTGGGAAAAGTAATTTTCGACGACCAGCCATGCACTGGCGGCCCTCCTTCTAGCGCCAAAAACTGTTGGGGCCTGGAAAATCGCAGGCGACAACAGTAAAGGATTCTACCCAATCAACATTCCCAACTAGCCCGTTAACTGTTTGGTGTAGGGAATCCATCCGGTTTACGGTCCGGCTACCATAGGTCAAGGTAACAAAACAAAGGGTTTTACCGGTTGCGGCCCGGTCCACCGATTTTTTGTAATTTTGACTTAATGTATGCAATGCAAATGCCTAACTAACAATGCAGGGTGATAAAGATGCAAGGAACTACACAATGTGATGCGCAGGTTCTTACCTCTCGTCTTAGGCTCACAAACATCTAAATCGCATATGCAGCCATGAAGTAAATCAATTAACTAACCAATCACCTATCTATCTATCCCCGGGGATCCAAAAGAATGATTATTTGTGAGTAATGTGTTATTTCCATGTATGATAAACAGAAATTACAGATAGCTGATATTCATATTTACAACACATGAATGAGAAAAATATTCTAACAATCAGATAGCTAATCGTTATATAAGCAACATACATTACTCTTGGTGAGCTTTCCACAAAAATAAATCAGAAATCATCCAACAAGACATAGGCCATAAAGTTAGAACGATCTCACGATTCATGGACACAAGATGAAAAATAAAGTAGTTCATCTTTCCGCCATCCATTGCATAACATTAGGAAATTTCACATCTCTTTCTCCAACAGGCAAACTGTAATTTTTTATTGCAAAAGGAAATAGTTCTTATTACAATATGTCCTCCAGTCTTACTGGGGAAAAAGCCCCTTTTCTCTTCTTAGTCTGTTACATTTATACAAAAAGAGTGAAATGGTTGGGCTGCCCAAAGAAGCCTTTGGGCTTCCCAACCTTTCATTTTCCCAATGCTTCACTTTTCCAAATGCTTTTACAAAACCAACACAAAATAAAAAAGATGCTTAATCCCTCATGAGGAGGGCCCCGATTGGCTGTCTAAGAACTTCATCCACGCTGCAGCTTCATTTGCTATGCCTTCAAAAGTGCAAGGCTCCAAAAACTAAATATTTATCTCAAATTTCTCAGCTTGTTTCTTTATGGCCTCGATCCTGGCGGGGCTCAACCGAAGCTGATATTCCAAAAATCGTACACTAACGGCTGGGTGGCCCACTTCATTCTTCAGAACTAGGTCATCAATGGCCTCAATCTGTTGTATTATGGCCTCTGCATCTTGATATCTACTCTGCAATATTTCTATGAAGATTTTATGGTCTGGGAACTCATCAAGCTTATGTTCAGCGTCTGTCTGACACATGTTGTATGTATTGAGGAGCCTCCTTAAGTATTCTGAGCATGCTCCTTGCGTTCTTTTGATGGTCTTCTTGAAGTCTTCTGCAGCGCTGACATCGAACTCTACTAGGTCATGATCTCTCTGAAGGGCTTGATGGTCTTTGGACGGTAATCCTGCTGGAGTCTTTGTGTTGCCTTCTAGCCTCGCCATTCTGGCATTTAAGACCTCAAGAACCTCCTGGGCTCTATCCGCGAAGTACGAGGAATTTTCCATGATTTCCTCTAACTGGCCATCGATCTGAAGGACTTTGCACCTTTCTTCCTCCAGAGCAGTCTGTAGCTGGAGCATTCTAGCTTTCTGGGCCAGGATATGTTCTTTGAACGGCTGAAACAATGAAGAGATCTTTTCCTGATGCTCCTTTCTCAGTTCTCGGGAGTGTAGATCATTGGCGGTCAAGATGATATTCTGCTGCTCTTCTAGCTCCTCCACCTTGGCCAGTAACTGCTCCTTCTCCTTCTTCAACTCTTGATCTTCTGCTTGCACTTGCTCAAGGTGTTCTTGTGTAGTCTCCTGAGCCTGTCTCTCTTCATGTAGGGCCTGCAACTCAGCTTCAGTAGTCTTCATCTCCCTCTGTAAGTGTTCAAATTTTTGCTTTAACTTGTTTCCTTCCTCTCTCTCTTTCTTCAGAGTATCTTTCAGCTGAGCAGAGGATTTCTTATATGAATCCATCTCAGTCATTACCTTGTCTATGTTATCTTTTGAGGCATGTAGTATTGCAGTCCCGGACCTCAGGGTAAGCCTTGGATCTAGGTCTGTTCCTAGCATAACAGCAGTGTCTGTTATCATTTTTCCAGGCATACCTTCTGTTTCTACCTTCCTTTCCGTCCTCTTCATTATTCTCTTGGTGGCCCTATCATAATAGACAGTATTGAAGTCGGGGACTTCTTCTCCCTTTTTCTCGGATGAAAGGCACTAGCTGGAGTGTAGGGGCCACAGGGGTGCTGGCAGCAGGTACCTGAGACGTCTGTACCTCGGGGTTTTCCTCCTCCTGGGTCTGCCCTGCTGCTGTTTCAGAAGCTGACTGCTGTGTCAACTTTATTCTTTCAGCTTCCTGCTCTTAGAGCTCCTCATCAAGCTTTCTCTTTGCTTCTTCGGCTGCTTGTCTAGCTGCTTCTTCTGTTTCTTTGACTGCTTCTTTTGCTTTCTCAGCTGCTTCTTAGGCAGCTTTTCTTTTCTCTTCTTCTCCCATCTGCAGCCATTCTACAGCCTCCTTTTCCAACCTATGAGCTTCTTCATTCCTCCTTTTGATTCCTTCTTCAGGCTTTGCCTGTTCATCACCCTTTCCACCTTTGGTGGCAATCTTTTTCTTGAATCTTCTCATTAGCATTGTCATGTTAGGGGCGTTCCGTAAGACAGATTCTTCCTTATCAAATTGGTGAGTATACTCAAAATGTACTTTGTGTTCTTTACAATGCTCCACCACTTTACCGTGAGTATCATTCCTTCAGAAAGGCATCTCACCAAAATGGAACTGCCCCAATTCCTCTATGAATCTAGCAGCTTGATTCACCCTGGTGAATTTGTAGCTTCCTAGCTTGAATGGAAAAGGAGGGTAGGCAGTCTTCTTGTGTTCGAAAAGAAAAATACCTATTCCATCTATGAATACTTGTCTGACTGCCTCTTTGTGAACTACGTAATCCGTTGCATATTTAGGCAGCAGTAAAGGGGCTTTGGATCCTCCAAACATTCGGATGTACATGCCATTTTCAGTGAAGAAATAATGCGCGTATTCTCCTATCAATTGCATGGATTCTTCCAACATACAGTCGTACTCCTTTTGGAAAATGAGAGTGTACAGAGGCATAATGAAGTGCTCACAGACCTCTCTGTAATGGCTATGGTACTGGTGAGCCCACAATGGTCTATAAGTTGCATAAACGGGCATCCTTTCCCTGTCCCAGATGCACCTGAGACCGGGAAAATCCTGGTTGCACAATATGCAGTCTATTAATATTGAACTCATGTGAAATTCTGATCTTTTATTGGATTCTCCCTCCAAGGCTGAGGTCATGCAAGAGGAAAGAATGCTTGATACAAGGCTGGCCCAATTGAAGACTGTTCCTTGGGTTGCCACATGAAAGATAATAGGTATCCATTCAAGCTTGAAGAGTCTGCCATGATCTCTCCCAAAGATCCTATTAAGCATCAGAGCTATAAACCTGTAGGGAGCCCTCAAGCTCATTGTATCATACTCACCGGTCTGTTTATATCGGTAAAGCTTTCCTTGCAAGAGAATTTTCTTAAGAGTTTCCACCAGGTCCATTCTAATGCTGTCCAGCCAATCATTTGATAAGAAAACTTGGGATTTTGGTAGGTGATAAGCCAATGCCACATATCTAGGGCTAAATGTAGTATAGCCCTGTCCTTCCACATTTCCTATGATCATTGTGGTTGTATCTGCTCGAGGAAAAATCCAGCCAATTACCTCAGAGCATGGGAATAGCTCTGGTCTGGTGGCAACTTTCATGATAGAATATTTCTCTATGTTAGCATAGAGAGGTTCTTCTTCGAGGCCCATGTCGGGAACCTCCCTGTAGGAAATTAATCTATATATTTCACCCCATTTGTACTCGGGTTCAACACCAGAAACACATTGGGTGTCTTCATAGATGTATTCAGTCTTCGTGACAACCTCGGCTTCTGGTCCTTCCTCGACCACTGGGGCCTTCTTCTTCTGTCTTTTGGAAATTGTGAGTTCTTCCTGCCATGTATAACACCTTGATATATTAAGCAATTCAAATTGCAGACATTCACAAGACATTGTGCAAAATTTTATTTTTTATGTGTGTAATATGACAACAACTAGTCGATGAAACTAAGATATAAGATTACATAACCTGACTGGCCTGACTAACAGGATTATTACAAGCAAATGCACACTATTAGTGATCTCGTCTATATCTTGGCATGATACAAAACATTTTTGTATGATATTAAAACATCCCATCAACCATCTTCTAGAATGCAATAAAATTACATCCATATGCAAAGGTGCCATTTCAATGTGTTTTAATGTGATAACAAGTAGGGAAGCAAATGCATGCATGTATAGTCAAAAAATGCCCTGACCATCAAAACCATTAAAATACAAGACGCAGTGCTCGGTAACCTAGTCTGTGCATAGCAATTAAAGAAACTGATTGAACGAAGCTATATGCAGTATGACTGTGTGAGTCTCCTATGTTTTCAATACCAAACATCTTAACAACCAATAGCCTAACAGGATTAAACTCAACAGGGACTTTTGCGGTTCACGGGAGAAAAATTACATCAAACCGACTACCCCTTCCACCCTCTGTGGGTAATACTTCCATCTTGCCGCAATTAACTCTCGTATCAAAACCACTACCCATGCGAAACCAAAACACGGCATATCCCTGCTAACCGACTAGGGTTTCAAACGATCGAGCCGGACTGGACTGCGTGGGATGGTGTGAGGACATAGACTGGGGTTCAAGCACATGAGTAATATGTATCTTGAGCAAAAAGACGAACTACCAAAAGCCACAGGAAATCACCACAAAGATTCCCCTGTACCCTACTGCCACACATGGGGCAGCTAGGTGCAGGCGGCGTAATGGCCGCCTGCATCAACCCCCCACCTAGTGAGGATGTGCACCAATAGTTGCAGGTAGAGAAATACTCCGTGGGTCAAAAATGCCCATGCTAGCAGTCAGAAAACCCCTTTCCCTCTATTATATATGCATACATCTAACGGGAGAAGGAAGCGATTCTAACCAAGACTAACTCCATCAATATTTATCAAATGATTCAAAAGGAACGGGAGAAGGTGAATAAACCTACCTGGAACAGATGTATCTGACAGGGAGAAAGTGGTCGGGCTTCCTCAACTGCCACCTAGATGCGAGTACCGGCACGGTGGTCCACGATCTTCGAGGGGTCGACAACGCAGGATGATCACGATAGTTCGAGCCAAAACAAACAATAAAATAATCCACCTCACTTCTCCCTATATATAAAATGGTTCACACGTGGGAAGACTTAACGGATCAGACGAGAAACAATTCCGGATCGAAAGGTGAGAACTCAAATCCTTTCGCAACGGCAGAAAGCCACAACATCAACCCGTTCCGCAATGGTGAGCAAGGCGTGTGAAAATAATGATCGGACGTTGGCGGCCTTTTGGGTCGGAAGTCAACAGCTTAAAATATTCCGCAACGGTGGACACTCATAACAAAACACCATTCGCAACGGCGGAGAGAGCGATGGTAAAAAGGCTCTGATACACAGCCAAAAGAAAACCAAAAACATAAGTCGGAAAGAAAGAGAAAATCAAAACCCGAACTGATCTGCAATGACGGAGGCCATAAGAGAAGATCCATCCGCAACGGTGGACAAGGAAATAATCATACCTTCCGACGTAGAACCAAAAACCACCCGCAACGGCGGAAAAAGACAAGGCAAAAACCTCCGCAACGGCGAGAAATTCAAATGAACCAACTTCCGATTCAGGATGTCTTCAAAGGTATTCAAAAGGAAATGATAAGCTGGATTATGCATGGGATTACTTTAAGCATTAAGGAAAACATCAGATCGATTGATAGAGAAACCCAAGCGCTGGAAAACGTTCCAAAAGTCATTAGACCAAATAAGGAAGAAAATCAAACTACTCCAAAGCAGAGGAGGGTCCTAAATTTTTTTAGAATTTTGGGAAATTGTTGCAGCTGCAACAAGTCCCTCATACATTGGTAACTCATCAATAGTTGTTGCGACTCAATGTAATGACTGAGTGATTCTACCACACTTCTGAATCGATACCTCATACATCTGATTCTACCAATTGTCCAATGCATCGTCAGACTCAGATGATGCAGAGCCAGAGATTCTCCATCCTAGCTCTCTGTCGGCAATAGGGTGGATATAATCTTCTGAAATTTTGTATGCATGGTCTCATCCTCCTACAAATTCTTCTTTGACTGGTTCTATATACTTTCTGCCTTTGCTTGGATCCATCAGGGCTATGACTCTGAAATCATGGTTCTCAAAATTCATCATGCACTTCTTGAAGTTGATCATTGCTAAACTATCATTAGCCAATACAATCCCAATTAGTGTGGGATACGGGCTTCCTTCGTCATCAATCTTGATAACATCGAAATATGCGTAAATCCTCATTCCTTCAAATTCCACCGCTAGATGTTGTACTTGCCCAATTGATGTCACCCTAGCTTGGTTGGTGAGTTGCAGCTGTACAGGGGACCAAATGAGCTCTAGTTTTTCCATATTATCCCATTTATACTTCATTAGAATGTTGACATCCGAGCCTAGATACAGAATAACTGAATTTACATCATAATCTCCAATATGGATATTTATTCTCATTTCTTTCCCAATTTTCTTCTTATACAGGGAGTTCACAGTAGAATCCTTCTGCCCCTTCTCTGGTTGATGCAAAAGACTCACAATATCAACAAGTGCATCAATATATTTCAACAACGAAAAACAACATTCAAAGAAATTTTCCAGGGTACTCTACCGCTGTGATGGTCCTGCTACCAGAGTTGAATAAAAAAAAAGATGGCATTTCATTCACAAGTAACTTACCCGGATCTCTTCTTATGGAGTCACTTTCTTCAAAGAACGTATCCCTCTCAGTGTCGACATTAAATGGCACCATTTTCCATCCATATAATCAAGCTTGTGGAATCGAGTCATCATCTCCTGTTGTCGCACCTCTACGAGTAATGACAACAACATCAATAGACTGAACTCTGGGTTTTGCTGAGATATTCCCAACTATTGTTACTTGGTTCTAGTTTGGTGGAAAATTAATTGGTTGGTTTGCATTTTGATTTGCATTCTGGTTTTGTGGTGGCATAACATTCCTTGCTTGCCACTTTGCAATCAACTACAGATAGTATTCAATTGTGTGATCTGTGGAGGTATAGTAGGTACATTGTGACTACAAGTTTGGAAAATCTCTTTGGTAGTGCCCCAATACTCCGCAATTGTAACATTGCATAGGTCCGTGACCTCGTCCTCCTCCTTGAGCAAAACCTCCACCTCAACCTCCTCAGAATCCTCTGTGAAATCCTCCTTGCTGTGGATACTGTGGTTGATTGAACTGATGCTATGGTGGGTGATTTAGCTGTGGTTGAGTATTACTGTGCTTGAGTATACTATAGCTGCTTCAGAGCATACTGTATCTAGTTGTACTGTGGCTGTGTCTGATAAAATTATGGCTATGGCACAAACTTGTGGCTACGACTGTGGTACAAACTGCGATTATGGTTGTGGATATACCACCTATGGTGGTTGTTGTAGTGGTGATATATCCACCGATCGGTGGTATTCTCCCTTCACATAATATGTATCCGTCGTCTTACATTGGAGCAAATCATATGCTCGACAGTCCTTGTCTTCATGGCCCAAAGATTGACAAAATGTACAATATAAGTTTGTAGGCTTAGATACCATCTTCTGAATATTTATATAGTCTTTGTGTCGATGTCCATGAACTTGATAGATGTGACACCATGGCATGCCTCCGTTGCTTAATGGATTCGGATCTCTTGACAACAAGTAATTTACAAAATCTCGACACTAATCCTTATGATGTCCCTTCACATGACATCGAGTACACCATATTTCCTCACAGTGATCTCTTCCATTCTTGATATCTTGCAATTGGATCGTCAGTTTCGCTAGTTGCGATTAGATCTGATTCATTCCAACTCCAGTCTCACTGACAGGTGAAGCTTCCAGCTTCATTGCGATCTCTAGAGCCTCACTCCGTGTTGCAATCTTTTGCTGCATCAAGGGAATCCTAATATGCGGTACTAATTCCACAATGAACCACTCCTTTTGTTGTACATTGCTCATTTTGAAACTAACTTTCGCTATTAGTGTCTTGAATCGTTGATCAAAATCCTAAACTGATTCATTTGGATACTGCTTGATATCCTTTAGCTCTATAATATATTGCAACTCAGACTTGGGATTTCTGAACTATTTGATCAATTTGTTTCTAATATATTCCATATTCTTTGTTGGGATCCTAGTGGGAACATGTACAAACTTCATATACCAGTCTAGTATGAGACCCTAAAAAAATTGTCTCCAACTGGCCTTTCTTAAAATCATCATCCTGAGCTTACTTTACAGTCCAAACTACTTCGCATAGAAACCAATATTGTTCAGGATCATCCATCTCGTTCCCATGAAACATAGGTAATTGTACATCATCTACCTCCATCCTGGTCCTTCTTCTTACGTTTGCTGATCCACTACTATTAGAGTGTTGATGACACATCAGACAATTTGGTGTCGAGCTAGTATTTCTTCCTGAGTGCGCTACAGTGCATGGAGGTGTGGGTATGTTGTTGCTATGAGTTGGTATTTCCTTGGGCTTGGGCGTAGCCTGGTCATATCCTTTGTCGATGTAGGGTGACTTCGTCCCTTGTGATATTCTCTTGTATCTTCTTGTTCTGGTCGTAGTAGGACTCTTCTTGGTCCTCTGCCTCTATTCTTGCCAAAACCTTGCCCCACTTCCTAGAATACCATGTCCTTCCCCGGATGCCCTCATAGTCTCATCGTAACTCGCATCCATCTACCCCATATCATTCCCATCCAAACCTCATCTTCGTAGTACCCGCAACCTTCGTACACAAGGGATCTACTCGTCAGAGTTCAAATTTAATATGCCCTTTTCATAGATAATCATTTTAATCGATAATAGAAATGATAACATAAACCTACCTCTTGTTCATTTGAAGAAATCCTTCTCTGTGTCGCTGTAAGATTTTATTGTGTTGCCCACAAACTTAGTGATGTAGCCTTCCAATATGTTGTGGAGCCAAACTTCAATAGCCCTTGACGCTCTATTGTCTACCTCCTACAGCTGCTGGATCAACTTTGGGGTCCAGCAAGTGGGTTTTCCTCCTTGAAAATTTGTCTTCCTATAGGTCTATTGTGCCAAACACTCATACAAGATGATCAGAAACTCAGAGAAGAAGTACTTGCAAAGATCAGAATAAAGGTATCTTCCCAGCCACTCTTCTATTGTTAATCTAGGGTTTTGATTCTCTTCTACTGCAAATTCCTGAGCCTTCTGGTCGAACAAATCTTGAATCTCTGGACTAGTCAGATGCCACAACATATCGTCCTTCTCCTTGCACTATAGTCCTAGAAACAGAACCATTTGTTGACACAGATCCATCGACAGGGGTTCACGCTCTGTTGACACCCTTAACTCAGCGATCTCCCTAAGAACCGGCCCAGACAGGTCTTACCCTTTCCAACAACACCTACGAGGAAGATGAAGTCTCACCCAAGATGTTTGAGGGAGACCCGTAGAAATCGTGTTTCCATAGTAATAAGGAGGATCATGCATTTACTATCTTACTATCGTAACATTACTTCAGAGATCTAGAACAAGGTTCACTATGAAGAATTCATATCAGATCCCATCGACATATTTGGATCAAAACAATACAATTATTCATAAACAGATCAATCACCATAACATGATTTAAAACATAGAAACATCGTATCATTCATAAAGAACCATTATCCGGCGGTATTAGGTCATTCACATTACATCACAAGAAAAAATAGGAAAGCAGAAAGACATAAAAACACAGTGTTTCCATCAAAAATCCATCATGTCATATTACTTTCGCATCAAAATACATTCTCCAAAAACATCTCCATAGTTGTGACAAAACAAAAAACAGTCTTTCGCAGAGTACAATTCAATATTCAACATAAGATTTGAGATCTCATCACATAAACGCCTAAGTTCCTCCTTCAACATTACATTCCTATCTCTATTTATAGGCTTGCACCTTTTACAAAATGGTCCACTTTGATCAACTTCATAACTAAATTGGACCAAAAATACAAAACAATGACCAATTCCTACAAAATTATGACCCAGCCGACACTTTGTCGACATTCCTATCTTGCACACCATCTTTCTCCTTGTGCATTACCCTTGGTGGTGCACAAATTATCTTCTCAAAAATTCCTTCCTACAGATGTGTCGTCTATCAATATCGACGTGGTGTTGACATAGCCAGGTGAAGGATCAATTGATCATCCCATTTCCTTCTCTAGCAGGAAGTTATCCACTACAGAGAAAAAATATACCACGACGGAAAGATAACATTTAGTGCTGCTATATGCGCTGCATAAATTATTTGTTGGGTGGAGATTTTAAGATGTACACTGACCATTCCACATTGAAATATCTAGTAAATAGGCTAGTGTTGGGGGGAGAATATTTTTCGATGGCTTCACCTCTTCCAGGAATTTGATTTTGAAGTAATTGTTAAACCCGATCGACTGAATTTTGGACTAGACCATCTTTCAAGGATAAAAAGTGGTGAAGAGCCTAATAACCTGGATGATAATCTCCCTGATGTGCAATTTTTTGTGATAACTATGTTTGATGATCATTATAGAGATATCATACAAGTTTTGAGAACAGGTTATACGCCAGCTGAGTTCACCATTGCACATAAAAAATAGTTGGTTGTGTGAGATATGGATTTCAAGTTGATTGCTGGACAATTTTATAAAATGGGTCCTGATGAGATTCTTTGTCACTGCGTTTTGGAGCATGAGAAATGATTATATTAAATGAAGCACATGGACACTACACAGGAAAAGCTATGGTGCACAAGATTTTGCAGGAAGGATTATGGTGTCCTACCATGCATGTGAATGCCGAGGATGATTGTCACAGTTGTGATGCCTGCCAAAGGACTAGAAAGTCGTTGTGACAGGATGAAATGCCATTAGTACCTCAAATAAATTTGCAAGAATTTGATAAATGGGCCATTGATTTTGTGGGTCATATCAATTTGACAGAAAAGTGCACTCTATATTATTACTGCAACTGATTGCGCAACCAAATGGGATGAAGCAACGCTAGTAAAGGATTGTATTGATGCGACCTCTGCAAAATTTTCATTTGAGAATGTTGTGACATAATTTGGATGACCAAATATTTTAATAAGTGATTAAGGTACACACTTTGTCAACCATTTGTTTAACAGAACTCATAGAGGAATTCCAGATTCAACATAAAAGGACAACACCTTATCACCCTCAAGAAAATGGAGTTGTCGAAGCCTTTGACAAAACTATGGAGAATGCATTAATAAAGGTTTCCAACGTTCAAAGAGATGGCTGGGATAAAAAAAATTCAGTATAATTACGGGCATATCGCATGACTTGTAATAAGTTGATAGGCCAAACTCCATTTTGGTTGGTGTATGGAAAAGAATATGTGATGCCTATGGAGTACATTGTCCCGAGCTTAAGAATTGACGCTATCAAAGAAATGATAGATGTCGATGTTGTCGAAGAAAGATTGTCACCAACTCATGCAATTGGAAGAAGAAAGTTTTGTTGTAGGATTTCATAAAAATGTTGAAAAACAAAAACAAAAAGTATGGCATGATCGACACATTAAGAACAAGTAGTTTCAAGTTGGAGGACTTGTTCTTATGTATGACAACTAATTTTTCAAGCACAAAGGAAAGTTGAAAACACATTGGTTGGGATCGTATATCGTCAACATGATCACTTATAGAGGAGTAGTGAAATTGGAAAATTTAGATGGAACATAAGTCAAAGGACTCGTGAATGGAAGTAGGATGAAGTCATATCACAATAGCAATGACTTGGTCACATGAAGAAAAAAAATAGAAAATAAAGAAAGAGAGAATTTTTTTTGTTTGTAGACTGTTAGTCTGCTACATAAAGAAGTGAAGTTTCACAGACTTGGTGTCTGGCGAAAACCATAAATTTAGCGATAAGACATTAAGTATGTCACGAGAAATAATATATGTCAACAGAGAAAACAGGTCGCAACGAGCTCGACGCCGTCGCAAGAAATACGGGAGGCACATGCATGACAATTGGAGGGAATTAATTTAAAAAGTCCAAGGGAATTTGGTGGTGTGCTTTATGGTCACGCCCATCTTGATAGAAATAACTACCACTTGATGTTCCAACTAAATGACGGAGTGCATAGAAGTTTCCTTAATTATTATTATGATAGAAACATGTGACTGAAAGGACAAGTTCCTTTCTATTGATTTCTTGCACATGCGAAGACCAGCCGGGGGGAAAACCATTGCATTCCATCAACCTTCATTCCCAATTTTACTTCATTCTGTTTTCATGAGAGAAGAGTGATTGTTGTCTGCAACTTCAAAGAGATGAAGAAAAGTTCTTAGAGCATGGTCATTTCCATCCTTAGTGATGGTACATCTTCTCAATATGAAGTTGTGAATGCATCACCTACACCAATAATGGAAGATACTATGGGATATGTCCCACAACAGTAGTAGGATGCTTTAGTTGCTGAACAAGTTCCAGTCACTTCGATCAAGAAATATGGAAAATCAAGTGCAAACCTACCAAGTCCATCAGGTACTTCATGGGGAAAGCGCACACGAAATAGGAAGAGAAAAGAAAAAGCAACGACACTATTAACAACGCCATCAATACCTAAGGAGGATGAAGTATCCGAAACAAGATATTTGTTTCCACCATATATTCCACCAAGACGCATGGATGGAACAAAGGTCAAAATTATGGCCAAGTCATGTGCCCCACTGGTAGAACCCACAATGCCAAAAGGAGTCAAGGTGTTGAAGAACATTCTTCCAAATTTGTTGAAGATATCCTTCCCTGACCATGATACGAAGAAAAAAAAACTTGGACATGAAGAACTATATGTTAACTCTGCCAGACACAACGGATTCTCCAAAGCACTTGGTTCCAATGGAATGGGTGAGAGGAATAGAACAATCCGGATTGTTATCGTTGCTATACATGCCACACTTTGGTTGAAGTGTAGAAGCGAATACCTTTGTCCGATAGTTGCCAATATCATTTCATGGAGGATTCCTTTTTCCAGATGAAGTACACTCTGTGGATGTCAAAATCATCCTAGCGATAACATGCCTCCCACTCGTGGGTGTAGATCTAGCACAATATTTAGAAAAAGAACAGGACAAGGTGATGACAAAAAGGGTTAAGGACAAGTATGAATTGACAAGGGCCAACAAAGGGTTCCCAATCTCTTCCTTTAATGACTATATTGTTTTCTTTTCCGTGAAGGTGTACTAGTGTACACCTTCGACCAAAATAGTGTACTATGGGTGCGGTTGCATTAGCTGAACTTTGTGTGGAGGGAGTTCAGATTAACTGGACGCAATTCCTTCTGAATGAATTGCTAGAAGACGCATCTATGTCGTAGGAAAATGGTAAACATTCCCATTATTATTGGTTATTTATTTAGATTTCATTTGTTGTCTGGTACGACCCACCAAACTAATATTCCATAGATGTACCAGTTCATTGTAGGGGAGCCATATACCAGAATCTCTGGTTCAAATAGAAAAACAAGGACATGTAGCAGGATACTAATATACAAATTTTTATGCATGGAGAGACCATGAGGGATCAGGTGTGGAAGCATACAAGAATTGCAGATGAAACTGTTAAACGGTTCCACCAAATTATTATAATTCAAGATTGGCACACATTATTTCAAGATACAGTCGTGAGTAGACACACGAATACAATGGTTAGCGCCATAGTTTTTATTAACTAAAGAAGAAGTGGAAGCCATTGCCCATGAATGGACAAAATAATGGCGTGCCCCTGTTCTAGATGACCAAATAGTAGATGACGACCTAGACCAAGACAAATTACCATCTCTGCAATAGAAATATCAAGAAGAGGAACCACATGAATATGCAAAAGATCATGATCTAGCCCATAGTGGCTCAAGCTCAACTCCCACGGATCCATTCGTAGTAGAGAAGTGGAACGAGGATGAAATAGAGAAAGGGGATTCTAAGAGAAAGAAAATAAAGGTTGATAGAACCACCAATACTGTCAACATTGATGGGGAATACTTTATGTAGTTAACTGAAGTGCTGGCAGAGGTCATGGATACAGGATTTCAAAAAATAGACAAGAGACAGACAGAGCTAACAAGCAGTATTACCGATCCACTGAAAACACTTTGCATAATTGTTGAAAAGGATAAATTGCAGTAGATTATATGCCTCAGAGAACTGAATCATAAGATGTACCTGGCCCTTTCGAAGAACATAAACCTGATATTCCAATGCGATTTCCACCAATAAGAGTGAAAGTATCAGGAGAAGTACTTGATCTAGGAACCCCAGAATTCAATGACGTCGTCAAAATCATAGGGAATATAACCATATAGTCACTTGCAGATGGACATGGATGAGGTATATGCACTACAAAATGTCGTAGTCACAGAAATGAAAATAAGAGAAGGCTCCTTGATTAAGAAGGAGATGGTAGAAATCAAATATTTTAATAAAATGAAGAAAACAATGCAAGAGAGGGAGAAAAAGTAAAAAAATGGGAAGAAAACAAGCTTTGACTCGACAAGGTTGAAAATATTGCATGCACAAAATTTTCTAATGCAGGAATTACGAAAGAGATGTTTGCAGAAGCCAAGGTCATTCGACTTGGCGAGATAGCGGATGATGCAAAAAGGTCATGGAGCTCAAAGCATAGATAAATCCAAGAACACCTCCATCGGTGTTGGAGGAACGAAGACAAGCAACAACAAACGCTACGACAAAGATAAAAGAGGTGGAATCGTTATGTACTAATGCACTCGACAAAGTCTCTCATGAATGGGAAGCACTGATAGGTGATGCAGAAATATAAAAAGTCATAGTGGATTTGCGCACAGTTGAGGGAAATGTAAGCCAAATGAAGAGTGTGATGAAAAAGTTTCCCTTAGCAGAAAAAATGGCTAAGGTGAAAGAAATGAATAAATTGCAACAACAAATTACAGGATTGTGGATGCAACAATAGGAAAGAAATGAAAAGGTTGTAGAGTTGCACGCTGAGACAGAAAGGATCACATCCATTATTTAGCCTATACATCAGAACGTGTGCCAAGAATTATAATTAGTAGAAAACATAATGCTAGAGCATGTCAATTCTGAATTTGTGGAGAAGTTGAAGAAAACAGACGAAGATGTGTGACAGGAGGCATAAAAACTAGTGAAAATCTTGCAATATTTTCAAAGAAAAGTCGACACAAGCCAAGAAATGGAGGAATAACTTCATGTGGCTCGAGACGAGCCACATGTGAGTGTTTGGGGCCAGGTGGACCTAGGGAAAGATATGAAGAATTCAATTAGAATTATGCCCAAGTATGAAAAGAGTCAGGTCGCAAGAAGTAAAAGAAGTTGCAATAGAATTAGAGAAGGAAGAAGGAAAAGAAGGAAAAGAAGGGAAAATATTTGCGATAAAAGAAGTTGAGGAAGGAAGGAAAGAAGGAAAATAAGGGAAAATATTTGCGATAGAAGAAGTCGAGAAAGGAAGGAAAGAAGGACAAGGTAGAATAAGTATTAAGGAATGAAGATGCAACAAAAGAGGAAGTACATAAGAACACAAAGAAGAAAGAGATAAGGAAAGAAGCAGTCGAAGAGGAAGTTGCAACAACAGAATAAGAGAGTTCGCGATAGAAGAGAAGCCATGACTGAAGGAAAGGTTGCAACAAGGAAAAATGTGATGTAATAAACCATGTTAGAATGTGTCTAATGGTGCAATGGATGGAAAGAGATAATTCAAAAAGATCGTGGGTACGAGGTTGGCTAAGAGTCTGCGTAATCTGCACATATGAAAGCATCTTTGTAAGTCGGGTCATTAGTCCCTACTAACATGTGTCGATAGAATAGGAAAGATAGCCTATTGCCTAACTTTATGAAGTCATCTAAAAATGGCATGTAAGAGTCTATAAAAGGAGGAACCCAAGCTATATCTGGGTTATCCTATGTGGCACTTGGTCTTTGTTAGGATCTGGTCATTTAGTTCTTGAGAATTAGCTCCTAGTCAGTTGGCTCTAGGCCATGTGATAGCTTCTGTAAGTTGTTTCATCAGTTAGTGTGTTGAGTCATAGAGGGGAGTTTAAGACCCTGCAACTGAGTGCGTAGGAGTATAGAAGATATTGAGTTGATCTAGGCTCTGTTCGGATTGACGGTAGAGTTGTAGAGGAATTTGAGTCAATCCAGGTTGTGCATGGATTAACAGTAGAGTCTAGTAGAGAAATAATAGCGATAGAATACCAGAGAGCATGAGAGGAGAAAGAAGTCAATACATAAAAGACAGAAAGATATAGAACAAAGTATGTAGCTTAGTGCGTAGACAAAAGGGTTGCATATATTTCTCATGCCAGATTAAAAACTCCTTTGTGGTTTTTTCAAGATGGGTTTCAATGTTAGATACTGTGTTATATGTGTGAATGATGAATGTGTTTGAGTTGCATATATATTTTGTTGTGAATAAGTAGTTAGGTATTTTCTTATGAATGAGTTTATATGTATATGTCACACTGTTATTATTGAATGTATCTATAATGAATCAGGTTTATTATAACAATCCCAGTTGAAGGATGGGTTGTGTCATATCTTAACTATCCATAATAAGTATAGGTATCCCACCCATCAGCCTCTGTTGAGCACCTTGGTAGAATACCAAGAGACCAGGAATACCCCAACCAACTATGGGAACATGATTTTGGAATTTACCCATAGAAATATATCTCAGGTGAGACAAAATTTGCGTTGCAGGTGCTGCCGACTGAGCCTCGCTCTATCGGGATGATATCTTTGTATTTTTTATGTGCAAAGGAGGGACTAAACTTGGGTCAAAGAGAGTTCAATGCCAACATGGATCTTCCGTGTTTGAGGAAGGGGAAGGACGACTAAAAGTAGAGATCATATAAATGGTGTTATTGGTGTCCGAGGAAGAGGTTGGAGGATGGATTTCCTTAAGTATTGTGATTTTTGACTGACGGGAGTGATTGCGAAGGGAACTGAAGAGAGACTAGTACTTGGGAAAGTTTGGGAAATGTTGGGAATAATTATCATATAGGCCACACACTACGTATGATTGGTTTTTTCATAATGATTTGTTCTTAATCACATGGATAGTTAATACATTGACCATTGGAACATCATCAAGCTATACTACTGTGTGCATGCGGGTGTGAAGTGATGGAAAATCAAAACAATTTTCTATCGCATGGCCGAGTACATCACATAAAGCACAAGTAGGAGGTGGACGTGGTTCTTCTAGGGATTTGGGTTCCTTTCCCCCAGTATTCATGGGAGGAGGGGGTGAAAAATTAAATGCATAAATGGTCGATTGTGTACCAAGAATTGGGTGTGACATCGCGTCAATAGGATGGACTGGAGTCAACATGATCTGTGGCATCGAGGGGAGAGTGGGTGGATCAAGGTACCACACTAGAATGCCCAAAGTGAATCTTAGAAGGTTGAGAGTAACCATGACTGGTTTACTCACAATTCCAGAAGGTGGAAAGAGGAAGGGGATCGTGTGTATAGGAAATCAACCCCAATAATTTCCTGGGTTCTGGAGTTGGGGTTGTAACTGAGGTTGTGGTGAGGTCGGAATGTTACCAGATGTGATGGTGCACAAATACTGTATGTCAGTCATAGAGGGATGAGGTGTTAGGGAATAAAATGTGTTATTCAGAGGAGTGCTAGTAAATAGGCCTGAACCAATGACATACAGGGAGGGGATGGATACGTTATCGATGGTGGTGTTGATGGTAGGGAGGACATGTTTTGGAGTTTCTGATACTTTAGGATCATAGTAAAACTATTGGTTGATAGTCATGATCTTCCAATCATGGGGGAACATCAGCAGTTAGAAGACAATAGAAGAAAAAAATCACATTGTGTACATGTAGCTATGTTATAGGAGGAGGTTGTAATCTAGCCGGGAATTCACAACCTTGATGTCAATCAACATATTTTTTCTGAACAACTCAATAGGGAAATTTATGAGACCTTGCGATTGAGCAACATGACTATTGTAAGAACAAAGGGTAGTGGTTGAGGGTTGAAGGGTTGGGGATTCGAGTTTCTTCTAAACAAAGGTCAACATAATGTAAGTGGATGCACCCTCATCGATGATGCATTGATGAATGACCGAATTCCAAATGGTGACAGGAACCTAGAAGGCCACAGATGATGGAATCCAAGGTTCTCCTTGATCCAAGTCGAAAGTGATCAACCTGGAATAAGAGGGGTCGACGATACCTAAAGCAAATACAAGTATTTGTATTTCAAAGGAAAATTTCTTAAAAGTTTGAGAGCGTACATGGCAGAGGGAGGCTTGGCCAAGTCATCAACAATGCTATAATTGAGGGTGGCTCTAGTAGTGGGATTGCTCATAATGTGATATAAAGGGAACCTAGGAACTTTGGCAGTCCTGCCCATGGGGGTATCGACAAAATAAGGACATATTGAGAGCAGTGGAGGTAGATGTCATGGAGGGATTAATGGTTTCTGTGGTGGAGCCATATTGGTTGTATTGATTCTATAAGTCAACGTCAGACGACAATGTCATAAGATGATGGACACCAGGATCGATGGGTCAAGCCAAATAAGTGGTTGCGGTATTTTTTTGTACCAAGGGTTGGGTTGCTACCATTCCTTGATTCTGTAATGGTTTCTGCAGCACCATAGGTAGAGGCCCTTATGGTGTTGGTTTTGGCTATGCTAGAGCGCCACCATTGGTTTCACATTGATTTTTGGCTTGTAATAGGTGTCGTACTCCATGTAGCTGAGGGAACTGATGTGTAATGGCCATAAACATAAAAAATAATACATGGATGTTTATTCCCAGGTCTAGTTGGACATTGGGGGTTATGTGCAGGGGCATTAGTTCCATTATTGTTAGGAGGGTTGGGTTGTTGACTTCCCCCTTAAGGTTGGTTGTTTCCCCGGTTCCTACCTCTATGTATTCTTTCCTTCCCTTTTTGGTTATTGCGGGTGCATTGATTGGGGAGGTTCTGCTGAGCATAGACTAGTTCTTGAGGAACAGGAAGAGTCAGGGCCATATCAGGTGTGGGTTGCACAGATGGTGGGTAGTAGGCATGGGTAGTTGTAGGGGATATAAATCTTACCATATGAGCATTACACGTAGGTCCTAGGAAGTTCATTCCATGAGTGTGAGGAATGGGTGCACAGGACGCATAGGAAGACATGGATCCGGACTGAGCTGTTATGCATGAAAAGTCAGTGGCATAGTCAAGTTGGAAAACAATAGGGGTGTTACTAGAGAGAGGTGGAATCAAAGGAGAGGTCATGTACAAGTGGAGGGTCTAGGTAATGGAGCCAATGACTCCATCAGCAACATGGGATACCCCCAGCATATCTCGATGTGAGGAGGAAGCACAGGGAGCATCATGTATAATGGTATAAAGATAACTTGATTGGGCATATATAAGATCAAAATATTTTTCTTTGAGGATGGTTTCTTCCTCGGTTTGTGGGTGCTCAGATGCAACATCCTTGGAGATAGGGGGGAGAAAGGTTTTAAGGAACCAATCAAGGAAAATCTTTTCATTTAACTGGATTTTACACAATCTACAACGATGATGCCACTCATGGATATGATCCATGATATGGGTAGAAATGGTTTTTCTACATGATAACAAGATTTCCAAGCCCTCATCGTAATAGACATGTAACTAGAAGTACTAGAGAAACATCGAGGCTAATGAGGAAAAGTCCAGATAAGTGGCATGGGGTAGTCCAATGTACCATTTGGTTGCAAAAATAGTGATTGTGTACTGGAATAGTTGTAGTCGGATAGAGTTGTCCACTATGCGTTTGGACGAAAAACATAAGTGTAAGGACATAATATGGTTCTGAGGGTCTTCTTTCGTCTTTCCCTCGAACTTAGGGATGTCCAAAAGGATTTTGGTAGGCACGTGAGGCCACAACAGGTCATGACAGATGGGATCATTCGTCAACCATGTCAAATTAGACAGGTTGAGACTAGCCATGAATGGCAGACTAGAACTTGGACTAGTTCTAGGAGGGCCAATAATGGTTATGGGGCCAGCGGGCGTGTAGTTGGCACGTGCAAATGGGTGCTGGTAGGGATGATTTCCAAGTATAATTAGTCACTGGAATGGTTTGAATATCAAGAATGGTGGTAGAGGGGTCAATTCCCACATGTATAAATGTAGGTATGGCATGAACCATGGTAGCTGGAGTGGGGCCACCACTAGTGGGAATCATACCAACAACAGTGTGTGCGGTGGCGAGGGGACCACTAGGACCAGGACCTGTGCTAATATTCCATATGTTGAGCTAGATATCATTAGTATTCAATTCAATTTCACAACAATAGCATATGCAAGGTCACTAAAAGAAACACAATCACAAGATAGACACAGATTTATCGTGGGCACCCCTCTAGGGGAAGAAAACCTAGCAAAACTTCGTCTATATAGATGTATCAAAAGTACAAATATAAAATCCCCAAACAAGTGCTCCCTCTCCTTGCAGATCTCTCTCTCTCTCTCTCTCTCTCTCTCTCTCTCTCTCCTATGCATTATACACAAGTATGCGTGCGCGTGTTTAAATGAGGAACAAACCTCCTCTATTTATACTTTATCTTCAACTTGATTTTTTCCCTAACATGTTGACCCCAACAAACTTACTGGGTCGACTTCACCTAGGAAGACACAAAACTATACAATACTATATTTTGGAGGGTTATATTAACCCAACTTACAATTTAGGTTTTACCTCATGAATCTATGATGACCGAATACAATAATAACATCCCGATGGAGGAATAGAACATCTCCAATAGATTACAATAATAAAATACATTTAGAATATTATTTGAAGTTACAATGTTTCAACACTCCTCCTTAACGAGAAGGGTATTCTACTGAAAATAACAACATCAACTGTAAGAGGAAGGAGAGAGAGCATCTTCAACAACATCAATGCGAAACATCTATAAGTCATTGGAAGTTTTCAACAATCATCATCAACTAGAACAATTATTGGAACATCTTCAACATCTTCAGTACTAGAGAATCATCTTCTACAACACTAAGTCTTCATCTTTTGCAACACTCAATCAATTCATCATCTGCAACAACACTTGATATTTCGATCAGTAACATCATTATCAAGAAC
Organism: Pseudotsuga menziesii; assembly: GCA_001517045.1. NCBI lineage: Eukaryota > Viridiplantae > Streptophyta > Pinopsida > Pinales > Pinaceae > Pseudotsuga > Pseudotsuga menziesii. The sequence goes on from LPNX010598300.1 coordinate 1,139,185, forward strand.
AACATAACCTGAAGCACACATGATCTAATTACAATATGATTTATCCATTTCACTTTAGAACATAAATCCAAGTATGGTGCAATCCTATCCACATCATAGAGAAATAAGTATTGAGATCCAATTACGTGATGATCAATCCCTATCAATTTAGGACATAAGTCCAAGGATGATGCAATCTTACTACCTCTTGGAGACAAAATTCTACAGATCCAATTACGAGATGATCAATCCCTATCACTTTAGGAGATAATTCCAAGGATGATGCAATCCTAAAACCTCACAGAGAAAAAAGTATGCAAATCCAATTACGGGATGATCAATCCCTATCACTTTAGGACATAAGTCCAAGGATGATGCAATCCTACCACCTCATGGAGACAAATGTCTGTGGATCACTTTAGGACTAATGTACAAGGATGATACAATCCCACTATAACATCATCAACCTACCCCCCCTTTCGAGGAGGGTCTGTAACATCATCAACGAGCTTCCCCTTTCGAGGAGGGTTTGCAACATCATCATCATTGTTCCTCCTTTTAGTATCGGTAAGAAAAAATAATGGGGAAATTAGGTTGTGTGCTGATTTTAGAAACTTAAATAGATGATCCTTGAAAGATAAATATCCCCTCCCAAAGATGGATCAAATCCTTTAGAAGGTGGTAGGATAAACCCATATTTCTTGATAGATGGATTTTTGGGTTACAATCAGGTGGCCAAGAACCTTGATAATAGGGAAAAAATAGCCTTCACCAAACCCTCGGGTTACCTTCATGTATGACAAGATGTCATTTGTCTTAATCAATGCTAGTGCAACATTTCAAAGGGCCACATTGGACATTGCATTTGTGACAGAGAAAGATAAGTTCATAGATATATACCTTGATGATTTGACTATCTTCTCTAAATATGATTAAGATCAATTGAAACATCTTGAATAGACATTTATAAAATGCAAAAAGTTTGGCTTTGTTGAAATATTGTAACTTCGAAGAATATTCTATATGTATTTCTTTGTGGTCCCCGATGGTCCTACTGGGAGAACCACTTATATTACTTTGTACCCCGATGCTCCTAATCGGAAGAACTAATAAGAGTCATGAGGCAGTCCCCTCTAATTGTAAAGGTGGGTCATTAGTAACCCAGTGTGGTTACTTGAGCCTACATGTGTAACTCGAGCCTACATGATTAACTCGAGCCTACATGACAAATGAGTTAACATAAGTGAACGAATGAATATAAATAGAGGTGTAGTGCTCCTCATTTGGAACACACACTCTCACTTGTGTAGCGCATTAGTGGAGAAGAGAAGTAGCTGGAGAAGGAGGAGGATCAGGCTTTGATCTCCTTGCTGGTTTTATCTTTTATCTTTTATCTTTTTGGGGAATCTATATTGAGGAATCTTTTGCTGGGATTTTCCCTTTAGGGTTTTCCCAGGATAAATCTTTGTGTATGGTTGTGCTTGTCTATCTTTCAGTGATCCTGTTTATATGCTTTTGTTATGAAAATGAAATGAAGTATTGATGTCTTAGCTAAGCATATGAAAATTTAACATGGTATCAGAGCCACTTTGAAATAAGACATTGTACAGCTAAATAATCTATGGCTTCTTATTTTTTGGGTCTCTATCCATGATCGATCAGCAAAACAAGGCTAGACTGACTCTCCATTGAAAGGCGCATCTTTTTGTTGAAGCGGAATTCGATTCTGAGCATTTTCAGTTTTGGTGCGGAAAATTAGGGATTTTTACAAAAGAAGAATTTTTGAGTGATCCCAGCATAGAATTTATCTCCTCATAAAAATCGAAGTTTAGAGACCTAGATCAAGAAATTTGGTTGGGTGAAACTTTGGGAAAGTAAAACCCTAGTTTGATCCCGATCTGGAAAAACCCTAAATAATAAAAATGCTAAGTTTTGGTACATTCACTCTATCCTGATATTGGCGAAGGATCAGGAGTTGAAAATTGTAGAGGCCGAATATACAATCTTGATTTACACTGTTTCCAAAATTCAGCCTCATATTCACTATATTCTGGGAGATATGATCCCTCCAAGTTAGGGTTCCAGCCTCTTCCAGAATTCATCCCTAAATAGGACATCTGGGGAGAATTGATATAGAATGGGATACAGAGGTTCAAATGGAATTCCTAAAGATGTTATAGAAATAGCACGGGCTTTAATTTCTTTGATCCAAATTTCAGAACCTGAAGATGAACCAGTGACATGTGGCATGCCGTACAACTGTACTATTCTGAACAGTCTTGTAACAGGTCACCTTGGGAAAATTATCATAAATTCAAATTGGTGAAACAAATTCTGATTAAACTTGTGCTGTTGGATCAGGGACATGGAGGTTATCTTAGTGAAAAATTTTATACATAGAGGATCAGTAATTTCAGAGATATCACAGAAACAGTAACAGGAATTTATGCAGAAGAAATTGGAAAACTAGGGTTTCCTGTTCCGGGAGCTTCCCTCCACTGTTTTTAGAAAAGGAGTACATTGGACAGCTCCATTTGAAGAGATATATATTTCTATCCAATCATATCTAAAATATTCCATGTTTTGAAAATTAGGGTTTCTATGACAAACCCTAGATGAGCCAGCTTTGGAAGCAGGACGGACACCTCAAATTGGTAAGATCTAATCTTTTGCTATTTGCATTTGAGGTTCTCATTTCAAAATGATCTATCACATCAGATTGATGATAAGCTTGGTGAAGTTGAAAAATTCCAAGCATGGAAGTATTTGATCTCTCTGAAGAAAATGAATTGGACAACTACATGAGTAGAGAGGTTCCAGTTCTAGAGGGAGATGAGCCTCAAAGACATACATAAGAAGAACTTGATCAAGGCCAAGAAGATCATTGTTGATGTTGATTCAATCACGGATCAACTTATACCACAAGTGTCTTCCCTAAAGAAAGCAAATATGTTTGATTCCTTGATCAAGCTATTTGAAGATAAGAACTTAAATCAGAAGATGGATTTGAGAAAATAGTTGAAGAATGTGAAGATCCAGAATGCAGAACAACTTGAAGCAGTAGAAGAAGAAGTATGCAAAAGTGGTGATAGACACCTTGAATGGCCTCCCATTCATGTGAAGAATGTATGCCAGAAGTAAGTTATTACTTTCAGCTCGACTAATAAGAAGAGAAGAAGAATATGGGAGCAATTGAAGATTAAGCTCTCACCATTCAAAGAAGATCCCTCAAGCGATGAGGAATATGAAAAACTCAATTCTTGAAGAACCTCTTATGCATCTTATCATTTGGATAAGAAATGATGATTTCATGAATGACGAAGATGATAAAGTAGAATGATCAAGATGGAGTCTACCCACGAAACAAATAAAAGATAAGTATTCAATTGCCATTTCATGATATTGTTTTGTTATGCATTTGATTGTATTCAGTTGATGTGTTATGCATGATAGATTGTTTACATTAATACTACTAATATGCATGTGATGGGTAAGTAGCTCATGGCACTATACAACTCTCCAGTGCTACTTATCAAACCTCTTTGCTGACATATTGGATTAGTGCACAATCTCAATGATGTCTTGGTAGAGATAGAAGGCATCTAGAAAGTTTCTGTGAAATATGGATGAATGTTGTATTGGCTAAATAGTTGCATGATGCATAAGAATTTGTAATTATGCATATGTTTTATGAAATAGTTCTAACCATGCAACTGGTGCATTTGAATTGTAGGAAAGGTCCTTTACAACCTCCTACAATAAAAGAAGGACGAGACTTGTTTCGAAGAACAAGTGATGACAATTCAATAAACATGAGTCTGAAGCTCCCAGGGTCAGAGACACCATGACGGAAGAAAGAGATTCAGAGAGCGGTAGATCCACCTCAAAGGATGAAGACCACCATGGGTATGAGAGATAACTCAAGATGAAGAAAAGAATGCTATAAAAGAAACTATGATCAAAGACTAATAGTTGATCATGGGGAATGATGTATACGATATGATTTCGAGACATAAAGGGAAGTACATAGTATCCTCCATATGGATCTAAAAGAACAAGTGTACAAAGAAAGGTTCATGATTTTCCTTAGAAAGAATAGACTATGACATGACATACTCTATTAACCAGTATATATCAAGCATAGAACCACCTGTACAGAATGAAGAAGGAAAATAATACTCCACTTCAGAGGGAGTGACTACAGAATATATCTGAGTTCGACACGGTACGACATGATGGACAAATTATTGATGGATCGAGACTTTACCAAGAGTAAAGTGGGTTCCAACCTTCAAAGTTGAATGTAGAAGACTAGGATATGTTGATGATCTGATAACACGAACTCATGGAAGATGTTATGATGAAAGAATACTAGAATGATGTATGGGATATAGTTCCCAAACCAGAAGGAAAGAGTATTGTATCCTCCAAATGGATATACAAAATAGAGCATGCAGTTGATGAAATTATCAAGAAGTATAAAGAAAGATTTGTGGCCAGAGGTTTCTTTCAGAAAAAGGGAATTAATTCTAAAGAGACACTTACTCCAGGAAGTAAGGTACACTTCCTTCAGAACTATCATGGTAGTTTCTTCCATGGTCAAGTAAAGACAATCCTTCCTTAATGGTATGATTGAGAAAGAGTTTTACATTGAATAGTCACAAGGATTTGAAGTTGAAGCCAGATGGAATCACGTATGCAAGTTGAAGAAGGCCCTCTATGGCATGAAGCAAGCTCCCAGAGCTTGGTATGGAAGAATAGATAGTTTCTTGTTGAGCATGGGATTTACCAAGAATAAAGCTGATCCTAACCTTTATCTGAAGGTTGTAGAAGATGAACTTGTCATCTTGTTATTATATGTGGATGACTTATCCTTGACAGGAAATGAGAAACAGATCATGGAAAGCAAGAAGAAACTAGCAGAAGAATTTGAGATGAAAGACCTTGGGTTAATGCATTATTTCCTAGGTCTGGAAGTATGGAAAAGTTCAGAAGAAATCTTTCTCAACCAAAGAAAGTATGCGGTATAGATATTGAAGAGATTCAATATGTTGGAATGCAAATGGCATGGCCACACCCATGGACTCCAACCTGAAGCTGTTAGCTGATGACTCATCAGAGTTAGTGGATATGACTCATTACAAATAGATCATTGGGTCATTGATGTACTTAAAAAATACCAGACCAGACATTTGTTTTTCTATGAACACCTTAAGTCAATATCTTGTTCAACCAAGACGGGTTCACCTAGTAACTGCAAAGCATGTGATGAGATATCTGAAAGGGACTATAGATTTTGGTTTATATTATGATGGTAGCCATGAGGATAGATTGTATGGCTACACAGATGCATATTGGGCCAGAATTATCTCAGAAAGGAAAAGCACATTAGGTAGATTATTTTGTTTGGGGTCTGCTAAGAATTCATGGTTTAGCAGGAAACAGTCCAGTGTTTCTCGTAGCATGGCTGAAGCAGAATACATAGCAGATTGCTCTATTAAGTTGTGAAGCCATATGGCTTTGGAAGCTGATATCAGGTCTCTTTGAACTGAATATGGATACTACATTGATTCTATGTGATAACTAGAGTTGTGATAACAGAGAACCCTGTGTTCCATCGTAACACATAGAAATCCAGTATTTCTACATTCAAGATAAAGATGCGGATGATGATGTTTCAGTATTTACATACTGTAGATACAGATGATGGTGATTTAGTATTCTTATACTGAATATAGAGATGATGATGATTTTAGTATTCCCATACTGAAGATATAGATGATGTTTCAGTATTTACATACTGTAGATGCAGATGATGGTGACCTGATGATGGTTTCGGTACTCACATACTGGAGATACAGATGGTGATATTTTAGTATTCACATATTGAAGATGTAGATGAAGATGTTTTAGATGATGATGCACTGACAAATCCTCTGTCTCAGGTAAAGTTCAAACACTTTCGAGACAAGCTTGGTGTGGTTCAAAAAAACCTTTCTCGAAAGGGGGAGTAGTGATGTTGCAGTGGGATTGTATCATCCCAGGACATATGTCCAGAAGTGATCCGATGACTTCAGTCATCGAGAATGTGGTGGGATTGTATCATCCTTGGGAACTTGCCCAGAAGTGACCCGAAGACCTTGGTCTTTGAGAATGAAGAGGGATTGTATCATCCCGGGACACCTGTCCAAAAGTGATCCGGAGGTCTCGGCCCCCGTGAATGTGGTAGGATTACATCATCCCTGAACTTCGGTTCAAAATGTATCCGGAGGTATTGGCCCCGATGAAAGTGGTGGATTGCATTATCCCTAAACCTCGGTTCAAAATGTATCTGGAGGTCTCGGCCCCCATGAAAGTGGTAGGATTGCATCATCCCTGAAATTCAGTTAAAAATGTATCTGGAGGTCTCGACCCCCGTGAAAGTGGTGGATTGCATCATCCATTAACCTTGGTTCAAAATGTATCTAGAGATATCGGTCCCCATGAATGTGGTAGGATTGTATCATCCTTGAACTTCGGTTCAGAACGGATCCAGTGACTTCGGTACTTGAGAACGTGTGTTGATCCTATAATTCCTAGTGGAAGGATTGTCTGAGTTCCACATCTGTGTTGATCCCGTAATTATGAAAGGAAGGATCGTTAGTAACTCCGTAAAGACCTAAATCCTGTAATTCTGGAAGGAAGGATCATTGAATTGATCCTGTAATTCCAATAGGAAGGATTGTCTAAGTTCCACATATGTGTTGATCCCATAATTCCAATAGGAAGGATTGTCTGAGTTTCACATCTATGTTGATCCCGTAATTCCGAAAGGAAGGATCGTTAGTAACTTCGTAAAGACCTAAATCCCATAATTCTGAAAGGAAGGATCATTGAATTGATCCCGTAATTCCAATAGGAAGGATTGTCTGAGTTCCACAGATGTGTTGATCCCGTAAATCCAATAGGAAGGATTGTCTAGGTTCCACAAATGTGTTGATCCCGTAATTCCGAAAGGAAAGATCGTTAGTAACTTCGTAAAGACCTAAATCCCGTAATTCCGAAAGGAAGGATCGTTAGTAACTCTGTAAAGACCTAAATCTCATAATTCCGAAAGGAAGGATCATTGGTAACTCCGTAAAGACCTAAATCCTGTAATTCTGAAATGAAGGATCATGTTGATGTTTTGATGATGTTGATGTTTTTATGATGATGATGATTTTTCTGATCAAAAGATCAGATGTTGCTGATGATGATGATGTTCTCTGATCAAAAGATCAGAAGTTGCTGATGATGATGATGTTCTCTGATTGAAAGATTAGAATATGATGATGATGCTGTTGCTGACGATGATGATGTTCTCTGATCAAAAGATCAGAATATGATGATGATGATGTTTCTTTGATCGAAAGATCAGAAGTTGTTGATGATGATGTTCTCTGATCGAAATATCAGAATATGATGATTATGATGTTTTCTGATCGGAAGATCAGAAGTTGCTTATGATTATGATGTTGCTGATGATGATGATGTTTTCTGATCGAAAGATCAGAATATGATGATGATGATGATGTTTCTGATCGAAAGATCAGAATGTGATGATGATGATGATGCCAAATTATGATGATGATGATGTACTAATCAAAAGATCAAAATATGATGATGAGTTGATGTTAGAGTATGATGATGTTCGGTTGATGATGTTTCTGATCGAAAGATCAGAGGCTGATGATAATGATGAGTCTGATTGAAAGATCAGAGTATGATGATGATGTTGTTGCTGATCGAAAGGCCAAAGTGTTGAATAATATGTTGCTGATCTAAAGGTCAAAGTGTTGAAGATGATGTTGCTAATCGAAAGGTCAAAGTGTTGGAGATGATGTTGCTGATCGAAAGGTCAAAGTGCTGAAAATGTTGCTGATCGAAAGGTCAAAGTACTAAAGATGTTGTTGCTGATTGAAGAGTCAAGATGCTGCTGATCGAAGTGGTCAAAGTACTGATGATGCTGAAGACTAAATATTGAAGATGAAGACTACATGATGTTGAAAAGCTTCCAATGATTTATAGATGTATCACCCTGATGATGTTGATGTTGTTATAGAATACCCTTCTCATTAAGTGGGAGTGTTGAAATATCGTAACTTCGAAGAATATTCTATATGTATTTCTTTGTGGTCCCCGATGGTCCTACCGGGAGAACCACTTGTATTACTTTGTACCTCGATGCTCCTAATCGTAAGAACTAATAAGAGTCATGAGGTAGTCCCCTCTAATTGTAAAGGTGGGTCATTAGCACCCCAGTGTGGTTACTTGAGCCTACATGTGTAACTCAAGCCTACATGATTAACTCAAGCCTACATGATAGATGAGTTAACTTAAGTGAATGGATGAATATAAATAGAGGTGGAGTGCTCCTCATTTGGAACACACACTCTCACTTGTGTAGCGCATTAGTGGAGAAGAGAAGTAGCTGGAGAAGGAGGAGGATCAGGCTTTGATCTCCTTGCTGGTTTTATCTTTTATCTTTTATCTTTTTGGGGCATCTATATTGAGGAAGCTTTTTCTGGGTTTTTCCCTTTAGAGTTTTCCCAGGATAAATATTTGTGTATGGTTGTGCTTGTCTATCTTTTAGTGATCCTATTTATATGTTTTTGTTCTGAAAATGAAATGAAGTACTGATGTCTTAGTTAATCCCATACTACTGCCCATTATCAAAAAAAGGGTTGGGAATATGTTAGATACTAAAATTATTATCTCCCTCAGATACTCAGAATGGGTTGCAAATTTATTATCGGTAAGAAAAAATAATGGGGAAATTAGGTTTTGTGCTGATTTTAGAAACTTAAATAGATGATCCTTGAGAGATAAATATCCCCTCCCAAAGATGGATCAAATCCTTTAGAAGGTGGTAGGATAAACCCATATTTCTTGATAGATGGATTTTTGGGTTACAATCAGGTGGCCAAGAACCTTGATAATAGGGAAAAAATAGCTTTCACCAAACCCTCGGGTTACCTTCATGTATGACAAGATGTCATTCGTCTTAATTAATGCTAGTGCAACATTTCAAAGGGCCACATTGGACATTTCATTTGTGACAGAGAAAGATAAGTTCATAGATATATACCTTGATGATTTGACTATCTTCTCTAAATATTATTAAGATCACTTGAAACATCTTGAATAGACATTTATAAAATGCAAAAAGTTTGGCTTATCATTAAACCCAAAAAAATCCTTCTTTCCTATGAAGGGAGGAAAGATGCTTGGGAATGTTGTTTCTAAAGAAGGGGTCAAAATGGACCCATACATAGTTGTAGCCATTAATCTAATAAATATCATGGGGGCGTTGCTGACAGACCAATATTATAACATGTTCATTCATAATGGGGGTTAACAAATATAAAAAATTCAAAACAATATATTGAGCATTTAATAAGGGTATAAGGGTTTACATTATTTATTATATAAATACCCCAATACGTTGGGGGATTTTTTATTGCAAATAGTTTCCATATGCAAATGGTTTTCGCATAGAGGGAGCATAGGGCATGCACATTGTGTTGTGGTTTTCGTGGGTTTGTAGTGTTGGAGATGCAAATGGTTTTTGTGGAGGGAGCATAGGGCACACAAAGGGTTTTATTGGTTTTCATGGGTTTGTAGTGTTGGAGATGCAAATGGTTTTCATGGAGGGAGCATAGGGCATGCACTGGTTTTTTCGTGGTTTTCATGGGTTTACAGTGTTTTCGTGGGTTTGTAGGGCCAATTTGTTCCAATGTTTCTGCCCACCTTTGCATAAAAAATACCTTTGTCGATTGATCTCGACAAGAAACAACACATCATCATTTTTATTGAAACACCTTTGCATAAAACTTTGTTTACTGATCCCGACAAGCAACCCACTTCGCATACGTCAGGTATAAATGATACCCTTGCACTTGTTCCTACCTATGGTCCTATTTCAAATCATGGATATGACTGCTATATATTCTTTGTTTGAATCTGACATACATTGGATTAGGCGTAATTTTCCAGTGATTAGTTAAGACAAGATTTTAATCAGATGTTTGTATTAGGATTTCCCTTATTACAATGTATGTGGGATGTGTAAGCATAGAGGATGCGGGGTCATGGAATGCTATAATTTCTCCTTTGTGGATGTACCATGATTTCATCCTTAGAACATGGAAAGAGGATACATGTCGACCTCATTAAAACTGGATTTGAATTTGAATAATTTATGTGGAGCTTCTTTGTGGCTTGAGATCAATTAATGGAAAATAACCTAGTGGTCCTGCTACAGATCGAAGGGCGTCTATTGTAGTTGGTGGAGATTCTAATTTCATAGTGTTGCATCCATTATCAGAGTTGCTCATTCTGGAACTACTTTCAACCATTCATTCTGGTGGCCAAACCCAATATTTTTGTACGTATTTGTTAGTTCATCTTACTTTATGCTTTTGAAGTAGCTTTTGTTACTCATGCAATTGCTTATCATTGGTTGTACCTTTTTTTTCAATCTTGTTGACATGCATTTTTTGTCATTCATTTGGAGATTAATATAATTATCTAATCCCATTTATAAACACATTTTGACTGTTAACATTGTTGGGTTTCTTGAGTTCGTTGATGGTAGGTAGATTTCTGGTGCTCTTTTACATGTGTCTGTGGCCTTAAGATCTGTGTACAACTGAGCACATGAGTGTTCTATGTTTACACATGGATATTTAGGTTGTTTGTTAGCTGTTTGGGGACATGTTTCTAATCTTGGTGACAAGTTTTTCTACTGGATGGTTTCTTCTTTATTTTATTTAACATCGAGGTGTGTGTGCGCTTCCTGTGATAACCATAGATCTCATTAGTTCATAGCATGATTTTTACCGCCTTTCATAATGTGTGAAGTTTTGTGTCTAAATCAGAAATAACATTTCATTGTTATTCCTTTTATCTCTAGGAACATGTTACTAATGTTTCAAAACCACAAAAATAAAAAGATTGTTTTCCAAGCGCACTAAGCCCATCTCCTTTCTGAATTTTTTTTTATCAACATAATTATATCCTCCGCTTTGTTATTTTTCTTAAATTTTTATCCATAAACAAAAACCATGTGTGGTATCTCTTATCTATATCAAATATTAAGATTTTAATTTTGGTTTGCAAGCCCCGAGTGCAAGGTGGTTACATTGGAGGGGGAATTGTTCCAAGGTTTCAAAAGAGATCATCCAACATATGGTTGTCGTTGGTTGAGTACGAATCCTATTGAATGTCTAGCTTAATCAAACCCGCAATATACCCTCTAAATGTCGATCTTTCCACTTAACCAAGTTTGGAAGATACCCTCCAAGTAGTTTACTCAGTTGTTTCAGTTACAAACACTCTGGAATCCATATAATGTTGAATGAGGATTTTTTTTTAATGCTAGGTCTTTGTTCATGAGTGGCCTTACTCTTGGCCAATGAATTCAATATTTGGAAGTCACCTAACGCAAGTTTTATTTTGTCATAAAGGAGAAAATTACCAAACATTTGTTTTCATATAACCCTTTTTCTAATTCAGCTTGGGAGTGGACTTCAAGTCTATGTAGCTAATTACTGCGTACCACCGTTACCTGGAATTCTTCCCTTCTTGATGATAAAATCTTTTTTTCCATTGAGTGTCATGCAACATGGAAATTAGTTAGAATAGTTTTTTTTTTCTACAAAAGAAAAATGACTGTATTTAAACATGTGAAACATTGTTGCAAGTTTACTTGATATGATGGAGCTTTGATATGTTTGAAGGTATACATGTAGAACTAGGTGAAATATTCCAAGGTGGATCTTGAGCTGGTGCACATTTGAATGCTTCCAGAATATTGGGTTGGCTCCTTGCAACATGAGTTGAGATCCTCCAAATGCTCAGTCTTGACTTGGATTAATCCACTTCCATAACATTAGTAGTTGACCGTGTTATATGGATGGATGCCTTATTCATGAACATAGAGAGTGCCATAGGAAGGAGTGACATAGTTGGAAATCTTCCCCTTGGTTTGAAAATGACAAGTTCCCCTAGACTTTAGTACATCATTTCCATGGAGAATTGGTTTGATAATCAAGATAATGATAGATGGGACCCTATACTCTCCACTTATGAGTCACTAAAATTGCATCATATAGTATTACTATCACCAATGTAAATGCCTATATTTCTAACACAAATATTGTCTCCCCAGGGTACTCAATTGTCAAAACAAGTGTAGTAGAGGGACTCAATTCCACTAGGGCATTCACAACGTTCAATGATTCCTTGTTCTCACTTTAAGCATATACAATACACTTTCAATATCAAACACTACCCTTGGTATTTCAAGTTTGCATTGAGATCAATCACTTGTAATAATGTTAAACAACATTTGAATGGTTCAATTAAGCAACGAAACAATGATTGCTACTTCCAAAATGCAAACAAAAAGATTTGGGAATTGCATATTATTATTGGTTAAGAAAGGAACCAAACTGTGATGTGGAAAACAAATTATTTGAATAATGCATTACTTGATAATCCTGACAATTATTTACCCACATGTTAACCAAGAAATTTGTCCTGGAGTATTGGTTCAACTTGTTTCTTTGCGAGCTTGTTATCCATCTCGCAAATGAATCTCAAACCATTGATCTGTATCAAGTGATTGGAACCCAGATGAATCTGTTTCCCACTTGCAATGACACATCTCTTTACAACAATTGGATGCTTGCCATGGTTCTCTAGATAAAATACTCCACCTTCCTTCATCCTTATCATAGCCTGCCAACAAGTTATGAGATACTTTATTAGCACAAATTTCCTTGCCTAGATCAATATCAGTTATGTTATCCTATTATTCCCTTCCAATTGACACCTCATCCTTTCTAATATAATAGTTTAGATGGTGCCCATATAAGATTACAAAGGCTCCTTTAGAAACAAGAGATCCTTTCATGGCCGAATTTGCACTATGTTCTAACCTGACAAGTACCCTCTTATGATGCATGTACAAACACTTGATTCTAAATGAGATATTATAGCCTATATTTAAGCATTTTTCCTTATCTAACATATCATGGACATTTCTTGACACATATACATGGGCTCTTTCACTACTGGTAGAAAAACTATGAAAATTTGGTTGTTTAAAGAATTCATGATGTAACTACTACTACTACTACTACTATATTTATCAAACTTACTACTGCTACAATGATTGTCTGTACAAACCAACATTTGAAAATTTTAACACTCATTATTTATTCTCATAACCATGTATCTATTTCTTTTGGATAATAGAGCTTTATAGGCCTTTATATCCTCTATGATTCAAATGGTCTATTTCACACAAAATGTTAGGCCTATGGTTTCCAACTGAGTAGCTGCATCACACTTACTTCCCCTAGGGTCTTAATATGAGTGGAAGGAGGTAAAATTGGTATCTTTCCTTGCATAACTCTGGTGTAAATCCCATTTGAGACTAAATTCTTCGGGAAATAATGCTACTATTAGCATAAAATTCAGTAGGTTACTTGATGGAATTGTTGGTGTTTATTGTCATTAACATGTAGAAACAAAGTATTGAAAACTATAATTTGAATATCCTTGTTATAGTTGGAAATCATGCTAACCCTCCAATAACAAAATTATAAAACAAATCAGTTAACACAAAAAATCAGATCTGTAACTTAACCTGGAGACTAGATGTTTCCCTTCAAAGTTAAGATACTTCTTAGTAAAAGTGTAAGGTGTTGAGGGTCATTAGGCATAATAACAGATGTGATAATACATGTCCTGATCCCTTTGGTAGAGTGTTTAAAGATGATGGTGGAACTTCGATTGAGTGACTCCCTTCCTACCCCTTTGGTTGAGAGATTTCCTTCATTCATGGGTACTTATTAAAGTTCATATTCACCAAGGTTACAACACATATGAATAATACGTTATTGGGACCTTACTGGCTGGGTTGATTGGGGACCATCTATTTGAGTTTAGGTAAGATGTAGTCAGGACTAATTTGTACCAACCAATCCTTTTTCTCAACAGTGTAGAATAAACTATCTCCTATCAAACTCAGTATTCAAATCACTTGAAGATATTGGGAAGATATTGGTTAAAAGATCGACAACTTTATTCATCATTGGTCAAAAGTTATAACTATTATAAGCATTTTAGCTGGATTAGTAAAATCAGAAAATCCATAAATTCACTCTATTCATGATTCAGAAAAGAAAAGAAAATAAACTGTAAAAAATGGGAAGCATTCTCACCATTACAAACTTATACTATAAAAATGTATTTAACACTGTATTTCAAAACTGTTTTCATGCTGGTGAGTGTTTTCACTCTTGTATCTTTCTGAGATTTTTTAAAATGAGACATTCAATCTCTTACTAGTACATTTATATCCATCATCAACAACACTGAGAGAATATCCACATAAAATTATCACATGTTTGAGATCTCTCTGGTAGATATGAGGACCGATTGGTTTGCAAAATTATTTCTCCATCCTGAAGTCCACATGCCTGTTTTGCCAACAAATATGGCTCCTTGTTGTATTCCTGTAATTGTGCTGATAAGTGCAACTGTTGAGGTGTCCCATGAGAACCCATATCATGTTGATCATATGTGATAAAAATGTTTATGCATGTACTGTTTCTTGTATTCTAGTTTATAGGCAACTTGGCGTCTGAGAGGATATGTAGCTCTTTAAAGTCTAATGTCATAGGTACTGTAGGTACTGTTTCTTGTATATGTTCCTTGCATATAACCTAAAAGGTGACTAGTCCAATGTTAACAAAGGATGTGTCATCACATATATTCTACATGTATAAAACCTTGTGTAATAGAAGAAGAGTAATTTCAGCATTGCATGTACTACTAATTGTCCTTATATGAATTCTGAATTCATTTTTTGCCATACTATATATCTTGTAAGAACATTTACATGACCTATGTTAACCTTTTGTAATAGAAGAAGATGAATTCCAGCGTTTCATGTACTACTAATTATACTTATATGAAGACTGATAATTCGTTTTTTGGCATACTATTTACCTGTAAACAAATTTATAAGAGCTATGTTAAGTTAGTTTGAGAGTGAATTGTAAATAGAAAAATGTCTAAAAATTTATGATCACTACCATGGATCCCATCTATACAGATTTTGAATTATATTATTTATGATCACTACCACGGAGCTCATATATACAGATTTGAATTATCTTCTTTGCTTCTGTAATATTGTAGCAAAACTAGTTTTGGTTAATGAACACTAGTTTTTTTGTTGTTGGCATTTCAAGTTGACATTATTTGGTTTGAAGTCCTTAGTTCCATTCTATGTCTTGGTTGTAGGTTCCCTTTCATCCCTGTTTTATTTTGAAATTTAGTAGTTACATGTGATTAGCATAGATGTTTTTGTACACTTTAATGAAATTATGCCTTGATGTGTCATCCAACAAAAGGAAAAAAACTGTAATTTGAAATGAAATTGAATTAATATAAGACTTACACTTTTCTAATCTTGTATTATTTTTCTAAATGCAAATTTGTAGATAGTGACACACCATCCAATTTCATTGCTGCAGTACTATTTATCTTCACCTTAAATTTTGATGAACCTATCGCCTTTTCTGATGAAGGTTTAGTGCCATATTTTATAGGGGAAACTTGCTCATGCTTGCGAATAGACAACTGCTTAGCTAATTTCCCATGGTTAAAATTCTCTAAGCCAGACTGTCCATGATATTTCTAAATGCCTCTACTATTTTTCTTTGTTGGGGTCACACAATATTTATTCACCCTGATGCCCTTTGACTTGTATTCATATTGCTCAGCCTCACCCTTTTGCGTAACATAAGCCTTGATAGGAGGTGTGCTGATTGAATTGAATTGCCTTGAAGCTAAATTTGAAAATCTTTATTCTCTGGAGAAGGAAGCACTGGCGCGGTCACGCTTTGTAGATTTTGTTCTCCCATTTTTGGATCAACCAATGATTCAGTAGACATTTTAGCATGTGCACTCATTTCATCCTTATCTCCAATCTTCCATTTATCCATATGTGTTGGAGGAGCAAGTCAATAAGTCGACTTGAACGATAGCCGACTTAGTGGATCAACCAACTAAGTCAGTCGACCATCTAAGGTCATGTCGGTTCACCGAACCAATAGGTAGTTATTTTGTAACTGTTTTGTAATCATATATATTATGCTGTTGAGCCAGATAAGAACTCGGTTCAGTTCTCTGTGTTGTATGGACCCATTCATGTAATATAATCTGTTAATTCACCTACTTGTTCTTATCTCTTGTCTCTGTTAAGTATGTATATTTTGGTATGTATTATTGGTAACCTTATGTGATCTGTGATATTACAACAATATTCTTTGAGGACATTGAATATTCAAACCATGGATCCATCTGCTTCTCCTCTACCCACTTAGCAGGAGTTGAAGAAAACCTTATAAAGGATTGATATGAATCTGAAGACACCATAGGTTTCTTACTACCTCCTGTTTCTGTTGCTTCTTTTTGGAGCAATGTGTCTACTTTGAAACATTCTGTCATTTCCCTTAACTGACTTCTTGTCATTATCAAAGGATTTAGTATAATATTTTCCATATACATAAATATTTTATGCATCATCCTGTCCAGTCACACCAATTTCCACTAGCTCCACTAAAGCAGTTGCAACCTCTGCAACACAAGTAGACTTATCTTTCGGAGCCTGGTGACGTCGTTTAGAGGGAGGGAGGGTAACTTCATCACTCGGTAGGCTACTTCACAAATTATATTTATTAGCATTTGGTGGCAAACAAATAGGCCTTTCCATAAAAATTGAAGACATTTTCCCATGTGGAAAACCACCTTCAGTTTCAACACTATTAGAAATTAATAAATATTAGTTCTCAAATGGAATTAATTTAACACAAGTATTATTCAATGCCATATTTTCTCCATTATTGTCATTGGCACTTGCTATGACTTATTTATTCGATCCTTATACAACTTTCTTGGTTTCATCTTCAGCATCAATTCTTTCCCTTTTTACCAAATGCAAATGTTCATCAAAGTTAAGTTTCCCTGCATTGATCTGTGTCCTTTACTTTTGATGATATACTCTAGATAATACTTCAAGGACATTTTCTTCTTTCGTGCAAATATTTATCTTTATTTGATTATCAGATCTCTCTCGTAGAGTTGATAACCCTGTATTATGTTTCTTCAAGAGCTTTATTTTATTCTTAAGAATGGAATTCTGATGAAAAGAAGTGTTTGGAACTACCCTAACTTCATTGTATTTAGTCATAAATGTATAATGCACATGATATTTGACATTAGGAACATAATTTCCATGAATATTTTCAAAATATTTTTCACCTTTCAAATTTTCTTTATAGTTTGAAACCTGAATGCTCTCTTCAGTGTTTCCATGTTTAAAATATTCAAAATTGCTGCCAAAGTTATCGATCACTGTTTTTATACGATCTAGGAACTCACTTTCATGCACTAATCTAGAACCTCTAATTTATTTTTCCATGCTTTTCATTTTCTGACCAAACTGCTTTTCACTCATGGTATGCTCTAAAATAATGCATGTGTCTGGTGATTGTATCCTAATTTCTTCAAGAGAAGAAGAAAAATTCAAAATATTGTCTCCATCATTATGAATATTGATTCCACTCTCTGATGACCTTTTAAAATCTCTCTTTGTTTTCTTTAACTCTAGGTTAGTTATTAAAGATAGTGCACCAGAACCATCAGACCTCAAATGGTTCTAAAAATGGGTCCTAGGCACTACACTAGCAACATCAAGCCTCAAATGGTCCTCAAAATGGCTTGTAGGCTTCTTAATCTTTATTGTGTACCTCATATTTTCGGATTTAGATGTTGATAATGAACTGTGCTTTTTAATCCCAACCTGAAATGAATTGAGCATGTTCCTGTCTTTCTTATTAGACGATATCAGGGATGTAGCAATATTTTTCTTATTCTCACCTACCCCATGTGTCTTTTTCCAGTTTTCCTACCCATGTACTTCCCTCTTAATATCATGTTTCTTGGAAAAAGTCTCATATTGCATTTGATTAGATGTATCTTTTTTCATTTTCAACATTTCCTCCGACTCATCAGTTTCTTCTTGGATTTTATCATTTTTCGTAAGCTGTAATTTCTATGCAGAATCCTTTAAGCTTTCATCAATACATGATCTGGATTTCGCATCATCAATCTCTGGCATAAAGTCCTCTTTTTTTGTACCTTCATCTCTAGCATAAACTGTACTTTCTATGCAGGATCCTTTAATATTTCATCAATAGATGATCTAGATTTGTTGAATCCTAAATAAGTAAAACAACGTACCTTCTCCCCAGTACCGAATTCCATAGGTGCTTTCATAGTTAATGCTTCTTGTCTATTAAATAGTTTTGCTACCTTTATTTCCCAACTAGTCTCCTCTACATTTATACTGAATCCATGGTTCATCTAATTAAAGTAGCACCAAAAAATATTGTAACTTCAAAGGATATTCTAAATGTATTTTATTGATGTAACGCAATGGAGATGTTATTATTCCTCCTACGGGGTGCTACTATTGTATTTGGTCATCATAGAGTCATGAGGTAAATAATCCATTTGTTTCGGGTCTTTAGTACCCTAATAAATAATATAATATACTATTTTGAGTATTCCTAGGTGAAGTTAGCCCAGATAGTTTAGTGGGGCCGACTTGTCTAGTGCAAAATTCAGTTGACACATTGTGTATAAATAGAGAAGCCGTGGTTCTTATTTGAACACAAAATCACTCACTTGTGTAGCACATAGGAGAGAGAGAGAGAGAGAGACATAACAAAAGGAGGAGAACACCTTTTTTTGGTGTTGTCTTTTATACAACTTATACATAGGAAGTTTTTGCTGGGTTTTCTTCCCCTTGAGGGTTTCCGCGGATAAATGTTGTGTATACCTTGTGATTGGGTTTCTATTAGTGATTCTTGATATGTTGCTGCTATGATTTTTAAATTGAATACTATTGAATCTAGTCTAGCATATGAAATCTTAACATGGTATCAGAGCTAACCTAGTTAGATTTTCTTTCACAAGATCAAATTCTCCCTCCTCCCTCTCTAGAAGAAATTACGGTTTCTGCAAAAGTTGGAGTTTTGAAGCTCTGATTGCATAGAAAGTTGCACCCTCCAAGTGCGCATCTATTGTTCCCTAGATCAAAGTTTTTGGGTGGATGGATCTCTGGGAAAGCCAAACCCTAGTTTGGGAGTGAACCAACAAACTGTAGTGAAACAGAACCAGAAAATATGCACTGCTGCAACCTTGCAAGTAGGATTTGAATACTGAAGATTAGGGATCTCCGGAAAGAAGTTGGATCAACCAACTCGCCTCCTCCAAACGCATCTACTGGTAAGGTCAATCTCCTGTTTTGATAAATTTCTTTTTTGAGTGACTTACTGGACAAGATGGCCCCAAGAACTAAGGTTGAGGACAAATTGAAAGTCCTAGAAAACTTCTTGGCTTGGAAGTATAGGATTGGCCTCATTCTAAAAGAAAATGGTCTTGAGAAGTACATCAGGGATGATATTGCAGAACCTGAAGAAGTTGAAGCTAAGGAGAAGCATTAACATGACCTAATCAAGGAAATGAGGATCATTACTGATTCCATTAAGGATCACTTGATCCATCAGGTGTCATATAAGAAGACACCTAAGAAAATGTATGATTCTCTTTCCAGAATGTATGAAGGAAAGAACATCAATAGAAAGATGAATTTGAGAGCTCAATTGAAGGGCACCAAGATGAGCAAAGGAGAATCTATTCAATATTAGTTCACAAGGGTATCCCAGATCAAAGAGAATCTAAGTGGTATTGGAGATACCCTTGATGAAGATGAATTGGTTATGACTGCTCTCAATGGCCTCACTAGACCTTGGGACTCATTCATCCAAACTATGTGTGCCAAAAAAGAAAGTTTGAAGTTTGACATAGTGTGGGAAGATTGCATTCAAGAAGAAGCTAGAGTATCCAATAGAGAATCTCTACTTAGAGAAGGTGATCAGGCTCTAGCTACCCACACTAAAGGAAGAAATCAATCAAAATTCAAGAGGAGTAATCATAAGCTTTCAAATAAGAAATTCCAGAAGAAGAGGAAGAAGGATTACTAAAAGTATAAATGCTACAACTGTCATAAGATATGAAATATTGCTAGAGAATGTCCATCATCAAAGAAGAAGAACAAAAAAATGCATCATGCTCATCTAGTTGAAGATGAGGATGAAGAAAGACCTAAAAAAAGAACTAGAGGTGAATATGTAGAAGAATATGTGCTATTCTCTGCACTCTTTGGGTATGTAACACCTGTAGAAGATACATGGCTTATTGATAGTGGTGCCTCTAATCACATTATAGGAAATAAGACAACCCTGTCAAATATTGAAGAGAAGAGCTCTCCCCAGAAGGTATCATTGGGAGATGACTATCAATATCCCATCAAAGGTATTGGTGAATCAAGATACAAGCTTGACTCTAGGACCTCCATGAAGATGAAGGAAGTACTGTGTGTACCAGGTTTGAAACAGATCCTACTTCCCATCTCATCTCTATATAAGAAAGGATATAGAGTTGATTTTATAGATGGACAAGTACTTATGTGGACCAAAGGAAAGACACTTGAAGATTCTGTAGTCATTCGATAAGAAGAAGGAGGATTGTACTAGTTCAAAGGAGATCCAGAGACAACCCTTTTCCATGAGACTACCAGCTCAAGTGAATTGTGGCATAGGAGACTAGCTCACATAAACTACAAAGCAGTTCCCTATGTGAGAAAGGTTGTAACATGGTTACTATATCTGAAGATCGAACATGAGGGAACCTTCAAGGGATGTGCACAGAGAAAGAACATCAAGAATCCCTTTCCGAAAAGTGACACAAAGACTCTTACAGAGAGAAATTCCTATGGCTTGGGGTACCACAACAGACAACTTGACTCCAGAAATCAATCCTTTCCTATATGCAAGAGAAACAAAATATCTAACACTAAAGGATCTCGATCCATACCTTATTCTAGATGGTTGATGTAGATCCCCATTGAGCTTTTTCAGTCTAGCTTGTATTGATAAATTGCTATCTCAACACAGCAAACAAGACAAGCATGCTATATATAATTGTGTTAGACCTACTCTAGCATATATAATTAATAACATATAAGCATTTAAAAGCATCCATGGATCAAATACTCATTTAAATACACATTATTGGATAGGAAAAGATAATTCTATTGATATAAAACAAAGATTACAATAGTGACAACCTCTATTGGCACGTCTGCGAATTAGATAAACTGAGTCCCCCACTTGGGCCTCCACCACTTCAATCCTCCATATCTCAATAGCAAGCTCACAAGAAAAAGGAAATCTTGGGAAGAACACAAAGTGCTCCAAGGGACAAAGGGATGTAGACTCAAGTATAAGCTCTGGCAACAATGGACTATAGTTTTCTTGCTCTTCAATTCCTCCCCTTTCAATGTATCCAAAGGGTTCCTTATATAGCTGTTCAATGGGGTAATGGAAGGTCAAATTCGAGTGATCTAAAGGCATATGGAAGCCCAAGAGACAAGTGACTCAGATGCACATAAAGGAAAACTCCAAAATCATTTGGCCTTTTGCACACATCCCGATGTACACAGGTTTAAGGGTCCAATCCGTGTATATACACGAGAAAGGGATTAAAAGTTACCTATGGAAATTATTGCATGTTTTTAGGGATGATATTGGAAACATCAAAGGTACAAAAATGGTCCATGGGGTCTAAGGAGTATGCAGAGGGACAAGGAATGACATAAAAGTGTGATTCACCATGTGAGGTAAAATTAGCTGTAACAGATTCCCCCTAATGTGTGAGGTCAGAGGGGTCATACGATGGCCAAAATACATTATAAGTCCATCCCAAAAGTGGAGTGATGAAGAACCCAGTGGAAGAACTAGCCATCCAATCAATACAATACAATGATCAAAATATGCACATAACTGCAAGTAGATGTAGCAGTCCCAGATACATAAGAGTACAATGGCCATGAATAGGCATGATACAAAATATGACATGTGTGGTCATCACCATGTGCAATATAGATAGTTCAGAATCTCCATGATGAATATATACACAGTATCATGATCTCCATGAAATATGAAGATATATAATGGATCAAGATCTCCATAATGGCTGGAAATATCTAACATATAATGGAATCAGGTCACGAGAGCTGAAATCTCATGAACACTATCACAATCAAGGAGGTAGCATATATGAAATGCCACCAATCTGGAAGATCTTCTACACAAACCACTATGAGTACATGTCCTACTATGTGAATAGAGGTGTCGAGGTCGAACATAGTAGTCCATCGTTTGATTACCGGTCATTGATGTATACCATTAACAGACACGAGATCACCCACCAATAATGAAAATGGGAATCAAAGTACTAGAATGCAAACTAACAAGTATGAATAAATGTGTTGAGGTAAAAAACTTGAGAGAATCCATCAATCAGGGGACATTGATGTATTCCCAAAAAAATGTTGATGGAGAGAGAACCTGCCATTGATGACTGCAAGTCTCAAGGCACTCAAAAATGACTCTATATTCCTATCCCAGAATGAATGATATGAAGTCGATGGGATGAAATCTGCTAGAAGGAGGGCATTAAGGCATCCCCCATCATCCAACATGAGGTACTCAGCAAAGCTATATAATGTGGAAGGACTCGATCATAATGTGCATGAACCAGTAACTGTACCGAGAATGGCCGACATGCAAAGTCAAGATAACTAAGGAATGGCCGACTCAGGTTACAACTTCCTTTGAACAAGAGAATAAAGGTGAATGGTGACTGAATGTAGGCAGCATAGACTTGATATACAAAACTGGGACGTCTCTGTGACACAGGAGGCATCGATAGAGGCTCAATAGGGACTGGAAGCTTAACCAGTCAGTGGACATAAACTCAGAGAAACGAGTACATCTCCTAAATTCAAACTATTACCCAACCAACGGATGTGATATATTGCTTTGTTCGAAGGAGACATGACTCAACTGCTGCCAAACATAACATATTTTCTTGTCCGGATTTTTTATTTTTATTTTTATTTTTTCTGGACTTTTTCAAATATTTTGAAAAGCTTGAAAAAGAATAAAAGCGTTTTATAGTTACATACTAGGAGGATGCGAGTGTCAATGGGAAAACAAACTAGTTCCAAGCAGCGAAACATACCTATGCTCAATGCAAGGACACACGTGTAGGATAAAAACACTCAGGGGAAAGTCCCCTCCCAGTAAAAATAGGGAATCAAGCTGCAAAGGATATACAAAATGGCTCTGTGAGGCTAGACATGAGACAAGCTCGGGCTATATGGGTAATACTCAAAGTTAGGGAAGCCAGCATAAGGCTCAATAATGTAGGCAAAGCTCATGATAATGCAATTACAACTTGACATAAGGGAGTCCTAGGGACAAAAGGGAAGCAAAAAGATAAAGAGGAGTATGAGGCTCTTGCGAAATGTCATGGCGATACTATACAATGGACTCCCACACCCTAAAAGAGAAAGTGTCAGCATGTGCGCCAAATGCAAACAAGGAGCTAACTAGGGCACCCATGTAAGGTCAAACTCTACCATTCACATCATGTCACTTCTAAAACAACAAGAAGGTTTCGTGACAGGATAGAATGGGTTTGTACCTAAGGTTATAATGAAACGGTCATAAGGTCATGCAAAATGAAAACAAAGGTGAAATCTAACCTAAATGCCAGTTTAAACATCATACCTGAGATCGGCATGAACGGGTCAAAACAATGGTCGAAATGGTGCTCAAAACGGTCTCCTACATCATTATATTAGTCAAAAATAGTCCAAAAGGGTTAGAAA
Organism: Pseudotsuga menziesii; assembly: GCA_001517045.1. Classification (NCBI taxonomy): domain Eukaryota; kingdom Viridiplantae; phylum Streptophyta; class Pinopsida; order Pinales; family Pinaceae; genus Pseudotsuga; species Pseudotsuga menziesii. The sequence continues at coordinate 1,163,069 of LPNX010598300.1, forward strand.
CAGTTCAAAACTATAGAAAGGGGGTAAAAATTTCTATAAATAGTAAAAAATTCAAAACATTATATATCATTTGAAATTTTTACCCAATTGAGCTCAGAACTTCAAACACAAATTCTAGGAGTTTCGTCCGGCGGAATCTGACACCGTTTTTTCCAGGTAACTTCCCATGCCCTGCTCTTCCATTTGCAGATAATTTTTTTCAAATTCCATGGTCAAAACCATTTTCTAGGCCATTTTAAGATATGCGCTTCGGCCCACACAGAAATCAAGGATTTTTCCGCGTATAGGGCTGGCTATACGCAAAAAAAGGCTCAAAGTCGCGTACATATGTGGCTGTTTTACAAACAATCATGTATGTGGCCGTGTTCAATGTTTTTTAAGACAAACAATGACAAAAATTCAATGTAAATGTGCAGGATGGTTCTAGAATGGAGGGAGAGAGGACATGGGGATGTAGAAGAGGCTGTACGGTGCGATCTAATGGCTCAACAAGCTCTTCGTACATGCAAGCTCTACAATTTTTGGTGTCTTGGGGGATTAAGGGCCAAACCAAGACTGCTGCAGATGCTAGTAGACTACTAGTTTTTTGACTCAGAGTCTTTCCAGATCGACGGGATGTCCCTCACTATAGAGGTGGAGGACATATACTTCATTACATGATTGTCTCGACGGGGGGAAGTGGTGAACCTACGTTCTCGCGGGACTGGAGGTGGCCTCACGATTGATGAGTATATTGTTGTATACTGTTATCCAGACATGGAGAAGGTTCGGAGCTAGATCCCAACAAGCTCCATACAGGTACTGGGCCTGAAGGCCATACTACTGACACTCGACAGGATAGTAGGGCTAGCCTCACTCCACCAGGCATCGCGGCCCTTAATGTTCTATGCAATGGAGTGCATGAGACCCATAGTTTATGATTGGAGTACTATGCTGTTGAGTAACATGAAGCAACAGCTCAGTGACTGCAAGATGGGCAAGGTACGAAACTTTGGTTTTAGCAGTATATTGAGCACGCTCTTCTTCGAGCGTGTTCCGGGACTCGGCCCTAGAGTTGACGTTCCTCTTCACGGGGTTCGAGATCCGGCCCAACGACATTGGGTAGATGTGATGCGTAGACTCGGTGGAGGTAGGGTTTCCAACCCCTATCCAGCTGATTTCTTTCCATGGTGGCAGCGACATATAGTTGCCATCAATGACTACCCCTATGCGGGGATAGATTTTTGGGGAGATCTTGACATGCCCCTACCACTAGGATCAGCATACGGTGACATTGGTAATGAATCCCAACCCTCTTTTTAAGTTTTTTGATATGTAGAAGCAAAAGACATGTTTTTGTGTGACAACACATAGTGACATCCTATCATATGTATGCAGATGTAGGACCACGGCAGCCTGACGATTTCCCTCATCATAGATGGAGGGGATGAGGAGATGACATCATGGGTGTGGATGCAAAGTGGATGCTCCAAAGAATCCACACAAAATTTATGCGATTGACACATAGGGTACCCATGGCATAAGTTGAGGACTTGCCTGAGGCCATGCAGCATCAGGTGGTGGGTGTATTACGAGCATGGGTGGGGTTGTTTTGATGACTACCTAGAGCTGTGGTGCTTTACATGATCAGAACCCCCCTCCTCCTCCCCAGGATTAGATACCTGGGAGTGACATATTTTTGTATTACCGTATATTATATTTTGGTGGCTCGAAAGCCCCATTTTTGTACTATGACACTTATGTATTATTACCTTTTGGATGTTTAATGAAATTTTTTATGATGATCGATTTTATTTATTTACATGTGTAAAAATGTATGTTTGTGATGAGCTTATGGTCTGTGAAACAAATGCCATTCTAACACATAGTTAGCATATGAGTCATCAACTTGATTATAAATTCTTGGAACATGTATGTACTTTATGTTGTCAAATTGTCGTTCTAACAATCTCACACAGAAGAATCTTTGTAATAATGTTGGATCCCTAACATGATATAAGCCATTCAGCTGCGACACTATTAACTACGAATCAAGATGTACCTCAAGAGAGAGAACACCATGCAAAATGAAATCTCGTAGAAGCTCGATAACGGCACTATATTCAGCAACATTGTTTGAAGAGGTCCGTAAACATACGCCTCCTGAAGACAATACCTGACCCGTAGGAGTATAAATCACCAAAGAAACAGAAGCTGAGTGTTGAGTGTGACGGCTAGCACCATCAACGAATCCTATATAGATGGAAGACTCCATTGACATATTCCATAAGAAACGAAAGCTAATCAACAACCTGATCATTATAAGAAAAACCTAACTATGCAAAATACTGTACAATAATATACAATAATCAGCCCTGGTTGAGAATCATGCATAGTACTTTTTAAGATAGAGCCCATTTCTAGGCTCTGCTAAGGCTGTCCCCTCTTAATATATTAGCTCATAGGCACCCTTATCTAACACATGTTTGACAACCTAAGGACCATGCCACATGGGGTTAAACTTTCCTGCCCCCAAGGTTTCTTTAGCTTGATCCCACAAAAGGACCAAATCTCCTTCACTAAACTTACTCGGGCGGATAGATTTATCATACTGGACCTTAACACGACACTTATTTACTTCTAGAGCCACTAAGGAATCTGGGCGCTTCTCATCAAGTTGCTCTAAGTGGACCAAACGTTCCTCCAATGGTGAAGTGTCTGGTAAGATCTCTATGGCTAGCTTCAATGAAGGGATTTTGCATTCAACTAGCAAGACAGACTCCACTCCATGCACAAGCTGATATGGAGAAAAATCGGTGGCATTATTAACCATGGTTCTATAAGCCCACAAAGCAAGATATAACATGATATACCAATTGGTTTTTCTTTGTGTGATGGTTCGTTGGAGAATGGACTTAAGTGATTTGTTCACTGCTTCAACCTGTCCATTCACTTGAGGGTAATAAGAAGATGAATGCTCCTACTTATACCCTAACTTCGAGGCCAACTCTTCCATCATATGATTCTAAAAGTGTCTACCATGGTCAGTGACAAGCTCCTTTGGAATACTGAACTGAGTAATGATATGGTTGAATATGAAATGCGCGGCTGTCTCACCATCAGATTTAACCGTGGGCATAGCCTCATCCCATTTCGTGAAATAGTCAACAACCACTATAATATGATGATGGACCCCAGCTGAAGCTGGGTTGCAATCCATGAAATCAAGCCCCTCATCAATGAGGCCTTGGAGTTGAGCTTTGCTGCGGACAGCCAGCTCAAAGTTTTGAAGGAGTATGATGCAGTTGCACAAGAAAAGGACAGCGAAGCATCAACAACAGCATTACAGGAGTTGGTGGATAAGGAGAAAGCAACCAACAATATCATGCATGGCCTCAACAAGGAGTTCACTATCTTCGCCAATAAGATTCTCCCACTAGACAAGCAGCATAGTGTCCCAAGACGGGACACTAGTGAGTCTTAGGGGCCTGTTGGGGAGCGTGCCCTAATGGTCCTTGATTTTGGTAACTCCACAGTTTTTGTGGAAGCTTGTAAGTAGAGTTGCAACTCAAAATAGTCTTAGGGGTGTCGAGGTTGAGTCAAAGCCCTCTTTTTGTAAATATCCCTAATTTTCGGGTATAAGCCCATGATTTTGTAATAGTGCACTTGTATAAATAGGCACTCATGTAAAGATGTCAAGAGTATCTAATGACATGAGGATCATATGATGTGAATAAGTTAGATCTATTTTTGGGTTTTAAGATCAAGTCCCAGTTGTGTGCATGGATGACCTCTGCAGCTGTGTGCGCAGAGGGTGTTTGTAAGAAAGGAACTGCAGCTGAGTGTGCAGCTTAGAGATTGTAAGAAAGGAACTGCAGTTGAGTGCATAGTTAGACTTGAAGGACGGATCTGCTGCTGAGTGCGCATATCATAACTGTTGTTTTGTAAAAAGTTGAATAAAAGTGCAGTTCTGTGGATGTAGCCCCTATACTGGGGGTGAACCACGTTATATCTTGTGTTCTGTTGTTTTCGTGTTGTTATGTTTTATGCTTTTGATAAGTAGGTGAATGCTAAAGTAAGATAACTGTTGAATATTAACTTCGTTGTGACTTTCCAGTAAGGGTTAAGCAAGAAACGTTCTTTTATCTAAACTGCGAAGCTAACTAAGTGAATTCTGAAGCTCTATTTTGTATAAATATTTGTTGTTAAGGCTAAAGGTACAGTAATATCCCTCTTCTGCTTGCAGAAAACTGATTTTGTGGCACCCCATAGCTATTTCGGGTGAGACTGCAACCTGTTCGCAGGTTGTTGCCGAAAGGGCCAACACTGTGGGTCTTTTTGTTTGTGCGAAGTTAAATTATAAACCCCAGGTATGCCCTATAGCCCAACAAATTGGTTCCTTTGCTGGTTGAACTCAGTATCTGCTTTAAGAGGGATCTACGTCATACCTGAAGGGCTATGTTTTGGAGGCCCTCAGTAAAAGAAATCGGTGATTAGATTGAAGAGACTTATCTGAAATTTGCTGAGTAAGAAAATAAGGATCCTCGTCGTAGCTCAGACGACTTCTTGCAAAGGTACGTTTTTACTGATATTCATGATATTTTCTTTGGTAGTATCCACATAGAATTGCACCAGTGGTTATCGAAGTTGACAGAAAGAAAGACCAACTTCAAGGAAGATCAGTTTCCTGATTGGACCCCCGTAAGAATTAACATATTGAAAAGAGTAAACAACGCGATATCGCGAGCTATTGATTTCTGGACAATGCCAACCCTTGAAGCATTTGTGACGGAGTTTACCATTGACACAAGTACCTCTTTTAGCGAAACTGAAAGACAATTTTTCAAAGGACCAAGGGGTAAGTACCTAAATTCATTTAGTCTACAAATTAAAATGCTTTTGGCTGAGAAAGGCATATTGCTTATAGAATCAGATTGCTAGATTTATTTTTACTAACCTATGTTTGGAAGTGAAAGTAACTTCGACGAGCAAAGTGGTTTGCTGTGAAGCGGTAAAAGAAAGAGAGACCTAGAATCCTATACCCTAGGCCAAGATATCGAGTATACGCCAGTAAGTCCAGAAGAACCTAAATCTAAAAAAAAAACCCTTTTGTTAGAAACCCCCCTATAACTCCGCAGCGCAGATCTGTTACCCCTGAGAAACCGTCGCAGTCTGAAAGTAACCCTAGCCTGAGTATTCTTGTCGCAGGTCAGTCTACCCCAGTAAGTTCTCCCCCCCCTAGATCTGTTATGGCCCATATGACTGATGATATCAAGCTCCCAGTTTTCAAAGGAACTAGATCAGAGGATCCATAATAGTTTTGGTTCTTATGCGAAGCTGTTTGGACTGCTAAGAACATTATGGATCAAGATATAAGGAGAGTGCAGCTGATCACTTCTTTTGGAGACTGAGCTTTCACCTGGTTCATGAAGTTTTTCAGCACTCAGAACCATGTCTTAGCTGATATTAAAGCAGTAATGATTAAAGAGTTCAAGAAGCCTAAATCAGAGTCACAATGTATAACTGAACTGAAAGAGATTCAACAGAGGCGAGGTGAATCAGTTTGGGACTTTGATCAGAGGTTCAAAGTTCTTCTAGATCAAGTTAGTTTCACTATTGGACCAGTGCAGCATAAATAATGGTTCATTGCATCCCTATTACCTCATATCAGAACTCCACTCATGCAAGAGAAGGTTGCTGATTAGAGAGAGGCTTTAGAGATTGCCATGAAACTGGAGACAGCTCCTGTCGAAGATAATTCTGGCATAGCACAAATACAAGCACAGTTGGCAGAAATGGCTTTGGAGCTGCGCAACATGAAAAAAGGGAAATCTCTTCGAGAAGAGGTTTGGTGTACACGATGTAAAACAGAAGGTCACGACAAGGAACAATGTCTTGCATTAAGAAATTACGTGAATACTGGTGCGCCAAACCCATTTAACCCTAATGTTCTATATTGTGAGATCTGTAGAACAACTCGTCAGCATCGACCTGAAGACTACTATCTGTTACAAAGTTATGTGCAAGTACCTAAGAATCCATATTGCAAGTTTTGTAAGTCAGTAGGACACAACGAAGATGAATGTCGCAGCTTTGACCTTATGAGAGAGCGAACCTATGATGCTTATAGGGTACAAAACGATGCACAAGGCAATGAGGGATATGGTTACTACGGTGGTCGAGGTAGTTTCGGAGGTCGTGGTCGTGGTGGTATTCCAAGAAGAGGTCAAGGCCAAGTTGTTTGCTATAGCTGTAATCAGGCAAAACATGTAGCTAGAGACTGTCGGAACCCAACTACGACATGTCGATATTGTAGAGCAGTCGATCATGTGATCGAGAAATGCCCATAGTTGATAGCCAAGATACAAGAAAGAAGTGCCCCTCCCACTTAGAATATTTGGATGATTATTGTAGATCAAAGGCCTGTCCCAGCCATTAATGTTGTTACAAGGAGTGGAGCTACGATGCAAGTGCAGACTAAGGAAAAACAACCTGACGAGGCTTGGGTTCGTAAGACCCCAGAGAAAATTCCAGCATTTGATGTTGGGAGAGAAAAATAAACATTTATGGAAGCCAATAAAGACTTTTCCGATCCGATCACATCCATAGCACCTGCGCAACAGCATCAACAACAGTCACAGTCTCAAGAAGCTTCGACGGATAAAGTAAGTACACTGTCATCATTTTTACAGAGTTGTATGAATCTCTTAAGGAATCAGAATGCTTTAAATGAGTTACAGAAAGTTATTGCTTCTTGTGAACCTCAGCAAAGCTCTGGTAAATAAAAAACTGTTAATAGAGTTAGAAGGACTGGAAGAGAAATGAGATTGCATGCTTAGGTGGGAGAATATGACATGACTGATATCATTTTATACCTGGGCTCAGAAGTAAATGTCTTAACTAAGCAGACATGGGAACAAATGGGAAAAAATACCATTGAATGGTCCCCTATACAGTTAAGATTAGCCAATCAGAAAAAGATTGTGCCCCTAGGAATATTCCCTAGTTTCCCAGTAGATATTGATGGAGTCAGTACCTTAGCAGATTTTGAAGTCATTGAGATAATTGATGATAGCAACCCCTATCTAGCATTGCTAGGAATTGAATGGGCAATAGAGAATTCTGCAGCAATCAACCTTAAGAATAGGCAGATGACTTTTGAAGGGAAAGGCTTGAGAGTCATAGTACCCTTGGACCCTTCTCAAGGAGAAAGGTACACAAAGCCAGTCAGAGAGGAAGATTAGGATGTTTTGGATCATATCTACAATAGCTAAAGACGAATACTATGTTAACCCTACTCCTGAAGGTATAATGGACTGGAAGTGTGACAGTTCTTACATGAATGATTTAGATGAAGGCTTAGAAAATTGGCAGAGTAGACTTTATGAGCTACATGGACATCGATGTCCAAGAATTACCAAGTCTCTCAGATGGCTTGGTTCACAGACAAGATTATTACCTATTTTTGATGGCTTGACAGACCCTGAAGATTTTATTTTGCAATTTTTAGAGCGGGTACCAGATTCACAGAAAATGGAGACTCTAGATTTAGTATTTAGAGCCACAGCTGTTAGATGGTGGAATGGTCATAAAAAGTACATTCATAGTTGGGAAGCTTGTCAAAAGTCCCTTCGCCTGAGATTCAGGGATCAACCTCAGGAGGTGCGAAGCAGATTTAATGCTAAGACTAGCCCTCAGGAACATTTGGAGAAATGTTATGAAGCATGGAAGCATGTACCTAGTGAAGAATGCGTACATAGGTTTATACACACTCTAGAACCTGTAGAAAAGAACTGGTATGCAGAGGTCGAGCTTCACCATGGTACTGTAAGTTGGGATAGTCTTGTTGATAGTTTTGTGCTCACATTTTATATTAATGAGGTTTGTCCTGCTTTAGACGCAGCTATCAGGTTGATCCATACTAAGGTGTTTGATGATAAAGAAATAGTTGAGTACCAACTTGATTGGAAGGAAAAATAAGCTAATGTAGTAGAATGCTATAACCTCACAATTGACGAGGATGATGACCCGCGCAAAATCAACATTCCTGAGTCAGAAGGGCACTGCGAAGTACATGGACCAACAGTCGAAGCACCTGAAGTAACTCAGCCCTTGAAGACAAGGACAGTAAATATTGGATCAGAAGAAATGCCTCAATACGCTACCATTGGAGATTATTGGGATGAAGAAATGGTGAGCGAAGTGACCCAACTTCTCCATGAATATCAAGATTTATTTCCGACAAAGTTCTCAGAAATGAAAGGAATCATTGAGGCTGTGGAAGACATTCTGTTGTGGGTCGAAGTTCGAAGCTCTGTCGAAGTTGGTGTCAGGAAGTATCAAATTTCCTTATTGTGGTGCAGCCAGAGTTACTGGTTGTGCCGAAGAAGGAAAGATGTGTTGGAGCTTAAAATTCGACAGTTGCAAGAAATAAAATTTGGTGGCGCCGGTACGTTAATTTTATTAACTGCCTGTATTAATGAGATCTTGGGAAATCTACCACTGTTTGGGCAAGATCTCTGTCAGATTTGGTGTCTTCAATGCACAGTTATGACAGATTTGGTCGATGGATTCTATAAGAAGATACCCAAGCCTGCGGATATCACATTACTCATTTCCTTGAGTCTTACAATTGAGTCCATGTCAACGGATCACGAACTTCAGGAATTGTTGAGAGAATTTGAACAAATGGTTTTGCCGAACCTTATGAGGAACCCACCTGCATCTACAGCCCGCGAAGAGACTCCCCCAGCACCACCTCAACCAATGTAGACACGATCTACCAGGAAGAAATTTAAAGCAGAAGTATGCTCTAAGCAGAACGAGGACAAACACAAGCAATCAGGGAAAACACTGGAGGATCCCAGGATGAATCTGTCTGGTTCAGAAGAGATCCCACCTGCCTGTTCGACCAGGAGTTCAACCACCTTGGCAGAATGCTAAGTTCACTTTACGCACCCCTTCATTGCCACAAGGTGTGCAATTGGTCGGAACCATGACAGGGAAAATAGAATGGCTTAACTATGTAGACCATGATACGAATGATCGTGGGAAGTTTCCACAGTTCGCACCGGGAACATACTTGCACTTCGTCAAATATCCGGAGACTGGAGTGACATTACTGGAAGTGAAATAGTGGGCTACTGGCTTGGATAAAGCTATTTTGTTGAAGATGCTCGATGTTCCCCACTTTGGTCACAGCACACAGGTGACCATAGTGGTCAAGTAGCTCTTGGCATTAGTGCATGATGGGAACCTATGGATAGGAGACCAGTTAATTCCTATTACTGGAGAACTGATTCATAGAATCATAGGCTTGTCAAAGAAAGGGCCTAACCCTGGAATCGAATTTATTTCAAAACATGAATATACGAAGTTGGAACAGAGCATGAAGGACCACTTTGGCCTGAAGAAAGGAAAGCGAGGGTATCAAAATTCGACAATTGGGCACCAGAACATTTGATTCGTAGCTGAGATCTTAGCATGCAAGCTAATGCAGAAGTGCAGACAAAATGAAGTGCCTGCCTCAATTGTCAGTCTTGCTGCGAACAGTGCCGAAGGCTACAGTTACAACTGGGCAGCATACATTATGAAGGAATTCCTTGAAGATGCTCGCGACGTGCAGGAGAAAGGTAGACCCTTTCACTACTCATGGTTGATAGTCCTTATCGCACTGGTAGGATGGAAAGAACCTACCGAGGTGCAGTTTGTTGCTGTGCCTCCAAACATGCTTGGCGCAGCAAGGTACGCATCCCTTTGGGTGTCGCAGGACAAAGCATCCCAGTAGATGACGAACTATGTGTTTTCCTTTTATATGATGAGTATCTCATATGAGATTCTGAAGACATTGTGGCTCAGTAATGAGCTATTCTCTTAGTATGATGGAGTGGCCAACTTCAAGGCCGACATGCACAATGTCTTCATCCAGGCCCGCGCAGATGATAAACATGCATGCTGGAAATTGCCATATGTGGTGACCCCAGAAGACATCCTCGTAGTAGTTCAGAAATGGCCGGATGAATGGATGAAGGACACAGGGATAAAGCCCAACATTCCAGTCCCTCCAGTTACCAATGTGGGTGCAGGCCCTAGTCAGACACAGCAGCAAGACCCACCAGAGGACAATACAGAACAAAGTGAGTCACAGTAGAGTGAAGGCGACCAGGGTGGAGATAACGAAGCTGATGAAGAAGAAGAAGAATTGGTCAAGACCATATCAGACCCCAATCGACCAGATAAGTGCAAGTCCCTAGAGGCATAGGAAGTGACCAAACCTCAGTCTAGAAAGAAAGCGAAGGCGTCAAAGGGAAAAAATATTGTCGAAGAGCCCACCATGACGATGGAAGAGCTTGACCAGGCTCTGATGAAGTTTACAGAAGTACTAACTAGCAAATGGTCATAGTTTGCAGCTACGCATCTTGATGCCCTCACCAGTGTAATGCAGTGAATTTTAGAACTGAAGGAGTTAGCAGAAAAATCAGCGACTGGCGCTACACCAAGCAGTGCTCTAGTAAGTGCGCAGCCAGATACAAGACAATGGCCAACCAGAGATAACAGAGGACAAGTGCCAAGTGCAACCCTCATATGAACTGATGCAACATCTCACTCGAAGATGAGCATGACAGTCAGAATAGATTACACCAAGGTGTCTATGATGGAGCTGCATCTCTGTGAATTAGCAATCATGAAGGAGATCCAAGCATGAGACTGCTACTCACAAATGCAGTTGGAACACACCATGAAGCAGAGTGAGAGTATCGCAGCGTAGTTTGAAGAAGCGGAGCAGAGGAAGAGGGATGCAGAATGTAAGCAGGCTACACTGGTGCGAGTATTGGATGAGGCATGTCGAAGTCTTCCTGACTTCGACATACAGGCTGAGGAAGAACCGGAGCAAAGAATTGCTAAGCTGAAAGACTATGCACAATAGTCTCGCAGGGAGATTGAAAAACTAAAAGCAGAACATGAGGCTCAGATTGCGGAGCTTCAACTCCGCATCATTTCAGAGAGTCCACCAGAGGTTAGGGAGCAGCGTCGCAGAGATATTCACGCCTCAACAACGAAGATCTCCGATCTTATGAGTAGTGCAGCAAAAATGCTAGAGGAAAGCGTCGATTCCTGGACAAAACTATAGGAAAATCCAGAAGTAGAAAATCTGCAAAGAAACCATCAAGCAACGACAGACAGAGCTGGATGCAGTGAAAGCATAAATTAAGACTCTTCCTCCTATGCAGAAGATGCTCAAAGTAAAACAAAGTAATGAACTCCAGCAGGAAATTGAGTCGTGTAGAATGAAAGAAACACTGTTGGAGAATTCTATGCAGCCCCTTATCAACGAGGCCTTGGAGTTGAGCTCTGCTGTGGACAACTAGGTCAAAGTTTTGAAGGAGTATGATGCAGTTGCATAGGAAAAGGCCAGCGAAGCATCGGTAGAAGCATTACAGGAGTTGGTGGAGAAGGAGAAAGAAGCCGACAATATCATGCGTGGCCTCAACAAGCAGTTCACTATCTTTGCCAACAAGATTCTCCCACCAGACAAGTAGCATAGTGTCCCAGGATGGGACACTGGTGAGTCTTAGGGGCCTATTGGGGCGCGCACCCTAACGGTCCTTAATTTTGGTAACTCCATAGTTTTTGTGGAATATTGTAAGCGGAGTTGCGACTCAAAATAGTCTTAGGGGTGTCAGGGTTGAGTCAAAGCCCTCTTTTTGTAAATATCCCTAATTTTAGGGTATAAGCCCATGATTTTATAATAGTGCACTTGTATAAATAGGCACTCATGTAAAGATGTCAAGAGTATCTAATGACATGAGGATCATATGATGCGAATAAGTTAGATCTATTTTTGGGTTTTAAGATCAAGTCCCAGCTATGTGCATGGACGGCCTCTGCAGTTGTGTGCGCAGAGGGTTTTTGTAAGAAAGGAACTGCAGCTAAGTGCATAGTTAGACTTGAAGGATGGATCTGCTGCTGAGTGCACAGATCAGAACTATTGTTTTGTAAAAAGTTGAATAAAAGTGCAGTTCTGTGGATGTAGCCCCTACACTAGGGGTGAACCACGTTATATCTTGTGTTCTGTTGTTTTTGTGTTGTTATGTTCTATGCTTTTGATAAGTAGGTGAATGCTAAAGTAAGATAACTATTGAATATTAACTTTGTTGTGAATTCCCAGTAAGGGTTAAGCAAGAAACGTTCTTTTATCTAAAATGCGAAGCTAACTAAGTGAATGCCGAAGCTCTATTTTGTATAAATATTTGTTGTTAAGGCTAAAGGTGTTGTAATATCCCTCTTTTTCTTGCAGAAACCTGATTCTGCAGCACCCCATAGCTGTTTCAGGTGAGACTGCAACCTGTTCGCAGGTTGTTGCCGAAAGGGCCAACACTGTGGGTCTTTTTGTTGGTGCGAAGTTAAAGTATAAACCCCAGGTCTGCCCTATAGCCCAACAGATGGCTAGAAATAACCCTCTCTCAATATTTTTTGGGCTATAGAAATCCCAGATAAATGACCACCACACGCCTCTCCATGGAAATCATTCAGCACAAGCTCAGCCTCCTCATGAGTTAAACAATGGTGTAAAATGGAATCTACCCCACAACGGTACAATGTGTTATCCACTATAAGGTATTTCTTGGATATGTGACGTAATCGTCGTCGTTCACCCTGTGAAAGGTGAGTAGGGACCTTCAATGTTTGTAAATATATGATGATATCCCCATACCATGGATCCAAAGTTGAGATCGAAAAAATGTACTCATCGACAAATGTATCTTCACAAACTTCCTCCTCCTCCTCGCTTGGGAAATCAGATATAAGCTCTGCAAAAATCAATGATTTTTTCAATTTTACCGAAACAAACTCGAGATCGGATTCTTGCAACATGACAATCCACTTAGTATACTTTCCCCCGATCATCCTTCGAGTGAGGATGAACTGAAATGGATTGACATGGGATACCACCAAGGTCTGTATAAGGAGAATATAGTGTCTCAATATTTGAACCGCATGAACGATAGCTAAGGCAAGTTTATGCACATGGGAATAATAGATATCCGCATCTATAAGGTTTCAACTCAAATAATATACAACATGCTCATGGAGCTCCTCATCCTCTTGAACCAAAACCATACCAATCGTCTCCATGGATACGGCCACATAAAGAAAAAATTCATAGCTATAGTCGGGTGGAATAATCACGGGGGCTGATGCTAAGGCTCGTTTGAGTGCATCGAAGGAATCCTGGGCTCGCTCATCCCAGCAAAAGGTAGTGTGCTTCTTCAAAAGACGCATAAAGCCTCTGGTCAAATTGGCAAATTTAACCACTAATCTCCGCAAGAAATTTTCCATGCCTTGCAAACATTGAAGATGTCTAATGTTTCTCAGGGGAGACAATTGAAGTATTGCCTCAACCTTTAAGGGATCAACTCTTATACCCTCCCTGGAGATAATGAACCCTAATAAGCGACTAGAATTCACGCAAAAGATGCATTTATGAGGATTTAACCTAACCAAATAATGGCGGCATCTTTTGAACACTAATCTCAAATGGTAGGAATGACGCATCCTCTGATGAGAATGGGCAGCAAGGTCATCCAAAAAGACTTCAATAATTGGTTTTAGATCATGGAAAATCAAGGTCATAGCCCACTGAAATGTGGCCCCAGCATTTTTAAGGCCGAAAGGCATCTTTCGATATGCAAAGGTACCCGAAGGACAAATAAATGCAGTTTTATGTTTGTCCTTGGGTTTGATCTGTATTTGATTGTATCCGAAAAATCCATCCATGAAGGAAAATACCTGACTTCCCACACACTCATCCAAAATTTGATCAATAAACGGTGTGGGAAAATTATCCTTAGGACAGGAACGATTCAAGTCATGGAAATCGGTGCATATATGGATTGCTCCCTGCTTCTTATCAACTGGAACGAGGTTTGAAACCCGCTCCGTCAAGGGAACGAGATAGATAAAACCAGTATTTAACAACTTTTCTATCTCAGCCTTAATCGCGGGTGCTTTTCTAGGATTCACCGCACGCAAGCGTTGTCGAATAGGCTTAGCATTGGGATAAGTTTTAATTTCATGTTCAACAATGCAAGGGTCAATACCTAGCATTTCCTTGTATGACCAAGCAAATACATCACGAAACTCTTTGAATAGCTTGGTATACTCTTGAATCTCAGCATGGGAACATTCTGCCCCAATATAGACATTCTTAATCTTTCCAGGATTGAAAGAGATATTGATTGATATGGTAGGATATATATTCGCCATGTTTCCATCAGCCATGGGACCAAGGGAGATCAATGAAACCACGGGACTACCAATTATCTCACTAATAATATCCCTAAAGTATTCACACTCCAAACAGTCGAGATTAGGAAGAAAATAAGATCTATGATGTAGCTCTTCCCAAGGTGGCTCAACTCTAGACATGGGCTCAATAATAGATTCATCTGATGGAAAAACACTATCAAGGAAATCATGTTCATGAGAAGACTTAACTTCCCATGCAGGAAGCACATATGGGTCCTCCTCCTCCATCCACGAAGAGGAAGGACTAGGCTCTACAACACATTCAAGATTCAGTTGATATGCTATCATTGCTGTAGGCAACGACATGTCTGTTTCCATAGGTTTACTCGAAGGACTCGGTGTAGGAAGGATCCAAGGATCTCCCATATCGGTAGTGCGAAAAGACACCAATCTCAATGAAGATGAAGACCCATTGGAACTAGACCTGATCATAAGAATAGGTGCAAGACAATTAAAGCTTCCCATAAGGGATGGATACATGCCAACACCCACACTCCTAGTTTCCAGCTGAGAATGATCGATAATTGGGATAGAAGCTCTCGATGATTCAGTAACACTCAGATTTTTGAATGATGTCCGATCAGTTGTAACAATCTTCCCATTAAATGGAAAACATAGAAATCAAAATAGAGAAGAAGCTACAACTTGCATACTATACATCCAATTCCTACCCAGTAACAGATTGTAGTTAAGGGGCGCATCAACCATCTCGACCTCGACCGCGACGGTCTTCCCTCCCAAATGGAACTTAAGAGAAGGAAGAATTCCATGTGACTGAAATGATCTACCATCAAAAGAAATCAACATGGTAGTGGATTTAGACAGCTCGAGGGAACCCAAACCCTTCCAACATGACAAAGACATCACAAAAGCAACAACGGCTTCGTCAATCGTAGTGTTCTTGATGGTCTTGTTAAGGCATTCTACATGAATCAATAGAGACACATAGTAAGACAAGCAAGGCTGTAGTCCCGTGGTTTCAAATTTGATGATGGAGGAAGAGTTATCATCGTTAACACCAAGAGTAGAAAGTGAAGCCTTCCTTTGCGAAGGACAACTCTGAAGTACTTCAAGTGCAGACATCGCACAAGGAGTGTGGCCCAAATCATCGACAAATGAATAGTTCTGGGTGGCTCGGGCATTAGGATTGTGTCCTGAATTCTTTAGGACTCCCTTAGGAATGCAAGGTGTGACTTTAGGTTTATTCACAGGGTTTTCAATACGCAAAGGACTCCCGGGTGGAGCAGGTTCCTTTCCAAGGTCTGGTTGTGACGAACCATAGTCCTTCGCATGGGTCACAACCTTAGTAGAATGCACCATATTGATGCAACCATGACAATTACTGGCTTCTGGTGGATCTTGATCTCCATTAGATTGATCATGGGTCCTCGAGTTCATGTTTTGATTATGCAGTAAAGGGATGGTCAGCATAGCTGGGCCCTGTGCTATGAATATCGAGGCGTCTTCCATACGAGGGCAAAAGTGAGTGAGGTGGTCATCCTTACGCAACTTGCAAGGAAAATTAACCTTATGTTTATATTGCTTGTCCACCCCAGCATTGTGGGCATTCTTATTATTAGAATTGGAATTTTCATTCCTATTCCCACCCTTACAATTGTTCTTACTCTTTTTCTTATTCTTTCCGGGTTGCTGGTTACCCTTCTGGTCCGACGATTATACTGAAAGCACATTTTCCATTTGGGTGGGTTGAGATGAAGCCGTGGCTTGTTCCAAGGCATATTGGTTGATAGACAATTGACTCACCCGTTTCACAACTGAATCCGCAGGTTTGAATACTTGTACAACCAATAATGCCATCGACATGTGGTCCAGGTTTGACCTTAGGGTCGAAACTAGAACGCTGAGCATTAGGAATGATTACCATAACCACCATGGCCATGGTATCCTCCTCTTATTTGACTAGTGTAGGGTGGAATGGAAGCACCATAATGTGGTGTACCTTGAATATTTGGGGCTACAAAGCCATAATTCGGGGAGTAAGCGGGTTATTGATACCCATACCCATAAGGTGAATAGCTTTGTGCATACTGCGGTTCGTAATATTTTCCATGGGAAGCTTTATAAGATGTCCCATGTGATTTATCATGAGAAACTACATAAGTAGGAATATGGGGAACTCCCTGCGATAGACCATAGGACGTTCTAGAAGTAGGAATATGACCTCCTGAGACAACATGAGGTACTTGACTCTGAGACACAACTACGTGAGTAGCAGCAGTACGAACATGACTAGTAGCAACATTCCGGCCCGAAGGACCATGTGAATGAGGGAGAGGAATATAATTCAAAGAAATAGGAATAGAGGATGAAGGGACATGTGAAGTGATGTAAGTGGTATTCCCTATAGTCACTCGTCTTGGTTCTGGTATCCTAATAGGACTACTAACACCAGGTCTAGGACGAACATGTGATGTAGACTCCACCGTCGGGATGGAGGGTGTAATGTAACTCATGCTCCCAAATCTCTCCACATGGAAAGGAATGGGAGTGCCCCCAGGCATAGTGTTAAGTTCAAACTCTGACTCGGCATGGTGTTCCAGATCATGTGCAAGGATACTAGACATGCCATAACTAACATAACTAGTGCTCGCATGTTCATGATAAGTCTCATTACCTAACATCCAATACCGGAGACCTGTGAATGAGGGATCATACCTAGAGTGTGTAGGTATATCAGGTGAAGGATCGTACCCAGAGTGTGTAGGTATATCAGGTGAAGGATCATATATAGGCGTAGGATCTTCTTCCCCAGCCTCATGAGGTGGAGAAGGCAACTCAGGAATTTCAGCTTCATGATCTCCCATCGCGTGTGAATCAATGTGAGAAGTAGTCCGCCTGGACTATTTGTTTCTCTCTCCCAAAGGAGGAGGAGATGTAGAAGGAGGAATTCGTACTAAATGATGAGAACGATGAAGTGCCGCACCCAAATCCACAATGACTCAAAAAATGAAAAAGACTCTTCTAATTACGCAAACCCTAAGCAGGCTAGGATGTACAGAGCATACCCCTATATAATCTAAAGCCAATCAAAAGAAAACAAGGGTAGGATATGTGAGCTCCCGAATGAAGCAGGTATGTCTCGCTTAGGAGAGGCTTGAGACTCCCATACACAACAAGTAGAGGTTGGTAACCAATTATTGTGGCCCTCAGCTTCAACGCATATAACGACTGTGTTGTCTGACCCCAACCTGGCCAGGACACATGCAGAATAACCCCTGCAAAGTACCCCCTCGATAACCTAGGTAAGGAAACTAAGGTCACCTTAATATAATCAATGCTCAGGAGGACAGTTGTAGGTGGGATTGACTGTATGGGCAGGGCAGCAAATCTCGAATCTCTCTAAAGAGCCCCTAGATATGAATACAATCCTAGAAATATCTCCAGTGCTACCTAGTTATGACTAGGGGTCATCCTAATCAATAACCACTCACAATGCCTCGTTCTTAACTCGCTTGTAAGAGGAGGACCCTGAGAAACACTAATTATACCAAGGAATTTCACACTCTCACCTGGACAGACACATACATGTTGTTGTTTAGTGGTCTTGGAGAATTTACTCACAATGAACTATTCCAAGACCCTAAAACCTAATCTTGTTGGTGTACGCTATCAAATAAAATAGTGTAATCCATTTTAATTAAGCGTTGATTTCATTTGGCTTATTATTTAAAAAAGGTATATGATCGTGTAACCAATGGTGTTATGACACAACATGAAGTAAAATGCACACCTAACAATCAATGCAAATGCATTGTGCTGAATGAAAAATAGGGCATGCTACTACGTGAAATGCAAAATTTTATTCAAATGACAAATGCAATCATTCCTATATGAAAGCCTGACTAATACTTCTCTAAGCAACCTAGTGCAAGTACCATGCAAAATACAAAGTGCAATGATGCATAATGATGTAAAAGAAGCAAATACTTTTGGATTTTTTGAATAAAAATGAGATAATAAAGCAAAAGAATGACTCTACCAGCCCCAAACTCTGCAAGCACTATCAAAAAGCAGCCATGTAAAGAACTAAGGTAAAAGAGACCTAATGCACTAATCCCAAAACAAAAAATCGAAAATGCAATGACAAGAACATTCTTAAAAAAAAAATTTACCCTAAAAAGCATCTCTGGTCAGAAATAGAGGTGTATACAGAATCTAGAAGCATCTAAGGAGACTCAACAATCATCAAAACTCACCCAATAACACTCAATCTTCCTCTAAAAGGAAAAACTCATGGCATACGTGACTGTGTGCAGAAAAACCGCGTATGTACACGGATATCTCAATCAAAACCGCATGTACACGCGACTGTGAGGCAAAAACTCATGTACAGGAAGAAAAAGAGATAGAAATGAAGGAAAACAGATAAGCTGAGGCAAAATTCACTCCTATCAGACACTACCAGGAAAACATGCCCCCATACCCAACTCAAAAATAGAGAAATTAGATCAATTCAAGAACATTGAATGTCGATAAAAACCCCCAAAGGAAAAATGACTAGGAACTCCCCAGCAGAGTCACCAATTCTGTTACAGAGAGAAATTCCTATGGCTTGGGGTACCACAATAGACAACTTGACTCCAGAAATCAATCCTTTCCTATATGCAAGAGAAACCAAATATCTAACACTAAAGGATCTTGATTCGTACCTTATTCCGGATGGTTGATGTAGATCCCTGTTGAGCTTTTCCACTATAGCTTGTATTGATAAATTGCTATCTCAAGACTCAGCAAACAAGGCAAGCATGCGATATATAATTGTGTTAGACCTACTCTAGCATATATAATCATTAACATATAAGCATTTAAAGGAATCCATGGATCAAATACTCATTTAAATACACATTATTGGACAATAAAAAATATTTCTCTTGATATAGAACATATATTACAATAGTGACAACCTCTGTCGGCACGTCTATGAATCGGAGAAACTGAGTCCCCCACTTGGGCCTCCACCACTTCAATCCTCCATCTCTCGATAGCAAGCTCACAAGCAAAAGGAAAGCTTGGGAAGAACACAAAGTGCTCCAAGGGACAAAGGGATGTAGACTCAAGTATAAGCTCTGACAACAATGGACTATAGCTTTCTTGCTCTTCAATTCCTCCCCTTTCAATGTATCTAAAGGGTTCCTTATATAGCTCTTCAATGGGGTAATGGAAGGTTGAATCCAAGTGATCTCAAAGCATATGGAAGGCCAAGAGACAAGTGAATTGGATCCACATCAAGGAAAACTCCAAAATCATTTTGACTTTTGCACACATCCCGATGTACGTGGGTTTAAGGGTCCAATCCGCGTATATACATGAGAAAGGGATTAAAAGTCGCATATGGAAATTATTACATGTTTTTAGGGATGATATTGGAAACATCAAAGGTACAAAAATGGTCCATGGGGTCTAAGGAGTCTGTAGATGGACAGGGAAGGCCATAAAAGTGTGATTCACCATGTGTGGTAAAATCAGCTATAACAAAGAATAAAGGTACATTGGAACTAATCCATTGTGATGTATGTGGTCCTATGCCCTCCATATCCTTGAGTTGATATGAGTACTATGTCACAATTATTAATGATTATTCAAGAAATAATTGGATATACTTATTGAAGACTAAGAGTAAAGTATTCGGTAAATTCAAGGAATTCAAATCCTTGATAGAGAACCAGTAAGAAAAGAGAATTAAGACACTGAGATCAGATAATGGTGGAGAATACAATTCAAAGGAATTTGAAGCATTCTGTCAGGACGCAGGAATCAAGAGGGAACTAACCACTCCCTATAATCACCAATAAAATGGTGTTGCAGAAAGAAAGAATAGAACTATCATGGAAGCAGTAAAGACCATGATTCATGCCCAAGGCCTCCCTATGCACCTATGGGATGAAGCTGCAAGAACAACCATATATGTGAAAAATAGATTAATTATCTCACAGTGTTCTTGGATTCAATACTCATGAAGAGATGTATACCAGAAAGAAACCTGAAGTAAGCCATCTCAAGATATTTGGGTGTCCAGTATATGTACATATTCCAAAAGAGAAGAGAACCAGATTGGATAATTCTAGTAAGGGAATATTTGAAGGATATTGTGAAGTCTCCAAATCCTTCAAGATATACATTTCAGGATTCCACCATACCGAGATTAGTAGGGATGTAACATTTGATGAAGAGGCAGCTCTTAAGAAGTCTAGAAGGTGTTAGCTTGAAGAAGCACATGGAGAGATGTACCTCCCAGAAGGACAAAAGCTGAACCAACTACTGAAATAGTGGCATCAGAATATCATGACATGCTAGAACCTCATGAGCCCCCTACTATGGATATCTCCTGAAATCGAAAACCTTCTTGGGTAAGAGAAATCATACAAGAAGTAGAAAGTTATGGACCACCAGAAGGCTCCACAAGAACCAACAAAATATCAAATCCATATTCCAGTTATGTAGCTTTGATGTGTGACCTTCTAGATCAAGAACCCTCCATCTACGAGGAAGGTGCACATAAGAAAGAATGTTTTGAAGAAATGATGAAAGAATACAAGTCGATAATGAAGAATTATGTTTGGGATATTGTTCCCAAACCAGAAAACAAGAGTGTGGTATCTTCAAAATGGTTCTACAAGATAAAGCATCCTGCGGATGGAAGTATTGAGAAGTATAAAGCAATATTTATTGCTAGAGGATTCTCTCAGAAAGAGGGGATCGATTATGAAGAAACATTTTCTCCAGTAGCAAGGTACACTTCCATCAAAACTATCATGGCACTTGCTTCCATGATGAAATGGGACTTACACCGAATGGATGTAAAGACAACCTTCCTTAATGGTGTGATTGAGGAAGAGGTTTACATCGAACAACCACAGGTATTTGAAGTCGAAGATAGAGTGACTCATGTATGCAAGTTGAAAAAGGATCTGTATGGACTAAATCAAGCTCCTAAAGCTTGGTATGGAAGAATAGATAGCTTCTTGACAAGAATGGGATTTACCAAGAGTAAAGTTGATCCTAATATTTATGTGAAGATTATGGATGATGAACCAGTCATACTATTGTTGTATGTGGATGATCTATTTCTGACTAAAAATGAGAAACATATCAAGGATTGCAAGAAGAAGCTAGATGAAGAATTCGAGATGAAAGATCTTGGATTGATGCATAATTCCTAGGGATGGAAGTGTGGTAGATCCCAGAAGGAATCTTTCTGAATCAAGGAAAGTATGTAGTAAAAATCTTGAAAATATTTTATATGTTGGATTGTAAAGCCATGGACACACCCATGAACACTAACTTGAAGCTATTGTCTGATGAGACATCCGAGCTAGTGGACATGACTCACTATAGACATATTATTGGGTCATTAATGTATCTGACAAACACAAGTCCATATATATGCTTTGTTGTGAACATGTTGATTTAGTATCTAGTTAAACCTAGACGAGTTCACTTGATAGTTGCAAAGCATGTGATGAGGTACCTAAAAGGTATGATTGATCTGGGACTGTATTATGGGAGAGATCATGACTACAATTTATATGGGTATACAAATTCAAATTGGGAGGGAAGTTCTGCACAAAGAAAGAGCACCTAAGGTTGATGTTATTTTATGGGATCCACCATGATCTCATGGTTTAGTAAGAAACAGTCTAGTGTTTCTTTCAGTATGACTGAAGAAGAGTACATTGAAGGTTGCTCTGCTTGTTGTGAAGCGACATGGATTCAGAAGCTGATGTCAGGAATATTTGACATGGAGTTGGACACCACAGTAATTTTCTGTGACAACCAGAGTTGTATAAAGATGACAGAGAATTTGGTGTTTCATGAAAAATTGAAGCATATAGAAATATGATATTTTTATATAAGGGATATGGTACAAAAGGGATCCATCAAGCTCCAGTATGTGAGTACCGATGAGAAATTTGCTGATGTAATGACCAAGCCTCTATCTCGAGTGAAGTTCGAATACTTTCATTAAAATATTGGTGTAGTTCAAAAGGAGTTTCCTCACAAGGAGGAAAAGTGATGGGAATACAAGTGATGAAGGAATGTACCTTCTTCGAAAAGGAATATCAGGTCAAAGAAATGAACCTTCCTCGGAAAAAGGGAGTGTAGGTTGATAATATGAAACTTCATAGGATAGGGGGAGTAATGATGAGATTGACATCAATGATGGATGACAGTGATGACGGTCTAACATTTATTTGTGGATGATAGTATAATCTATTGAGGATGGAAGGTATAACAATCACTGCATGAGAGTGGTCCTTACTAGATAAAGGATGAACCTGCAAGATGTTACTCTCACATAGAGAATACTCACATTTAGTTGTGAATACCATAGATTAAATACTCACTCAGGAGTGATCATAACCTTAGTGGTCTTGATGCTCTATGAAGAGTCCTCACAAATGACATGACTAACATTTTATATACGATCGAGATTTTCCTTGCAGAATATACTCTTATATGGAGAGTATGCCTACATTCATATGTATATGCCATAGAATAACACTCACTTAGGAGTGGTCCTAACCCATGTGGTATGGATTCTCTATGATGAGTCCTCACAGACGCCGTATTATAACACTCACTTGGGAGTGGTCCTAACATGTGTGGTATTGATGTTCTACGATGGGTTGACATTATGTATACGGTTGATATTTTCTCTGTAGATAATACTTTTGCTTGGAAGAGTATGTTCTACATGCAAGTGTAGATATCGTAGTATAATAATCACTTGGGAGTGGTCCTAACTTGTGCAGTATGTATGGTCTACGATGAGTCCTCACAGAAAATAGGGCCGTCACTAGGTCCAGTCAATATTTACATATAGTTGTAGATGATTCAGCTGATCCATTTCATGGATCATGTTGATGGAGGATTGCATTGTCCTTGGAGTTATGTCTTAAAGTGATCAGGATTGATCATCCCACAAATATATCATGTGTACTGTAGGTAGCATGGAGGTGAAGGATCAAGTAGATCAAAGCACATCAAAAAATGGTCAAGTAGATCGAAGTGCGGCTCCAAAGGATTAAGAAGGATCAAAGTGCTTCTGTAAAGGATCAAAAAGATCGAAGTGCTTTTATAAAAGGATCGAAAGGATCGAAGTACTACTACAAGGGATCTAGAAGATCAAAGTGATGCTGCAAAGGATCGAGAAGATCGAAGTGAGGTTGTAAAGGATCAAGAATATTGAAGTGCTGCTGCAAAGGACCGAGAAGATTGAAGTGTTGTTGCAAACGATTGAGAAGATCAAAGTGCTACTGCAAAAGAGCTAAGTACTACAAAGGATCTAGAGGATCGAAGTGCTTATACAAAGGATCGAAATATCGAAGCGTTACTACAAAGAAAGGATCAAGTGATCATGTCATGTAGAAGATAAAGAGTAATTGTTCTAGTTACTGATTGTGAAAAAATTCATGTGACGTATAGATGTATTCCCTCGATGTACTGTTGTAATTGTCTCTTTGTTCTCCTATAGTCTGTGATGATGTTGTCAGTAGAATAACCTTCTTGTTAAGAGGGAGTGTTGAAATATTGTAACTTCAAAGGATATTCTAAATGTATTTTACTAATGTAACCCAAGGGATATGTTATTATTCCTATGACGATGTGTTACTATTATATTTGGTCATGATACAGTCATGAGGTAAAGCCTCCACTTATGTCGGGTCTTTAGTACCCTAATATATAATATAATATAATGTTTTGAGTATTCCTAGGTGAAGTCATCCCAGACAGTTTAGCGGGGCCAAATTATCTAGTGCAAAAGTCAATTGACACATTGTGTATAAATACATGAGCTGCGGTTCTTATTTTAACACATACTCACCCACTTGTGTAGCACATAGGAGAGAGAAAGAGAAAGAACAGAAGGAGAAGAACACCTTTTTTTGGGGTTGTCTTTTATACATCTTATACAGAGGGAGTTTTTGCTGGGTTTTCTTCCCCTTGAGGGTTTCCCAGGATAAATGTTGTGTCTATCTTGTGATTTTGTTTCTATCGGTGATTCTTGATATGCTGTTGCTGTGATTTTTGAATTGAATACTATTGAATCTAGTCTACTAATGAAATCTTAACATGGTTCATAACACATTGTGCATCAATAAGCATCATATAAAAAATGTAAACTTGGTATTAGACAGATCTAAGATCTTACAAATTATGCAAAAGGGACCATAGCTGTTTGAAAAGACACATTTTTGGAAGGTTTTATAACAGTAATTGAATTAATAATTCAGATCTGCAATTGGAGGGAATTTACACATACATTGATTAATAATCGAACCCTAACTCTACACTAATAAAGAACATTGAAAATAGTTTTGAATTTTAGTATTTAACATAAACTTGATTTACAACAAGAAATCATTCATAGTTGATGTAGAAAACTAAGTCTCTCTGAAATTACATCTATATTTACAACTTAGTTTCTCTTAGGGAAGCCCTCATTGTGTTGGATTAAACCCAAAGTAAGAGAAGTAGTTTCTTTGGTGCACTTAAGGACTTAAGCTTTTCAACAAAGTTAGCAGTGAAAGTCCTTAAGTGCTTAAGTGTAGTTTAGAAGAGTTATCATTGTCACCAAAGCAACTACTTCCCTCACTTTGGGTTTAATCCAACACATGGAGGGATTCCCTAAGAGAAACTAAGTTGTAAACATAGATGTAATTTCAGAGAGACTTAGGCTACATCCCATGAATTATTTATTTTTTTAAATGAAGTTGATGTTAAATACTAAAATTCAGAATTGTTTTCAATTTTCTTTATTAGTGTAGAGTTAGGGTCACTTACACCCTGCAACCAATATAAAAATTCAGTGAGATATTGATAGCAGTAAGATTAGTAGATAACTGCTGAAAAGAGATGATGTAGATTGGAAAAGTCTAGATAGGACTCAAGAATCCAAGTCCATTACCGAACTTGGAGTTTCAAGTAGTCACAATACTGAATTTTTAAGCCTTGAGATATCCTGTAGAAATGTTTTGATTTCAAGGGGTGAGTTAGCACAAGGAATTCATGCTATCATGATCCTAAAATTTAAGAGAACACCAATGGAACTTGAACCCTGTTTGCAAAAAAAATGAGTTGTTAGACCTTCCATAGAATAAAGTCTCAGCTCAAAATGGATCATATAAGATAAAAATAGTAGATTAAAATATGACAAGAAAAGAGGAAGTCAAATGGAAAGTTATCTATGGAAAATTACACACCATAAATGTTACCCACTCCTTGGCAACAAGATGATAAATCAAATGTTTCCCTAACTGTCATCTCTGCAAAATGTAGATCATGTTTGCTGATATAAGTTGATGTTGTCTGGGGGATAAACTCGTTGAGTTATAATCCATTGTATAAGGTATTTCCCCTCATCTGTCAGGATAGGCATTAAATATTGATAAGTATTTGGATCAAATCCAAAGTTTATATATGGATTAATATGACCATTCAACATCCTAAAAATTCTAATAATAGTCTGCAACCAAAACCACACCACAAAGCATGCAAATTTTCAAGCAATGACCTTCAATGCACGGTCCAATTTTCCTGTAAGAGCCAAGAGGAAGGTTGTCTTCCCACATCCCGGTGGTCCTAGAAAAAGAGAAATCCGGCATCATGTTCATGATTCAAATTAAGGTATCATAAAACATTTCTTTGTATAAACTAATTGGATATCAAAAAGGAGTTCACATAGACCATCTTTTGTCTATGACAATTTTTATTTGTATTAAGTAACATTTGCATGAGATCCAAGTTTGCATGTGATAGAAGAATAAATGGAATAGAAAGCTATATTAGTATGTGAATACTACAAATGTTCATGATAGCCACTAAAAATAGTAAAATATTTGAAAGATTCATATGTTCCTTAAGACAATGTTTTGCATTATTTAAGGTTTAAATGTTAAACATACTGATAAATTTGGAATGATAGAAAGTAATTTGAAATTTTTTATTATCACTCAAATGAGCACCCTTAAGTGAAAAGTCCTTAAGTGCTTAAGTGTAACTCAAAAGAGTTACAATTAAGTAGTAAGAACTTAACGACTTAAGTTTTTCAGCATGTTTGCATGGCACGTTGAAGATCATTTTTTGTACAC
Source organism: Pseudotsuga menziesii (assembly GCA_001517045.1). Classification (NCBI taxonomy): domain Eukaryota; kingdom Viridiplantae; phylum Streptophyta; class Pinopsida; order Pinales; family Pinaceae; genus Pseudotsuga; species Pseudotsuga menziesii. Next base: position 1,189,471 of record LPNX010598300.1, read on the forward strand.
GTAAAATCTCTTCTTATACCATATTTGAAAAAATATCCTTATATTAGTTGAGAGAAGTTAATTGTGAATTTAACTTACCATGGAAGCATTAACTATCACCACTGTGGTGCGTCTTAGACATGGTATGGTGTTCCTAGCAATGCTTCTTATGATTTTGAAAATGTAGTCCAGGAACATGTCTATGATGGGGAAATACTCATACACGAAGGAGTAGATGTAACATTTAATTTTCTAATAGGAAAAACAACAATGATTCCCCTAGATATATTATCTGAACACAAAGTTCCTATTATAAAGTTGTGCAAGAGCCTGGGGAATTCATAATCACATTTCCTCAAGCATACCATGCAGGCTTTAGCCATGGTAAATATATTGAATTTTATGTATATTACCATGCTTTGATTTATCTTTAGCTGTATCTAGTTTTTGTGTTGATATTTTCATTTTCCCGGCCAAGAATAATGAGGCCATGCTCACTGCAATAGAATGTTTAGTTATGTTTTCTCAAATATCAATACTAAGAAATATAAAGGTTGTTTGTAGGATTCAATTGTGGCGAGGAAGTAAAATTTGCATTCGCTGAATTGATTCAATTTGGGGCATCCACTTGTAAACGATATGAGAATATAAAAAGACGACAAATTTTGCCTCATGAACAACTACTATGCAAAGAGGCAATGCTTCTTGCTAATAACAGATCGAGTTATGGAGACAGAACCCAATGGTGTGTGAAGGTTTCATTTGTTTTCCTTGTAAGACTCCAACATCATTATTGTTGGTCATTGAAGAAGAAATAATAAGGTATATTTTACTCCCAGGGTTACAATATAAATGTTCTATGTAGTATCTGCCATCATTGCTGCCATATGGAATTTGGTAAATGCCAATCCAATATGCATTTTGAGTGTCTAAGTCACGGTATGACTTGAATATGATTTACTTCCTTTGATATTTTATATCTCGTTTCAGAGTACGTAGAAACTAATAAAATTCATGGTGATAGAGTACTTACCAACTAGCTGCTACAAGCCTGTTGTACATAGGGTCATGTTACCTTATAAAAATAGAAATTAATTAAAAATAATAATTTCGGCTCATTAAAAAAATTAAAAAATAAGAAGTAATTAAAAACTCCGTGTCCATTCATAAAATAAAAAAAATTAACACTGATAAAAAATTAAAGATAATTTTTTTATACATAACAAAATTGGATCCATCTCGGTGATTGATAGATCCCTCTTGGTCGAAGATGGATCTATGTTGCTTGTATCTCACCCGAGTTATTGGTTGTAGATGTATAATGAGAGACTTACATAAAGATAATATCTCAGCTACCTATATGTAAAATATTCTCCATCTACTGAACTCCTATATATACATAAAGAAGTAGAGTGTACAATGTTTACAGTTGTCAATTTTTCTCTTGCACTTTTCTATTTGTACGATTGTTCTCATTGCTTTTCACTTGTACACATATCATGTTTGAAGAAGGATTTGTGTTCTACATTAATTTTCTATTAACATTTACCTCAGTAATTAACGTACATGTTTCTAATTAGTAATTACCTTATAAGTTTTCTGTAAATAAAGTACAACCTCCCTGTATATGCGAGCTTCAACTACAAAATAAACCAAGAAATATGTAATTCCTTCTTTACATAAGTGATAAACTATCTAAATGTTCATACAACATGTGTAATCAAGTTTGTCTGTGTCCTATTCTTGTAAAATGGAAGTGTTATAGGTCATCAAGATGTAAATTAATACTATATATTTTTCCTTGGTTTGTTCCATAATTTTATTTTCTCTTTGTTTCTTACACCATTTCATTATATGATCTCTGGTATAGGAAGCACTAAATAATGACCACATTCTCACATAACTGCAGAAGGAAGTGAAAAGGTACTTATCATTAAGCTATGTTAACATAATTTATTTCCAATATGCGAAAGGTAAAGTAGACCCTAGAGAATTCAATTACTTTTAATTGTATACAATAAACTTTCTATGGAGTAATTTACATAAGAGAAAACCGTTCAATCATTTTCTCAAATTTTGCAGCTGTACCATAATAATATATGCTTTCCTTTAGCTCCTGAAGGTACCAAACAATCACAGGAAATGTCTTTGATGCCTATTGATGGTCAACTTTTCATGGTTCATACAGACCTTGCCTTGGGATTCAATCAGAGGTGAGTTTGATTATTTTAGTTTGTTTTACATGTCCTTCAATTTGGTTATTTAAGAAAATTTGGTATTATTTGTAATTTCTAAATACACGTTTCTAGATTGGAGTGTAAATTAATGATACATGTGAAATATTTGTTTTTTAGAGATGCCATATGTGTTGCAGATGCATCTCTTCCTATTACTTCAATATTCATGTACAATTGTAAACATGACAATATGGAGGACACATCCAGTCAATTATCAACTTTTTCAAACCCATTAAATAGATTTGGGATGAACTTGCACTTGGAGTATCAGGGTTCCTCATATCATCCTGATTACCAATACACTCGTTCTAATGTAACTGTAGAAAAGGAATACAGGAAAAAATTGAGTATGAAAGGAACAACCATGGATTATGGAACCCAGCTAGCTGGCATGGGGTTTGATGGGCTTCCTAAACAATGGCCTTCAATTTATAATCACATACTAGGGTCATTTTTTGACAAGAACTTATATTCATGGGTAAGCACCTTTTATTTGCAAAGTATCCTATTCTGATAAATCCACCTACAATTGATAGGACACTATATTTTTCAGTTCCATGTGTGCATCTCCTTGGTTTTGAATATCACGCTTTGATCTCTTACGATATTTCATATTTGGCTAGCTATGGTTCTGTTTTTATAGCATAAGATGTTGAATGTCGGTTATAAATTCAATCAGAAAGCAACTATAATTGATGATTCTTCAACAGTTCTACCCTTATGTCTTAATATTGTGATTTGTTATAAAAAATACTTAGAAAGGAATAATCCATGAAGGACAACCTTCTCTTTGGTAAATGCCAAAGAAACAGGATTATGGCCTCTTTTAACATTATGTAGAAACCATAGAAGTTGTAAATAGTGGCCAATGACCATTGTAGACATGTTCACATACTTATGGGATATTTCACAATTCATTATTTGAAATTAAGATGCAAGCATAAAATAATATATTGTCCATACTAGATTCTTGGATTCTAATTATGTTCTTGAATGTTTGTTTTTCTTGCAGCAATAGTCTATGCCAATGTTTGGATGGGCTTCAACTTTAACTAGTCATCAAATTATCTCTTTTGAACAATTGGAGCAACCACTGGGCACACAAATGCATGCAACATATGAATACCATCACAGCAGGATTTGAACCCGAAATCCAACATCATCCGACATTTTGAACGGATGTGTCAGACAACAATCACTGAAAAGAATGGCGATCAAACAAGTTTTATAGCGCCGTCGAATATCCGACACATTAGGCATCGCATATCTGATCCCCAGAGTGTCGCATATTCAATGCTTAAGCGTCAGATATCCAATGGTATGGTGTCGGATATTCGACGGTATGTGGAACCAATAGTGTCGGATATTCGACCCTTAGCGTCGGAGATCCGATGGGATGTGTAGGTTTAAAAAAAAAACTGTAAGGTTTACATGATTTTAAATTTATGGTCCCATATTTTCAACGATAACTATGTTCAAGGTGTTGAATATCCGATGCATGGCCATTATAAATATAAATTGTTTTAAACATTTCGACATGTTCGTTGTAGAAGCGACAGATGATTTGCGAAATTATTTGTTCCTCGACAGATGATTTGTTCCTCGACGAATGTTTTCAGGAACTTTTTTATTCTTCAATGGGCAGTTCTGGGAATTTTTTTTTTCATTGATAGACAGTTTGTCAGGAATTTTTTATTCTTTGAATTCTATTCGTTTGACAAAATTTTGATGCATGGAACTTGAGTTTTTAATACAACTAGTTATATTCATTAACAAAGTTTGTGACAAAATGTCAAATAGAAATATTCCGGATCCAAACGAAGACAACCGACAATTTCTTGCTAGACTATGGGATGCAGCGAAATGAAGGGGTGATGGAAAATTTTATTGTCCGTGTACTCAATTCATGGGATTTAAGAGGAGAAGAATATTGATCTCAATAGCCACAAAACATTGCAGGGAACATGGACACGTTTAGGGGGGGAACGAATATCGTCCATTTGTAGGTTTAGCATTATAAAGTTTATAATATTCATTTTTTTGGTAATTGTATGTATTATTTTTATTTTTCATATATTAATGTATATCTATTGATGTTTACATGTATTTATATTAAAGGAAAGACACCCTACAACATATCATCCAGAGGAGGTGCTTTCAGAACAAGTTTAGGATCAGGATCATGGAGTGTATGTTTAATGGAGAACAAGTGAATGATCATATTGAACAAGATGATCATACCGATAATCTAATTGAAGATGATGGTACAAATACATTGATCAATGATTCATTCAATGTTAGAATGGATGATGATGATGACATTGATAATGAAAATGATGATGACTTTGATGATGTTCACGATATACCTCTTCTCGATAAGGCATATGAACCCCTTTATGAAGGCTCCAAAACAAATCTTCTTTCTACTATATTGTTGATAATGAACTTGAAGGTTATGAATGGTCTTTCAAACATTGCAATCACATGGATGCTAAGGTATGTAAAATAATCCATCACATATATAGGACCGTGATAAAGTTTATCTGTTTTCCTCTAATAATTGTATTGTTAACTCATTATTGATCATCATATGGACGAAGCATGTTTCATTAATATTATTTATTTATTACATTAACAATTTTATTTTTATTTTTTTGTAGCTTGATAGCTGAATTTTGGTTACCACCATCAAATATTTTACCTTGCACATATCGAGATTTATCTTCCATCATGAAAGAGATTGGAATGCATTATGAAGCAATTCATGCATTCCCAGATGAACATGCTATATATTATAATCAGCATGAATTTGCAATAGAATGTTCATAATGTCATGCAAGTAGATATCGTATAGATAAAGTAACAAAAAAGGTGCCTCAGAAGGTTCTTTGTTGTATTCCCATCATTCCACATTTGCAATGAATGTTCAAGTGAAAAAACATAGTGCAATTTATGGATTACTATGCCAGAAATAGAAGTCAAGATGATGTTATCCGAATGCCTGCAGATGGTTCTACTTTTAGAGATATGGAGGAAAAGTGGCCTCACTTTAAAGAAGAAACACATAATATTAGGATTTCTTTGGTAGCAGATGGTGTTAATCGATTTGCATAGATGAAATCCATTTACACGGTGTCACCTATTTTTGTTATCAACAATAACATTCCTACATGGTTGTGAATAAAGAGGGAGCAAGTAAGGCGGTCGATGATTATTCCAGGTTTTTTTGTTGAAAAATGTTTTATTTATAATGTAGTTGTGGCATATCATTTTTCGTATTATGTTTGTTAATTTCATATATATATATATATTATTTTACTCTTATGCATGGTTTATAATATTAATGGTTCTCATAATGATATATTTTATATGTACTTCAAATCAACCAGGTAAGTTCCAAGTCAAATATATGAATGTATACATCGAACCTCTTATAGATGAGCTACTGAAGTTATGGAATGACATAACTATGTATGACGTATCTAGACCAATATGACAAAGGAAATTTCAATTCAATGCAATGGTTGTATGGACAATACACGATGCCCCTGGGTTAACTTCATTTTGTGGTTTGTAATTTTAAGTTCCTCTTTAATTACATTTAATGATATAGAGTAGTTAGAATATTTTATATATGAATATATTTGACATAGATATTCCATATCTAAATATTGTAGGTCTTCAGACAAAGGGTAAATTTGCATGTCCAGTTTGTGGTCCTAAGATAAAATCTTGTCGTTCAAAAAGCTTAAGAAAGGAGGTGTTTGATCAGTATAGGAATTTCCTCTTTAAGAATCACAGGTATATAACAACTGAAAAAAATATTTTGAATGGGAAGTAGGAGACTGCATTAAAACCATGAAGAATTACACCTCACCTTTGGAAGATGCAATACAATAGAAATCGTCATCATGGTACGTATGGATCATAGTATATGAATTGTTATGTATTTTAATTTTTATTGTGAGTTGTTTACTGTAGTGGCCATATTTGATTTATGATGTAATTTATTTATAAACTAATATTCATGATGTCCATCATGATCATGAAGTCATTAATGGACTTCCACGAGGAATGGAAAGTTATCCTATTCAATTCAGCAGGTTTCCCTACTATGAGCACCTACAAATTGCTTATTTGTTTGATACAATGCATATTGGAAAGAATGTTATTGAAACCTTATGGCGACTACTAGAGCTAAGGAGGGAGAAAGATAAAGTTTTAAAAGCTTGCAAAGACATTCAAGAAAGCAACCATGCAATCAAAGACGTCATCCAATTTCATACCAACGAACAACAAGTTAATATAAACTCAATTCCATGGATGTTTACGGAACAACAAAGCAATGTTGTCAAAGAAGTAATGTGGAAAATTAAATTTCCCATTGGATTTTGTGCGAACTTGAAGAATATCATAACCAAAAAAGGTGAATTTGCGGGTGTCAAAATACATGATTGGCATGTCTTCATCAAGGTAATTATTATTGTTATGTCCATATAATTTTTTTTGTCAATTTACTACGTATATTTGTTTTTCTTGCTTGTATACTCTTTGTTTAATAAACGACGTGGTTTGTATATTGATGCAGTATGTTCTACCTCTCTCTCTCCTGGACATCTTTGACAACAATGTCAAACAAGTTATATATAATCTTGGTAAATACATGAGGTAACTAGTGATTACCTGCATGTGCTTAGTGTTTCTTTAATTCTCAGTATAATTTATATTTGTTTTTTTTGTGCACTATTTCAGCATATATTGTAATTTAATGTTTATTTTTGTTAAATATCGTTATTGGTTTGCATCACTTGTAGATGGTTGACATATAAAGAAATCCATAAAGAAGATAAAGTATTGGAGGAGAGAAATTACTCATCTCATTTGTGAAATGGAGAAGCATCTACCATCATCATTTTTCAATGCACAACAACACTAACTTATACACCAAGTTGAGGAGATTGAGTTGTGTGGACCTGTGCACTCAAGGTCCATGTGGATGGTTGAGAGGCACTTGAAATTTATGAAGGGTTTGGTGATACAACGAGCACATGATGAGGGTTCTATGATGGAGGATATACAGTATACCAAAATTTTTTGTATGTTAGTGAATATCTTCCTATTTTAGTGTCAAAGCTCAATTTACGTCGCATTTGTGATTCGGACTCCACTAACAAATTTGAAGGGGAGCAACTGAAGGGGAAAGGTATATTGAGGAAGCTGAAAGGTAATTATTGGCTAGTGGATGTTTATTGTATCATTCATATTCTAATTGTATTTTCTAGTCATAATTGCTTCAATTAAGAGCATATACTTTGTTCAGGAGATTTACACCTTTCTTTCATTTTAATGGTTATTGTCATTAAATAGTTGGTCAAGAATGGGATGCAATTCATTTATACATTGCAAACTATCTTGACTGGATGAAGGTATGGATTGAACGATGCGAACAATTGGATCATGGAATATCATGGGAAGGTGTGGATTCATTGGTAAAAGAAGCACAACGCAATGGAGATAGCAATATAACAGAAAGGGAAATCGATTTGGAATATGGTGTAAAAGATAAAATGGAAAGCATATAATTAATCAATCCCTCTAAATGTTTTATTTTGCAAATTACATTTTGACGTACATGTTCTTCTTTTCCATGTATTGCTGCATAAGGACGGAATGGTTGTGTAATATTTTTTTGTATTGCTTATTGTAGGTAAAAAACCATAAGGATATGGTCTGCAATGGAGGTAGATGTCAGATCAAAAAATTGGATGAAACAAAGAAAACATCAGATTCTGGGATATCGACTATATTTGAGGTTACCAATGTTTCATGTAGAACTAACAGACATTTAGAAGTCTCAGAAAATAAATACTATGGGAATTTGGAAGATATTATACAGTGTGACTTTAAATCCTTTAAGGTAGATCTATTCATTGTCAAATGGTACAGGTTAATATTGAATCAACGTGATCCCGATAGAACTATTATTGAACATGATAATGGATTCACCATGGTAAACACAAGGTTGTTTGAGCCAGGAATAGATCCCTATGTTCTTCCAAGCCAATGTGAACAAGTATTTTACTTAGAGGTTCCAGGTAAAGTGGGCTGGTCATTTGTTGTGAGATACGATCCAAGGGGAAGTATGGTAAAATATAACCTAGATGATGCTAATGAAGAGAGTTCTCTGGAATAAGGATATGATGATGCAGAGCACGATCAACATCAGTTAGATGATGATGATGATCCAACATAAGATGTAATCCAAGAAACAGTTGAATCCGATGATGTAGCAAACAATGCTGATGAAAGTTATACTGACGATGACACGATGAGCATAACTGATGATGATGACAATGATTATATGGCCAACCCTTACAATGTTGACTCTGGATCTAATGATACATATGATGACTTAGATGAAGAAGACGATGACATGGATGAAGAATATGATGAAATATAATTAATGCATAAAGGTAAATATGAAAGGTAAATATCCCCATGATCATTGTCATCATCATTATCATTGTCATCGTTGTCATCAAAATCATAATTATCATCATCATCGTCATCTTCATCGTCATCAAAATCATAATTATCATCATTGTCTTCATCAAAATCATAATTATCATCACCAACATCATCATCTTCATCATAATCGATGAAGATGACATCATTATCCTCATGATCATTGTCATCATCATTATCAATATTGTCATTGTCGTCATCAAAATCATAATCATCATCATTGTCGTCGTCTTCATCATCATCAAAATAATAATTATCATCATCATGTTCATCATTATCGTCATCATCATCGCCATCATCATGATCATATTCATCACCATCATCATCATTAAAATTAAACCTAGATTAAATTAATTACTTCATATCATCGTCATCATCGTCTGTAGCATCATCATCATCTTCATCATCGTCATCATCATATCATCTTCATATCGTCTTCATCATCATCATTGTCATCGTCATATCATTTTCATCATCGTCATCCTCATCAACATAATCATCACCAACATCATCATCTTCATCATAATCGATGAAGATGACATCGTTATCCTCATGATCATTGTCATCATCATTATCATTGTCATCATCATCATCAAAATCATAATTAACATCATCATCGTCGTCTTTGTTGTCATCAAAATCATAATATTCATCATCATCGTCATCATCGTCGCCATCATCATCATCTTCATCGCCATCATCATCATTAAAATTAAACCTAGATCAAATTAATTACTTCATATCATCATCATCGTCGTTTGTAGCATCATCATCGTCTTCATCATTGTCGTCGTCATCGTCAACGATGAAATATAATGAAAGGTAAATATTTAATTAGACCTATTCTTTTATCTTATTTATTTTTAAAAACGGTTACGGAAATCATCATCATCATCATCATCATGTGGATCATCGCCGTCATCATCTTCACCATCCTCATGATCACCATCCTCATCATCATCATCATCATCATCATCATTTTCATCATATATCATCATCATCATCATCATCATCATAATCATCACAATCGTCATCATCATAATCAACCTCATCGTCATCTTCATCATCATCGTCGATGTCGTCTTCGTCGTCTTCATCATCATGGCCATCATCATTGTCATCATCATTATCATTTTCATTGTTGTCATCAAAATCATTATCATCATCATCATCGTCATCATCATCGTCATCATCGTCATCATCATCATCTTCATCATCGTCGTCATCATCATCATAGTGTGAAGATTAGTGTTTTAAAACACTAATATCTTGATAGTATGAGTTAATTATATTGCCAAATACTATAAATAAATATTAATTTAAAGTGATTTATGCCTAAACCTTTATCATTTGATAATGCACATAAACTAGATTGTAGTTAGTAACACACATGGTTTTCTTTTGACGTGTTATTTGCTAATAAAAATAAAGTGATTATAGCTATAAATATTTAATTTTATTTATATTTGAAATATTTAATTTCCATAAAATATTTTATATGAAATTTTAGAATTTATCATTATATTTTTGTTTTGAATGTTTTAAGTTTATTTTAAAAAAGTATTTAATTTAAATAAGATATTTATATAGAAGAATGTAGTTATCAAAATTGATGTCCAAAAGTTT